>CAVLGL010000079.1:13642500-14232500 GCA_963668995.1 Parnassius mnemosyne | reverse complement strand
ATTCCTCCTGATCCAACTTTAAATAAAGGAGGGTACTGTATATGTATGTAAATTTCGCTTTATTTAAACATAAAATTAAAATATAAATTATTTTTTTTCTTCATTAACTCTTATCAGCGTACCATTTTTGTAAATTATTAATTTTGTTAACAGTTAATAACGTCACATGCAATACGAGTGCAGACTCCGCCGCGGCACATACCTGGCGTAGTTGAGGTTACGCTGTCTTACAAGAGCAAGCAGTTCTGCAAAGGAGCGCCCGGGAGATTCGTTTATGTTTGTGAGTTCTAATGAATGTTTTGAAGTGATAATGAATTACTTAAATGTTGTTTTGAATTCACACATGCCTGTACTTATCTAGGTTATTTTTCTTTTCTTTGGAACCTAAAACGAGTTCTGGTTAATCGAGGTAAATAGGGGACGGGAGTTAATTATTTTTAATGCAAGTAATACATATCGGGCACTATAATGAATACTTTCTGACGTCAAAAACTATATAAAGTCATAATCTTTGCGACACGCTCACGTCATTGTATCTTTTACATATAGCTGGAAAATATTAATGAAGACTTTTATAACATATAAGAATAGTATAGTATTTTAGAAAAAAACGTGTTCATTTTAATAAAAATAAAAAATAAATAAAACAAGTAGATTTCTTTGGTATAACAACTTGTTCACATGAAATCGAGAGCCGAATTTCTTTCACTATCCATCAATTAGACGTTCATTAGCGAGACAAATAATGATTGATTTTGTTTTGTCGTTTTTCGCATAGCAGCACTCAACGAGCCGACCATAGATTACGGCTTCCAGAGGCTACAGAAACTTATACCAAGGCATCCGGGCGATCCGGAAAAGTTGCCTAAGGTAAGTTATATGCATTATTTTAAAAGTAAAAACTGAATTGTTTTTGAATGTAACGTAACATCTATTAGCCTTATTAATTCACAAAGAGTTTCACTTCTGTACTCTCTCAGCGTTATTTGACATCATGATTACTAGCTTTTCAAGTCTAGCTTTTTTAGAATATTTATATTTTCAAGATATTTTTCATTTAAATATTCATAATCCTATACAATAAATATGACGGGAACCTATATTTGGCATAACTCTCGCATGAGTTAAATATTTTAGGAATTACATTGGGAATTCATATCAATTTAAAATTATTAGGTATTCGTTTTCTTTACATAAAATTATGCAGTGTTACATTAGTATAAATATATGTACATAGGTAATATATGCTTTAGGTTAAAAGTGATACAAACTTCGCGTAATTAAATAAGTTATTTTTTTATATGTTTGGCATTTTGTAAGTGAACTGCACTAAGACTGAACTAGTGCGAGTTTCTAAGAGCCCTTACCCGCATCTTCATATTTTCTATAGAGGTCTCATTTTCTGAAACTGTAACGTACTCTTTTCAAGTCAGTAGACATTTTAAGCAAACCTTCTCAATAGAACGTAGTTTTGGTTTTAAGGTTCACCTCTCCAGTCAAATAATAAAATATTTTTTTCTTGGCTGGATGATCCTGTTATTTTTATACTTTTAGTATCTTAGGCGATGCCTTGTGATCAGAAATAAGGCCTGAATACAGCATTATGTTGCTATTTTACATTATTTTTGTGAGAGCGTGGTTCTTTCCAATTCGTGTTGCAACATATATAGATATAGCTGTATCGTGGCACTACTATGTTGTAAACTGTCGAAAATTATTTAAAATGTGCTACCATTGTCGCAGAGGCGGTCATAGACATAGGGGGAAGAAATCGTTGTCAAAAACATTTTATTGTTGGATAGGAGATAATACTGAAGCGTGCGGCTGACTTGGCGGAGGCACTGTACTCGATGCCTCGCAACAATCAACTGCTGCCGCGTTCGCCGCCGCCCTCCGCGCCATTTAACTCCTACGCACAAGACGCTGCGACACACCAGTGGACCGAAGGTTTGTAGCTTAATTAATATTTGCGACGTAGTTGAAATGTTAATTACAGCCTACAAAAGTCCATTGCTAGACTGTACGTCTCCATAGATTGCCTTATAGGGATGATTTTGATTGACTTTTGATTTCGTCATAGTATTAGATAGTTGTCAAAATCAAAAATGACATCGGTTACGACGCATAGCAGGCGGGTTGGCCACCGCAGTTTTTTATAATTTTAAATTATTATTAGGAAGTTCCTACTACTCATCTTCTGATCCAGATTCCTTAACCACCACCTTTCTTTTAATAGCCGTTTTCTATTAAAAATAAAGGGTAATTAAAGCTTTATTTGACCCATTGCGGTCACAGGCCATACCTGATTTCTGGGAGGATTATGTATAAGATAATAAAAAATATTTCTACTGGAATTTCTACACAGATAAGAATTTGTGCATAATATATTTTTATTTATTTAAATTATTTTTATTGTTTTAAGTTCTTTTTATATAATAAAATGTAATGTTCAAAATCAGTTTTAACGGTGGTAGAGCCACGCGGCAGCTTTTGTTGTCGCACGGATGGGCCGGCTCGAACCGGGGTAGTACCACGACCTCACAGAAAACCAGCGTGAAGTAGAGGTTTACCTCTGCGTTTCGCTTGGTGAGTGCAGGTGGCCGGAGGTCCTTTTTACTGGAAATGAGGCATTCCATCTTAGTCCTCACGGGTGACAACGCATCTACATTTTGATTTGTAACAGAGGATAGATGTAGATGTCTATGGGCCGCAGCAACCACTTACCATCAGGTGGACTGTGTGCTCGTTTGTCACCCTTATCCTATAAAAAAAAATCAGGTAAAGTAATTTCATGTTCTCGAGTATTTTAAAAGATTAATGTATCCCAAAATACAGTTTTTTGGCTATGGTGTTACAAGTGATTGGAAGCTTTTGGTCATATTTTAGACATTAAAAGAAATATTTGTTTGCAATTATTTTTTTATATCACTATTATATCACAAGTATGGTTTTATTGTAGGTATTCTTAACGTAATACTTTGTTTAAATGAAACTAATTTACAGATTTTATCGCGTATATTAACTTATTTTACATTCCTTTAATAACAGTAATACTTTGTGCTTAATATTGGTTTTATAGTGATTATTAATTACATACAAAAATTAATGTTTATAGTTTTTATATAAAATTAATGCTTGTTTGTTCGTATTACAATATAACTTTTCCAAATTTAAAACGATATTTTCATAATTATTTTTTCTGCGGTAGCAATGCTTCGGTTAGCAGCTAGTTTTGATATAAATAATAGCTGTAAAGGCGTACGAGAATCCACTATCCACTATCTTAACTATATGCGTGTCCTAAGAGGCGATAGAGTGAAACTATAACAGATGTTCGCCAACCTGCCTGGCAAATATCCCCCCCCCCCCTCCAGTTTGTAGTAATCTACGGGAGACCTATATTCAGCGGTGGACTTCAGTAGTCTGTCGTGATGATGATAATAGAGTAGTTTGGCCTAGATCCTACATGATATTAAGTGGTCGTATCGTCCTATATGATAAACATGTTAGCCAACAAATTACTATTTACTTATGACTTGAACAGTCAATGTATATAGTTGTCAAGGAAGTGTTTTACTTACACCAACTATGTTACAATTATGTACATCAAGTGTGCCTAACACACTTGATGTACATAATTGTAATATAGTTGTAATTGTAATAGATTCTATAACTACAACATCAGATACTATTTTGAACATCTAATATTAAAAGCAACCTTATTACGATTTTTTAAATACGATACTTTATATAAATTAACTGTGCCTTAATAAAAAGTAATTTAAAATTTTAGTTTCAATTTAAATTAAAACTCTCCTTCCGCTACATATACTCTCCAAATACATTGTAATAATGAATGTAAAAAAATAAAACTGATGTATTGCTTAGCAAGACTGTGTATCCGTATTTAAATAACGTTTCGCAAATAAATAAATTTTGTAAAGACAAAGACTCCTAACATAATTTCGTGTTGACCCCAGGCTTTTTCTTTTAGAGGAGTACGCGCGTAGCGGCGGCTCAGTGTCGCCGCGGTACTGCGCCGGCGCCGCCACGCCGCACTACGCGCAGCACTACGCACCACCCACCTCGCTTTTCAACTCTACCTCTCGTAAGTACCGTTAACCAATTTAATTTAAAGAAAAAAACCCACACTAAGTTTTGCTCCTGTATCGTGGAGGCAGTTTACAAACATAAATTCCATAAAGACAAAAATCCGGAATACATATTGCAATGATCATACAAATATAGTTGTTCCGTGCGGAATTCGAACCCGTGACCCGTGCCACAGCTTATTGCTAAGCCACTGTGCTACGGAGCTGTCAAATTACTACTTTCCTACTTTTTTCTCCTTCTACTCATATCAAAATATTGATGCACCTAACTGTATTTTTACCCAATTCTTACTTTTTATCACACACTATCAATTTCTGTCTCTCTCATTCTTTCTTTCTCTCTCTCTCTCTCTCTCTCTCTCTCTCTCTCTCTCTCTCTCTGTGTGTCTCTCTATATTAAATTAACAAAAATCTTAGTCATCTTTGTCTTTTTACTGTCTTTGTTTTCATCCTACACTTAAAGCTAGGAAAGGCCCTTTGCATAGGAAAATTCGCGAAGTGGAATCCTGGTGACTTTTATTACAAGAATGCTTATTACAGGCACCAGCCTCTCAGTCACAGGTAGAGTTAGACATAGTTTACCTTTTGTGACTTATTGTCTTTTGTAACTTTAATATCTACTTTTTTCCTCTTTATAAATGTATTAAATTACGCAGTATACAAATACAATTCGGTTAAAACAATCTGCAACCTTTGTGACTGTTGTCCGTACTAGGGTTATAGATCACCAAAAGTTCAATGCTGGACATGAATCTTTTGATGCGCATTGCTAATCAACAAAAGAGGCTGCGACGGTCTCATGGGGGATTATAGACACATTTACGCCAAACAAAAAGACCATAGACAGATAAGTAGGTGCATTCTTAAAATGACTTACAACCACGAGTGGACTAAGAAGGGCTATTAAAGTAGTGACAAAAGAAGATCCATATGCTAAAGTTAAAATTGCGTGTATTAGTATTACCTAATTAGAGCACTATACAATACCAGCGCTTCCCAATTATCTAAACCAGCTCATTCACACACACACACACACACACTGTCACTAACGATATATAACTATCAAAATTGAATATGTGACACGTGTTTTCGTGACATTCGTATCAAGCGAATGAGCTTTCCAAGAATCTACTTCTGAGAAATATTGCTTGAGAAGAATTCCCATCCACACTCAAGTCTACTCATATATTATTATAGTTAAATTATATTATTGCCTTTGACCATGAAAAGAACGACAAATGAGATAATGCCTCTGAAGTTTCTTTCATTGTTTCTTCAACTATCAGAATAATGTAATTAGATTTGACGGCTCTGTGGCGCAGTGGCTTAGCAATAGATAAGTTTCAGTGCCAAGAGCCGCGGGTTTGAATCCCGCACGTAAAAAATATTTGTATGAAATAATTATTCCGGGTGTTTGGATGTTTGTTCTTGTGAAATTTATGTATATAAACCACGATACAGGAGAAAAACCTAGTGTAGAAGTAACGTTTTTAAATGAAAAAAAAAGAAAAGAAACTTAATTAGATAGGGAATTAGATAAAAAATTCCACAAGATATAAAAAAATAAATCACAGCCTATATACATACGACTCCCTGCTGTGCACAGGCCTCCTCCGCTTCCAGTAAGTGTTTTGGAGCATAGAACAGTGCGTGGTGATACCCAAATGCAAGATGGCGGACCCATCATGTCTCAGTGATATTTATATTTTTTTCTGGCGGACTTAACAAATGGACATCCTACTAATATTTATAATTTTTCAGATGAAAACAGATTTCCTCACATTGTTTTCAGTAGATTGTAAATCAGCAGTTAAAATTAAAATTAACAATATCTTTGATGCCAGCGGGGATCGAGGTTGGTTTGCTCGTGTACTAAGAAATTCCTAGCCAAGCTCAATAGAAAACCGTAAACGCTTTTTATTAGTACAATGTAACAGCAACGAAGATAGTTTTTGCCTCTTTAGTCTTTCAAACCCCAACACTATAATCAGTATGATGATCGATTGTTATTTTTACTTAAATAATATTTTTATTTAGAATTTATTTAAATGTATCTTTAATTTATTTCTGTAATTGATATTTTTGCTTGCCGTAATCTAAAAAAAATTTTAGGTTTTTGAGAGCTTTTTGTTTTAACCCATCTTTTTTCCCATCCCAGTGTCGTTAGGACCGTACCACCCGGCTACAAATGGACAAATAACTGACCATCACAACTATAACGCGTATAACTCGAAAGATAGCGTCCATTACGCTGAAAGGAATGAGAAATGCGCGGTCGACTTTGAAGCAAACAGCCATACAAAATGCAACCCGAGCTATATGAAAGGGCAACACTGTAAAGAGGCTAAGCTAAGAAGCGCATTCGCTGTTGTAAAGCAGAGCCCGCAACATAGCTGGCAACATTTATCCGTACAGTGTTAGTAGTGCTCCACTTTTTATTTCGGTTGATTTTGCGACTTTTATTTTTTGTTTATTTTTATTTCCACTTTGCACGCTTTGTGATATATGCATTTTTAATTGCAAGCAACTAATTTCTTCGCATGATATATAATTTAATTTTCTGTTAGAATTCTGTTAACTTTGAGTGACAAGAAGAAACCTCTTTTTTTAACGAGACAGTTCACCTGATGGTAAGTGGATGGACATCTATCTTCAATTAAGAATCGAAATGTAGATGCGTTGTCATCTTTGATAACTATGATGAATTATCTCGTTACAAGTCAAAAGAGTCTTATATTTCATAGTTCGTTAATGATAAATAAATTAATAACAATAATAACAGAGGGTAAACGTAGATGTCTATGGATCACAGCATCCACTTACCTGCAGGTGGAGTGTGATCGTTTGTCACACTTATTCTACATTTTAAAAAAACGAAAAAGTCCACTGCTGAACATTTCCATAGTTGCCATGCTTGTCAGGCGGGTTAGCAAGAGCAATTTTTTTTGCTATTTTGAATTGTTATCGGGAAAATGACGCTGCCCATCTCTTGTTTCGTTTCCCTTTGTTGCCGTTTACGACATTCACGGGATGTTATGGGGTAATGTACTTATTCTCATACGTCTCTACACGTTCATAAAAATAACTAACTATGAATATTAATATGTTCGTATTAAATGAACACTATGGAACTTAATACTAACGTTTGGTTAGTATTAAGTAACACCAAAAATACCGTTTGGTTAGGTACAATCATTCGTATAATTTTACTGTCCTATTCCCTAAGCCACTTACGACAATTAAAAAAAATTACCTTATAAGAGACTTCTCTATTTTTGACGTAGTTTTTTTTTATAGGATAGGGTGACAAACGAGCACACAGTCCACCTGATGGTAAGTGGTTACTGTGACCCATAGACATCTACATCTATCCTCAATAAAGACTCAAGATGCAGATGCGTTGTCACCCGTGAGGACCAAGATGGAATGCCTCTTTTCCAGTAAAAATGGTCTCCGGTTCTCTACACTCACCATACGAAACACAGCAGCATTAAGCTGCTATTTTACGTTGGTATTCTGTGAGAGCGTGGTCCTTCCCCGGTCGAGCCGATCCATTCGTGCTACAACTATACTATTAATATAGTTGCAGCGTGGTAGAGCAAGTAGTGAAAGGCTTAACTATATTTACTGCTACTGATTGGTCTAGGTGTCGTTCTATGAGAGAACTTTATACTTTCTCCTCACGATTAACTGCTTCACATAAACAATTCTTACAATATGTTTGTTTCAGGAATGAGCGGTCTAGTCTCGTCACCATTTAGCGTCAATCCTTTCTCCCTGCCGACGTGCAGCGCACAGCAGTATGCGCAAACAGCTCCGCTGGCTTCCAAGTAACATAATACTATTACTTAGGCTGTTTCAGAAGCAACAGAGTGCATTTATTTTATTATATCATTATCACTATTGTTATGTATCCAAAAATATGAGAGGCAAAGAGGTGAACGCCGTTGCCTTTATGAATAAAAAAGTAGTTCTGTATTATTACAACGGTTTTATAATTTACTTTTGTTGATAACGTTAGCAATCATGTACATAAGTATAGTGAAATTTAGTATTTTTTAAAGTGAAAATAACAGTAAACTCTTATCTATTATTGAAATTGAACACTACAAAATTGGTATATTTATGTTTAAATATTTAATCCTTAATTTTTTATATAATTTGAAAGTTTTTATTCGCATTGGTGGTACTCTCAAGTTTTAATGTTTATTGGCGGCGTATTTTTGTATAAATTGTACATATTTTGTAACTTTATTGTACATATTAAAACATTATAGAGTTGATAGTTGTAACTCTAAATGCATAGTTCGTTTGCTAGATTGAAATAGTCACGTAGATTTTATATACGAGTCCCGATTTAAAACTCTTCAACTGCTCAGGATTTCGAATTATATATTGTGTAAAATAGTCAAGCTATTAACAAATTACTACTACGTGTCGTTGTTTCGTTTTTTGTAAAGTCTGTGATATATTTATTGTAAGTGATGTTTGTACATTTTAATGTAATTGTAAGTGAAATACTCGGACATCTAATTCTTATGAAAATATTTTTTTTTTGCTTGTAAATGTCATGTAAATATCGCAAATAACGATCATATCTATTAAAACATATCGTTTAATAAGAAATTTGACTTGTATTTGAAGCGTGACAAATACAACGAAATAAACTGGTTGAAACGTCGGAATATGTATACGAGGTAATCAAAATAATTCCTTCTCGCAGCTTACTCTAATATCCCAAATAATGGGAACATAAAGAGATTTCTCCTGAATATATTGTATGTGGTAACTTATATTTTAACAAATTGTATATCGAATAAAAATTGTACATTGTAATCATTCACAAACAAAACTATCACGAAATACGAAAATAAATTACATATTATTTAACTTGTTTTATTTATTTTATATGAAACAAATATATCAGGATATCAGTACCTTCTCATACAATTTTACAATATTAAATTTTAACGCAGACTTTTTTTATAGGATAGGGTGACAAACGAGCACACAGTCCACCTGATGGTAAGTGGTTGCTGTGGCCCATATACATCTACATCTATCTTCGTTTGCGAATTAAAATGCAGATGCGTTGTCAGTCGTGAGGACTAAGATAGAATGCCTCTTTTCCAGTAAAATGGGTCTCCGGTTCTCTACACTCTCCACACGAAACACAGCAGCATTAAGCTGCTATTTTACGCTGGTATGGTCCTTCCCCGGGCGAGCTGACTCATTCGTGCTACAACTATACTATTAATATAGCTGCAGCGTGGCTCTACCACGTACAAAAAAAGCTTGATATTTTTTAAATATGACTCGAATTACTGAAGGTTGCTTATGAAATATATCATAACAATTTTAAAAGATATTTTCATATATTATACTTTACGTATATCTTTATGTGAGGATATATACAAAAATTAGACTCCGATATATCGAAAGAACAAAAATATAAAGACTCTCTAAAAAATTAAGATATATTAAATTGCATAACTCGCAAAAGATCACGCACATAAACAGAATTGGTTCTGAGTTAAAGAGAAATATCAAATTAATATTTTATTTTTAAACTGCAATCAATTATTTGATTGTAATGATAGATGTAGAGTAATGATTAAATATTTTTTACCGTTTAATACCTATAAGCATTGTTATTTCAGTAAATAATAATTTTATTATATGGTAATATTAGCTTATTAACCAGTATTTTATAATAGAACGATCACCCACTTCACAGACTGCACCATCAGTTTCATACAACACCATCTACGTTACCCATCCATCATACCAGTAACTCCAACAAAAACATCGTCGCAAATAGTCGGCCACCATTGTGATTTCACACATGCTAACGTTCGGACCCCAATTGTAATATTATACTTACAATTTTTGTACTTCTCCAAGGGTAATATTTTCCATTGTTAACTCTGACTAGATAATGCATGGGTTTATCGCTGTTCCTAATTGTACAGCCGAAGAATGGGGATTGTATTACACGAATTAGCATAAAAAGAGGCTACTAGTGTTTTGCAGGCGCTCTCTTTTGTAAATATAAATTAATTATGATAACTTCAGTTGATTTTAAAGGGTGAGCTCCATGTATGTTGATTAAGTTTTACTTTCTTTCTTATAATAAGACCAATTTTTTATTTAAATTGTAACTATATAATTAAAATTTAAATTCAAGTTTAATTTTCTTCAACGAATGTAAATATTATAAACACAACGTATCAATGATAGAAATTTCAGCAAATACCTGGAACAGGTTGACATAGTTAAGCATCTCAAGGAAATAGACAAAATAACCCATGGATAAAATAAGCGAGACAGAGATGAATTAAGCTAAGACATACAGTCAAGTTGGTTTAGTTTATAATGTTTTAATTTTTAGATTGATATTTTTATCTGATTTCATATTAAACGAAACATTTTTTTAAAACGAATATTTTAACAAATATATAAATATATGTTAAAGTATGTTAAATAATTGATTTTTTTAACATCTTACCAATACTCTTTAATTATGAATCCATTAAACGTGAGAAAGTATTGAGACCCAAAATATAAACTCCATAATTTTCAAATTGTAGCGAAATCACACAGTACAACGAGGAGGATTCAAATAATAATGATATCCACTTTCAACATTCTTATCTATGCATCTATACAAATAAATAAAATTAAAGTGTCTGTTTATAATGACAAAATTACGGCTTTTTACTAAATACATATGAAAGTATATACGTAACTTATAACAAAAACACAATTTTTAAAATTTTTGTCTGTCTGTCAGTCTGTCTGTCTGTCTGTCTGTTTGTTCCGGCTAATCTCTAAAACGGCTGCACCGATTTTGACGGGAATTTCACTGGCAGATAGCTGATGTAATAAGGAGTAACTTAGGCTACTTTTATTTTAGAAAAAGAATTAGGGTTCCGCGCAAAAAAACTAAAACCCCAAATAACACGCGGGCGAAGTCGCGAGGATCAGCTAGTATATTTTATATAACTTGTCAAGAGGTCCGTTTTAAAGTGAAGCGATTTTCTAATAACGACAAGCAGTGTTTGAGTTCTAATGACTACGTGGTGAAGAGGCACTAAACTCTGTTGGTGTAACAATTTCAAAGAAAAAAAGCTTGTATAATTGACAATCCGTAGGTGTGGCGATCTTCTAAAATAATACGTAACAAATGTAAACATTGATACTACTACGAAGCTACTAGCAGAAATCAGATCAGTCATGTCATTTATAACCTAACAGAAGAGACTAAACAAAAATACACAAAGAATAAAGGAATAAAATTTCAAGTTAGTAAAGTAGAGTCAGTAAAGGAATTTATAAATAGTTACTAGAATTAGAATACATATAACTAAACAAACAAAAGTCACGTTCATTATAAATATGTTGCAACAAGTTGCAACTGCATAAGTCTAATTTGTAAACGGGTGCTTCGTAGCGCTCCATTGACATCGTGTGCTACGCACGTGGCAATGTCGTAGTGGGCACGCGTTTGAATGATATTCCCTCGAAGTTTTCCTAATTTAACAAACATGATTATAATAGAAAAGAAATAATGTATATGAAAGATTTAGATTCAGATGCCTCTGAAAAATACACTTAGCTGAACTTAGTTAAAATAGAAGATACCTACCAAAGTACTTCAATTTTTGAATATTTAATAAGTATGTATTTAAAACGATGCCTTATAGAATAACAAAAATAGTATCTTTTTCTGTTTGTAAAATTATTCTTACTGTGCCAAAAAAATGTATCGCATAATCGTGTTTAAGCCGTAAGAAGTGATATCTTAATTATTTTGAGGGATGGTTTGTGAGATACTTTTTTGAAGCCTGTTATAGAACTTATTTTAAAGTATTTTTTTTCGAATAATTTGAAATATGATATTAAAAATGGGTGTAGATAAGTGACATCTTATCTATCCGGACATACATATTTGTAATCCCTTTTTACTAAATAAGTTAAGTGAACAAATCGTAGTTGCATCGCCACGTGGCGGTCGCGCGCCGTGTGACCGCGCATTACTAAATTAGCGTCCGATGTGCGCCTGCCCTTAAATCGTATTAAGTGGGGGCGGGTCATGTTACAAACTCGAATTATTTTCGGAAAATTATAACTTCTCTAGTGGGTTTGCCACAAGATTTATTTTTTTCCATTGTTTTTAAAACTAAAACCTTTTAATGTATTTTTGTAATTTGTAAATAGCGTAAAATTAAATCGAAAAGCGACTTGAAATCAAGTGTTCTAAATTTAAAATTTTAAAAAAGGAAATTATATTCAGCGTTCTTGATTATGTGACAAGCCAGTATCTAGTAATACTGAGTTTTCAGATGTTAACACGTTCAAGTGTGTTGAAGTTTCCCTACGCATTATCAATTTGATTTTATTTTACTTTGTAGTGTTATGCTACTTACATATCATTTTACACTATTTTAAATTCATTTTTCCATTATGTTTTGATTCTTCTGCATTCACCTCAAAACTGGATATTTTGCATCACCTTTATTTCCATAGGATCCTGTAACGTTTTTAAACCATAAGAACACAATAACAAATCATTTTCAAACTCTGCATTTCGGGCTTTGTGCGCGTTGGTGCGCTACCTTTTTTCCTATAGCAATAATATCTCATTTTTCACTTAAATCTTGCCGTTTCTCTATTACGAGCCTA
Organism: Parnassius mnemosyne; assembly: GCA_963668995.1. Taxonomy (NCBI): domain Eukaryota; kingdom Metazoa; phylum Arthropoda; class Insecta; order Lepidoptera; family Papilionidae; genus Parnassius; species Parnassius mnemosyne. Next base: position 14,219,703 of record CAVLGL010000079.1, on the reverse strand, counting down.
AAACCAAAATTTGACATGTTTTGACATCGTTGTTTATCTGGTTGTCATGGCAATTTTTATTCAAATTCGCTACTGGTCTGTTGTTTCTACTTCGATAATTCCACATAAATACTCTTTCCTCTTGGCCATTTACAAAAAATTTGCTTTTAATTTAAATAATTTTCCGTTCTCTCTAAAAAGGTATAAAAGCCGAACAATCGATCAAGAAACTCAGTCTCGCTTCGGTTCTCAAACTCGAAGTATCTCCTAAAGGCCTTATCCCGGGGCCGCACTGCCCCGGGATCCTGCAAGCCTCTGTCCTGCCTGAAGTCGCCGGGACCCTGCAAGCCTCTGTCCTGCCTGAAGTCGCCGGATCCTGCAAGCCTCTGTCCTGCCTGAAGTCGCCGGATCCTACAAGCCTCTGTCCTGCCTGAAGTCGCCGGATCTTGCAAACCTCTGCATTCACCTGAAGTCGTCGCCTAGACACGCCCACGCCTTCACCTACGCTGTGCGTGCTCGCTCCAGGCGCTGCGAGCGCTTATTCCAGGCGCTGTGGGCCTACCACCAGCACAGCCTGTGTATAATCTGTGGGCAGCGAATACCACCACCAAAAGCGGTGTACCACTTGGATCTTCGGCCTCAGCTTCAATACCCATCATTTTTATTATCTTTTTTTTTTTGAAATAATTGTAAATCACGTCACCCATCTTCATCCTCATACATCATTTTTTTTATATAAGTCTGTAAACATCTTTTTTTATATTTTAAATAGATTATTTGTTTTGCCCTATTTTTGTTGTTTTGTTGTTGCTAGGTTAGGTTCTTTTTTTATTTTTAATTGTCGCTTCACGACAACTTATTAATATTATTTATTATATATTACTAATTTTTTTTAGATAATGAGAATATCACAATTCTCTAGCATATCATAATCGCCATGCTTCATATACATAAAGCCCATTCAGTTAAACAAAAATCTACGGTGTAGGTATTTTTAAACTATTTATAATATAGGGGCCATATAGTAATTACATTTAATTACGTATTTGATAATACTCTGTCTATTTTAGAGCACCTTTACAAATAAACTTTGCTTACGTCATGATTTTGGGTAAGTTTAGAAAATTGTTGATTACAGTCAGCAACAGTTATGTACAGATTTAAAAGAAATTATTGTCGTAGACATAATTTCATCAAAAATAAGTGTATAAATCTATTAATTAAAATATGTGTATTTGTATTATTCCAAAACTTTTTAATAATTAGTTTTGTTTATGTAGTTGACGACGTTTACTTCCAGTAGGTGACGCTGTTCGTCACTAGATGGAGAGAGGGCAAAAGATGAAACTGCAGGGAGTAGATTCATTCCATTGGCAGTTTTATAGTTAAATAGATTTTTTTTATAAGAATAGTATAGGGTGACGAGCACACAGTCCACCCGAGTGCAAGTGTTCTCTGTGACCCATAGACATCTACATTTATCCCCAATAAGGAATCAAAGTGCAGATACGTCGCCACCCATAAGGACTAAGGTGGAATGTCTCTTTTACAGTAAAATGGGTCTCCGGTTCTCTACACTCACCATACGAAACACAGCAGCGACTGCTGCCATTTTACACTGGTATTCTGTGAGAGCGTGGTCCCTCCCCGGTCGAGCCGACCCATTCGTGCCACAACTATACTACTAATATTTATGCAGCATAGCTCTACCACGTATAATTCCTTAAACAATCGATACTCGAATTTATGTAAATATACTTCTATATTACCTTTGAGTCGTCGAATATAAAATAAAGATTGTAAAGCTTACATCGCAGAATAATCAAATTATGTAGTAAGGTAATTCTTCAAATTATCTAGTAAATATTATGGAGTTATTATGTAAGGTACATGCGGGTAATAAGGCCTACCTAAGGGAAAATCGAAAATAAAATCAGAAATATCTAATTTGATCTACAGATTTTAATTAAAATCATTAGTTTAGTACAGTTTTTATAAAGTATGAACGAATAATTGTAACATTTGCTATAAAGAAAAACAAAATTAATCATTTCGTAAATCCTTGCTAATAGGTCTTATTTAAAAACAATATGTAATTTGCCTCGCCTAAAAATACTTGAAGTCATTAGTATAATGATGAACAAACTGACAAACAAACTCACTCCTCGTGATTATCGTCAGTGCGTCGGTTGTCTCGAGTTGAGTTGAGGGTTAGGTTGAGTTGAAAATTGAGTTAATTGTTGGGTTGAGTGTCTTCTCAACCAAATTTCTGTTACAGCGGCCAATCTCAAAGGAGACTAGCTCATCAGCACAGTACAGAATTATAGTATCCGAATATATGCACAAGCACAGGTGCACTCTCTATTCCCTAACAATCATCAAATCGCAGTCCGACACGGTTCGAGAGAGCTTAGGCACAGGACCAATAATTTATACGTAATTTAATAGCTTTTAATGTCAAAAGCTTAATTCTTCGACAAAATTTGTCTTTGCACTATTTGGTCAGCTGAAGCCTGTCTTTTTCTGACAACGACATTAGTTTAATAATAAAAGCGTACGATTTATTTCCGTTTATAACATTTTAAAAGTAATATAAAATTCATAATAAAACAAAAACAACACAAGAAAAAGGAATACAATAAGGCCTATGGTGAAATTTAGTAGGCTTTAATAACCGCCTACCAAGTATTTAAAAAAAAACAAATTAAAGAAAACATTTACTACGATACGTTACTCAAATCTTTAAGATCAATAAAGCATTTATTCATAAATATAAAGATTACGCTTTTAGATAGCTAAGTGTAATATTACTAAACATACCTACAACTTATTTAGACTGATTTTTATTATTGGTGCAGTGCGGTCATACCTTATGATAGATAATGCAGCTCTGGTGGCAGGACGTGGGGTAGCGCGTCTCTGCAAACTTGTAAAAACATTATCGTGCAATAGGAGTCTGTTATTATCTCCTTAAGCGAATGCGGTTATTATAAATACGATTTTTGTTACTTAGGCCTTATTGGCCGACAGGCCTTATTACCCGCAGGCACCTTAGTAAGGTACCGAGTAGTGGCGGTGTAAGAATATCTACTAACCCATATCATCCCGTGGTTGTCGTAAGAAGCGACAGAGGGAAACAAATCAGGAGATGGGCAGCAGCGTCTTCCTAATAACGACTAAAAATAAAAAATAAACTGCTGATACCAACGCGCTTGCCAATAATTAGTTTGCCATGCTGCTCCAATGCTTGTATGCTTCGAAATATTTTAACTCCATAGACACACAGGTTTTCTCACGTTGTTCTGTCAACGTTTACCACGTGGCATATCAACAGTTTGACTGCCTCGTTGGTTTAGTGGTCGTATTCGCGACTGTTGAACATGTGGTTTCGGGTACTGATTCCGAGTCAGGTCAACCCTAGTCTGGAATTTGGCGGTAATTCACCAACTTATAAATAATAATTCGACCACCGCCTTAAAATGTAAAATACATTATAATATGAGTCATTTTCATAGTCCATAAATATAGAACGTCTTATTAACTTAACTGCAGTACCACCTGTCGGACCTTACAGTAGTTAAGAACCATCGTTTATACAAAATCATTTCGATCCACCGAACTATCCTTTAAATGAAATTGCAATGAACAATTTTATTTGTGCCGATAGGAAACGAACCTGGATTGCTGGAGGTCTATGACATTCACGGCGGAATTTTAATCCCTGAGCTCAGTACAGCACAGATTTCTATGTAGGCTTTATTTTCTTATATATATTATTTATATAGTTTAGAATAAGCAAACATTTTAAACTTAGAAACAAGAAATCTTTTTCCATAAAACGGAATAGAAAATAATTATTTTTATTAAACATAGATAATAAACAAAACCTATTTAAAAACAAGCTTTTAAAGGTGTTGCTAAAATGTTATTGTAACCAAAGTTATATAAGTACACTAAAGTTCTTAAAATGCTTTAAAATTGATTGCAAATTTGAACTGTATAGAATACGAAGATAGAAATTTAAATAAAAGCTTAGAAAAAGTTTTGCTGTTAAAATTAACATGACTAGAAGTTATCAAGAAATTCGTCAACGTACCAAAGACTCTTAATATTTGCTATTTTTGTTTTTTTTTAATGTAGAAATTTTATAAGAATTTAATTAAAATATTACATCAAAGAAAACAAATCAATTTGATATCAACAAGTGTCTTCAACGAATCAACATTGAAGCAAACGAACACCGTTGACTTAAAAACCGGGGAAGCTCGTGGAAAATAAAACAAAGCGTGAAATGCGTAAGAAAGTCCTTCGACGGGTGGATTGGGGAGAGAATAGGGGGGTGGCCGACAATAGGTGTACAGATAACTTTCCTTCCATAGTAGAGTCAATACCGACCCTAGGGAGTTTTACCCTCGGGGTTCGGTCGCTTGGGAAAACTAGACCCAACAATATAGAAAAGGACAGATTTACACGTCACTTTCAAGTGAGAGGAGTGCGTAGTTATACTTATGTATTAATAATATATAAAGGAAAAATGTCGAGGACGTGAGCGGCGTGATATGTTGCGACTGTTAGCGAGAGAGGGATGGATGACATCAATTTGTCGTGTCGTGATGGGGTTTTATTTTGTTTCAACGTTTTCAATTCTTTTTTCTATCGTTTATCTTTCGCGATCGCATGAAATATTTTTGAATTAATGATATTACATTTTTTTAAAGGATATTAAGGTACCTATATTTTTCAGACGAAAATTTACTTTTGTTTCATGAAAGCAAATACAGTACATATCATTTCATCTGGTTTCGTAGATGTTGTGAGAGGGGGGGGGGGGGGGGTAATGGGCTTGTGCTGGTAGTTACAAATTATTTGTTCTAACACCGAACGCACACGAATAGAGGTGTTAGTTCGTACTATACATTTTGCTTACTAGTCTCTACATACTATCAAAAGAGGCCAAGTGCGAGTTGGACTCGCCCATGAAGGGTTCCGTAGCAGCAAGTAACATAATTTACGATTTATGACGTTTAAAAACAATTACTTACTATATCTCGTTCAAACCAATTTTCGGTGGAAGTTTACATGGCAATGTACATCATATATTTTTTTTAGTTTTATCCTTCTCTTATTTTAGAAGTTACAGGGGGGAGGCACACATTTTACCACTTTGGAAGTGTCTCTCGCGCAGTTTAGAAAAAAATGATATAAGGAACCTCAATATGATTTTTGAAGACGTATCCATAAATACCCCAAATGTATGGCTTTAATGGAAAAAAATATTTGAGCTTACAGTTCTAAGTATGGGGAACCCCCAAACATTTTTTTTCTATTTTTGTGTGAAAATCTTAATGCGGTTCACAGAATACATCTACTTACCAAGTTTCAACAGTAAAAATAGAAAAAAATTGGCTGCGACATACGGACGGACAGACAGACAGACATGATCCATAAGGGTTCCGTTTTTTGCCATTTAGCTACGGAACCCTAAAAAGTTAGTGGAATCTACCTGGCTGAGTGATTGTTATTTTTTTTTTTAAATTTTACCGAATAAATAAGTTACAACAAAATGCTTTTTAGTTATTTAAGTTTATACGAAAAATCATAATAAATTCCTGATCAATAAAAAGACTGCACCACTTGTACCGAAACAAAATATCCCGGAAACTGTAATTTTAATAGCTTAAGGTTTTCGGTTTATCTAAAACTTGATAATATTTTTTTTAATAGAAGAAATTTTGAAAAAATAAACAGTAAATCGTACAACCGTAAAAAGAAACGCTAACGCCTAATGAATTTTTAATTCATTATTTGTTTTACTTGAAGATATATAATAATATGTATTTGCTACTGGGTACAAGCCGGCAACTTAGAACAAGACGAGAGTCCGCAATGTTGTCTAGAGCGTGTTGCCCTCGGAAATAACATATTTATTTCTCAAACATGAGAACTTCCTCAAAATGTCCTTTGCCGCGGAATCGAACTAAAATGCAATTAACAAATTTTGGCATTTAAAAAAAAATCAGTGTTGGAAATTTTATAAGAACTTCTGAGAGAATAAATAGTAATCTCTAATTAAAGTACTGTTATATGTGAAGACATTGATGGTCTTCAATAGTTTAGTATTTTAAGCTCTTACCTTCACGTAAACGACTATAGGCTTGTAACTAAAGTAAACAGAAGCTAACTCAACAATTTTGATTCGGTCGCATAACACAGTAGTAAAACAGTTATAAGGTGATAACGCAGCAGCATCGAGGCGTGTCAACGACGCGGGCGTTAAGCGAAATTGAGTGAAAGTCGAGTTAAAGTATTAAAAGTTTTCAGCTAGCGATCTTTGTGAGCAGAGCGAGGTGAGGACGCCGCGCTGTGTTGTTTAGGGAAGTACTGTTTTTTAGAAAGACATTTATCGATATCACTTTCAAATGAGGGTAATAAGATTAATTACTTACACACGTAATATGTTTATTTAATGGGATTTCGGGAAATTACGGAACATCTTCTCGTCAGGTATACCACAAAACTTGAAAACGAGACTGTACAACCAGTGCGTGTTGCCAGTGATGACCTATGGTACTGAGACGTGGTCCTTCACTGCTGGCCGGATGAGGAAGCTCAAGGTAGCTCAGCGAGCTATGCTCGGAGTTTCTCTGCGTGATAAACTTAAAAATGAGGATATCCGCAGCAGAACCAGAGTGACCGACATAGCCCAACGGATTAGTAAGCTGAAGTGGCAATGGGCTGGCCATATAGCTCGAAGAACCGACAGCCGATTGGGAAAAAAGGTTCTCGAGTGGCGGCCTCGTACCGGCGGACGAAGTGTAGGGCGTCCCCCCACTAGATGGAGTGACGACCTGGTAAGATATGCAGGAAGTCAATGGATGCAGGTGGCTCAGGACCGTGCTTTGTGGCATTCCTTGGGTGAGGCCTATGTTCAGAAGTGGACTTGTGAAGGGCTGTAATGATGATGATGAATGAGATTTGAAGTAAATTCAGAAATTAATAAATTAAAGGTACTGAATTAAATAAATATTTGTATCAGAACCATCAACAAGTGCTCTGCATAAAATTTATTATAAATATTTTATATGAAGAATTTAAAATATTCTTATTGCATTGAATATATTATATTATAATATTTTAGATCTGCTTTAGAAATAAATGAAATTATTTATTTACTGTTTATAAAGAAATACTATGCTTGAAAATGCGAGTTTACGACGACGGCTTAATTTACAGAAAACCCAGTGCACATAATATACATATTTTAGGACTATTTCTAAATTTTGTATGTGGTAGAGCCATGCTGCAACTATATTAGTAGTATAGTTGTAGCACGAATGGGTTGGTTCGACCGGGGAAAGACCACGCTTTCACAGAATACCAGCGTAAAATAGCAGCTTAACACTGTGTTTCGTATGGTGAGTGTAGATAACCGGAGACCCCTTTTACTGGAAAAGAGGCATTCCATCTTAGTCCTTACGGGTGACAACGCATCTGCATTTTGATTCGCAAACGAGAATAGATGTAGATGTCTATGGGCCACAGCAACCACTTACCATCAGGTGGAGCGTGCTCGTTTGTCATCCTATCCTATAAAAAAAAACTTGGATTAGTGTTATAAATATATTATCCTTATTTTCAACCGCAACTTTTCTAATACTGAACCATGCTAGCTTCACACTACGCTCGAAGTTGTTGACGAGTAACTAGGACTTCAACTACACGCATATTTTTTATAGGGTGACAAACTGGCCCATTGGCATCTACATCAATCTTTGATTAAGAATCAAAATACATGATCACCCCTGAGAAATAATATAGAATGCCTCCTTTCCAGTAAAAAGGGTCTCCGGTTCTATACACTCACCTTACGAAACACAGCAACATTAAGCTGCAATTTCACGATCACCTATGGAGACGATCCATTGACGCTAAAACCATATTATAGTTGTAGCATAGCTCTATCACGGAAAAACAATCGAGGGATCCATCCAACTCAGCTGAGGAGCTGAAACGAGTAACAAATGGGGTGTACAATGAGTGCGTGCCAGTGATGGCATATGGATCTGAGACATGGTCCTTCACTGTTGGCCGTATGATGAAGCATATCGCTCAGCGGGTTATGGAAAGGGTTATATGCTTGGAGTTTCTCCGAATGATATAACACGAAACAGAACCAGAATAATCGGCATTAGACTGACAACTAAGCTGAAGTAACAATGGAGCGGCCATATACCTCGAAGAACTGACATTCGATGTCAAGAAAAAAGAATCTCGAAGATCCTTTTGAAAAGACACAGGCAGGACAGCAGCTAGCTCTACAGGAGTGTCGCTGGATACAAGTGACCATATTTTTAGCACTCCTTGGGAGAGGCTTATGTTCATCAGTGGAGTTTTGAAGCACTGTATTGATGATGATGATGATGAACATGCTTTGACATCTCCTACTCTTCCTATCTATATAACTCCCTATCCGCGAAAAAGACACATTTTTTCATTTTCATTTCATTTTTATACTCAAGGCACAGTGAAGTGGTTAAACATTTTTCTAAATCTGTTTTAATTAAGTTTTACGATAAAATCAATAAGCCACAAAGCTTTTTCGCTTATTCATCAGCCCGCAAACAAGCAACTGATAAATACAAAGTAATATATGTGTTTATTCCCAAATTTGGTCATGTTTAACGCCACCCAATTGCGTTCGAGCTGACGACTCACCCGATGGTATGCAGGTGAGAAAGTCGCTCATCGTTGGAGCAGTCTGTCACTCGACGCGTGGGCAGTCAGTCGCTCGACGCGTGGGCAAAACGTCGGTGCCCCACCAGCCACGAGGCGGGGAGACCGTCAGGCTCAAAATTCACGGCCCGTCGTGGATCTAGATAGCTAGATGAAGTACGTGCTTCTTCGTCACGTAGATATGTGAATTGTGCGATATTTAACTCAGGCGAGAGTGCTGGATAGTGTACGCGCGTCTAGTAGATATACGGTCTAGGATTCGAGCCGCGCATTCCTAGTTTGAGAGCTTCCCCCGGTTAATTGTCAAGATATCATTATAATTGTGTCGTCGCGTTTAGTGCCCCTTTTGTGTTTTGGTTGGCTAGTTAGATTAATTCGCGTGTCAACGAGGCGTATTTTGAATCTTGCGCGACGTATTGTTCTGGTGTCGAATGAAGGAACTTAGTTGTGTTTAACGCTGAATCTGTCGGGTATCACGTGTTCGATTCTACGATGAATGTGGAATTAGGCGAATTTAAGTTAGTTAAATGTACAATGAAGCTAAGAGACTGAATTAGTGACAACGAAGAAAGAAATGGTCCAGCGAACGAGCTTGCTGGAGCGATGCAGCATTTTGGGGCAGCCTGGAACTCGGCCGCTGCTGGTCGCCTAAGCTTGCTCAGGTCGCAGACATTTACACCTCACTGTACACTACTCGCCTTCCACTATTACACACACTCACGGCCTGCCCAAGCCTTGGTGCGAAGTTAGCTTCGGATAATGGTAAGTACTATGTGTTTCTAGCTTTCTCCCATATAGTTTATTGTGATAGAACATATTCCATGTGGCCACGTGGCCCCGTCCCTCTGCTGCCCGTCGATGGGATTACTCATGGGCCCTAGTCCAGTCAACCTTTGTTGGGGCAACTAGGGGCGTGTACAATATGTTTATGGACAGTTGATTGCAAACTTTGAAAGTTGAAGAATGTGGGTTGAGAATGGGTGAGTTAACTGTCAAATGCCTTTTGTACGCCGATGATCAAGTCATATTTGCATCGTCGGCGGCCGAGTTGCAAATGATTGTTAATTTAATAAACTGGTAATTAAAAGGAAGGGGTATGAAAGTGAACGCAAGTAAGACGAAAGTGATGGTTTTTGAAAGAGAAGAAAGTAAAACGTTATGTGAAATAAGAATAGAAGGGGAGTTGATTGAGCAAGTGGATGAGTTTGTATACATGGGATGTTTATTTAGCAGGGATGGTAGATATGACAAGGATATAGAACGACGAGTGAACGCAGGAAATAAAGTTAATGGGGCTCTACACGCTATTATGGAGAGTCAGAATGTGTCAAAGAAGGCACGTATGGCAATTCATAATGGTGTGTTAGTCCCTACTTTAATGTACGGTAGTGAAAGTTGGGTATGGCAGAAGAAGCATGAGAGGAGAATAAAGGCTGTAGAAATGCGGTCATTACGGAGTATGCTAGGGCTGAATCTGAATGACAGGGTGAGAAATAGTGTGATAAGAGAAAAGTGTGGTTTGCAAGATGACGTTGTGACTAGGATTAAAAAAGGAATGCTTCGGTGGTTTGGTCACGTAGAAAGAATGAACAAGGAAAGAGTGACAAAGCAAATTTATGTTTCAGAAGTGAACGGCAAAGTCGGGAAGGGACGCCCTAGACGAAGATTTATCGAACAAATCGGCGATACATTGAAAATGGGCCAGATTAGGAGTACCCTTAACCGACGAGCGTGTATGCGTAGATATATGGATGTAAAAGAGGCGAGAGAGGTGTGTCACGACCGCGCCAAATGGAAGTCCGTAGTCTTTGCCTACCCCTCTGGGTGACAGGCGTGAGTGTTTGTATGTATGTATGTAATATATGTATTGCCAAATCATAAAACCACAAGACCGTTTTCTTTGAAGTGATGGATTTTTTGCGCCGCCAACATAATATAATCAAAATATTCACATATCGATAATATAACAACTCTAAACGCATCCTTGCTTCTTTAACACGGTGTAAGTTAATAATGTAATAGAATTACGAGGGAAAAACTGTTGAACTCCAGTGGAGCGGGTCGCGACTTAATTGTAGCACTTTGTTTGGCGCGTCCGTCCGACATGGGTTATCTATACGTATGTTCCTACTATGTGTGTAATGTTGCATAATTTAGCAATTTTATTTATTGGACTGGTCGATTTCTTCTTTATTACGACCTATTGTTTATAAAATATAGCTTTGTGATCATCAAAATTGTGAACATCATCGGCATTGTACGCTGCATGTATGTTATGGCTGCAGCTCGAATGAGTCGGCTCGACCGCGGAAGGACTAAGCTCTTACAGAATAACATCAGTAGTATGTTTTGTATGGTGAGTTTGGTTTTTGCCATTTTAATCGATGACAGATGTAGGTATCTATGGGACAAAGATTGCATTTAGCATCAGGTGGAGTGTTCTATAAAATAGTTGACCAAATGTAACTGGTTAATTTACAGGTATGCACATAGTGCCACCTACGTCCATTGACTTCTATATATCTATAACTTTCTATATAAAAATTACGTGTCACATTGTTTAATTCTTCAATATTTTTTTATTGCGAATTTAAGGATTTTTTCATAGGAAGGGTCGTCGGAAAGGGCAGAACAACGTCTGCCTGGCCAGCTATCGATGCATCTTTGCCAACGCAGTGGCAGTTTATTGATGCCTTGTTTATTGATCTTGAAGAAATCAGCTGGACGGGAAGCAACAAGGTATTCAAAGGCATTTTGTACTGTCTCGGGTATTGAATTTTTTTCCCGCCAAAAAGTTATCCAAATTCTGGAAAAAGTAGAACTCTGTAGGCACAAGGCCTAGTGAATATGGTGGATGACGGAGAGCTTCCAACCCCAGCTCTTGCAATTTGGAGACCGTCAGTTGTGCAGTACACATCTGCAGTAATGCTCATCCCGTTTGGTAAGAAACTGTGATGAATCACATCGGCGCTAGACCACCGAACAGTTACTATCACTTTTCTAGGAGTAAGTTTCCTTTTAGTGCATTGTTTAGGTGCTGAACTAGGATCCAACCAACTTGCTGAGCACTTGCAATTGTCAAACAGAGTCCATTTTTCGGCGCAGGTAACAATGCGGTTCAAATTGCTTTTGTTTGTGTGTATGTACTATGTGCAAGACACGGTTCGATGCGTAATTCGCGTTGGCGATCATGGAGTTCGTGGGGCACCCATTTGTCAAGCTTTTTTACTTAGCCAGTTTGAGGCTAATGGACCAATATTGTTTTGATGCTAACGACGAAAGCTGCTCCTAATTCAGCCGTAGATTGAGTATCATCTGTTTCCACAGTCGTCTTTAATTCGTCATTGTTGACCAAAGTTTTCGGACGGCCACGGGGTTTATTTTTTTGGTCGAAATTTCCAGAACGGAACGGGCAAACCAATAACAGGTGATGCGTTCGTTTGTAGCGTGTCGCTTGTGCCGCGTTGCTGCTAATCAATAAACAAATGAAAAATTTGAAAAAAGAAATTCATGTTTTTAAAATAAAAAAATATTTGAAATCAGAATTCTTAGCCAAATAAAACTTATTTTTATTTCAAATGGCCAGCACTGCAGAAGCGCAATTTCATAGATAAAGACCTATTATCTCTATATATTGTATATATCAGAAATGGATAAAATTAATTAATTATAATTATGATAAAAATGCCCTAAATTTGGGCTAAAAGAAAGACGTGAAGGAATGCACGTGCATTGAAGGTGAGTTCCTGGACTTCTGCTAATCTGCGTGGCTGCAGCTACGATGATTTATTTATTATTTATTTACGATAACTTTGTATAGTTTAATATCTAAATTACACAAAGGCGAGATAGGAGCGATGCGATTGGTTTCGTCCTTATCTAACTGAACAGCAGAACGGCAATTTGTTATATATTATATATATTATGTATGATACGATAAAGTATCTTTTTTTTGATAAAAAAATCTATATTAATTTGTAAATCGTCGTTTGTGATGTCCCCAGTCTGCAGTAGCCAAATGATTGACTCTACATTTATTCTTAGCCTAATGGTATAAATCTCACGGACATCTCCGACGCTGCTGTACTTCACCTTGTCCTTATATAATATAATATATTTATTATTTGACTTACAGTAGGATTTTTCGCAAAAGTGTCGTTTCACCCGACCTTAGTGTTTTGCTGGTGTCTGAGATAGCTTTATTACATGAGTATTTACATAGTTTTTGAAGTACTTATTTTATAAACTCAAAGCATTAGTTATTTTTTAATTGAAAACATGATACAGAAGAAATGTACCGATAATCATACTAACCTGTAGCAATTTTGGTTTACTGCTGCTGTAACCGGTTGGTAACCTATTATTATAGTGTTCAATATTGATATTTGTCAAAAACTCTAGTCTAAAGATGAAATTTACCGTATATTTGTATATAACATGTTGATATTTTAACGTAATAATTTAATTTGTCGATTGTACATGAGAAAGTTTTTGTGGCAGATTCCGTGAATCAAGGACCGTTTGGCTCATAAGTCTGTACTTAAAATATGATAATGTAAAGTTAAGTGACTCTTATATATGACTCTTTCTTGTGTGCACTTAAATTTTTCTTTGCATGGTTACGAGAATAGTTTGTTAATTGCAGTTAGTAAAAAAGTTGGTGGACTTTGCTAATATTAACAGTCTCAAACAATGTAAGTTAGTTATAAATCTCAGAAAAAAAGAAGAAGAATCTTATATATATATGTAAGTATTTCCCCCTTTATTAATTAAAATTGATCCTGGAGAGATAAACCAACTTTACAAACAAAGAGGTTTCTGTATAATACATTTGATCTTAGCATATTGGAATGTATTGTAGTTATGTATGGAGAACGCACTACGCATGTCACTTATTGAAGTTTGAAAGTATCTAAACACGTACGTGCGACAATCGTCAAATATTTTAAATAGACCTTTTTGGAAAACGTACGATTATAAATGATGTTCTTTTTTATATAAACTGTTTAAATATAAAATAGACTGGCTTCAGATTTTGCAGAAATTTAACTTATAGTGAACACATTTTAATGGTAAACTAGTAAAATAATGTAAAAGTGTCTTTAGTTTTTATTTATTTTACCATCCTCATCTACTTGATAGAGCCACGCTAGGTAACTACGCCATTTCTCCATTCCTCAGCTATATTATTATAGTTGTAGCATGAATGGGTCGGCTCGACCGGGGTAGGACCTCGCTCTCACAGAATACCAGCCTAAAATAGCAGCTTAATACTGCTGTGTTTCATGTGGTGAGTGTAGAGAACCGGATACCCTTTTCACTGGAAAAGAGGCATTTCGTCTTAGTCCTCACGGGTGATAATGCTCTGTGACAAAAACCTGCATTTTGATTTGCAAACGAGGATAGATGTAGATGTCTATAGGCCAAGTAACCACTTACCATCAGGTGGACTGTGTGCTCGTTTCTCACCCTATACTATAACATTTCCAGTAAAAAGGGCCTCCGGCCACCTGCACTCACCAAGCGAAATGCAGAGATAAACCTCTACTTCACGCTGGTATTCTGTGAGGTCGTGGTACCACCCCAGTTTGAGCCGGCCCATCCGTGCGACAGCAAAAGCTGCCGCGTGGCTCTACCACTGTTAAAAAAAAGATGAAATGATATGTAAGATCTTAGCTATGATTTGTAAGATCATAGCCAAAAACTGTATTTTAAGATATCGAGGATATCCTCGATATCTTAAAATACAGTTACACAGTTATACAATGTATCTGAGGAGCAGCATCAGGTGGACTGTGTGTTCGTTTGTCACCCTCACTCTTTAAAAAAATCATCATCATTCAGCACTTCAAAACTTTACTATTGAACTTAGACTTCCCCCAACATATACCATAAAACACGAACGCGAGTCACCTGCATCTTTCTACTTTCTGTGTGTCTTACTAGATCATCATTCTATCTAGTGAGAAGCTGCCTTTATTTGTTTAAACGGAACTAATTTCTCGCTGCGACCAAAGAGGAATAATAACAGGCTGTAAGGCAGTCCATCTTAGATTTCAAAGGTACGCATTAGTAGCATTTCCTTGTTTGAAGTTGGATTCAATTGTCCATGTATTGCAGCAGCCACTTACGATGAGGTGGCCAGTAAGTTCGTTTCTAAAAGTTTCTAAAATTAAAACAACACTACCCGTGGTAAATGCGATAGAAAATGCAAAGAAAAGCAACATCTCTTCGTGGCGCCAGTGAGTCGAGCCGATCAGGAAAAACTCGGTCAGTGACGATACCAAACGTTCTGCGCTGGATGCGGTCAACTAGAAGGAGCTGGCACTAGGGTGCCCTGGCCCAGAGATGAGAATAGTATTCCATGTTAGGCCGATTCTGTGCCTTGTGAAGTTGTAAGCGGTGTGCCGGCATGAAATACTGTCGCGCTCTGCTGAGCACACCAAGTATTTAGAGGCCAATTTAGCCTTCCCTTCCAAGTGAGCACGAAACTGCACGTCATTCGATATGTCAACGCCAAGAATTCCAATGTTGGCTAAGGCAGCAAGGAGAGTGCTCTAATATTGCTGCAGAATAATGCTTGGTGTCCTTTCAGTGCTGCAATCCAATCAACTGTTTATTTTATAATAATCAGTTATATACTATATGTCAAAGTATTGTTATGTAGCTCTAAATTAAGCTTCTTTCTTTCTATCTCCTTTATTTATTTCTTTTAAACGCCATTATTTGTTAAAGTCCAGCATCATCATCATCATCATTACATCCCATCACAATTTGAATACTGAACATAAGGCGTACCGTAAATATTGCCCCAAAGCACGGCCTTGAGCCAACTGTAGGTATTCATAGACTCCCTGCATAAACCTCCCATTACTTCTTTGAGTTTTAAAAGGCAATAAACTTCGCTCATATTATATGTATTCCTTTTTGTATGATAGCCTCAAAGGCTAAGAAGACTAAGCCAGGTAACAAATATCTTCACAATGCACGGGTTACAACATATTATAGATTATTATAGATTATTTTAGATTTATCCATACCCTTAGTTGCAAGTTTGTCAAATCAAATATCAATTGAGATTTTTGGTGATACCTAAAATAAATAGATACAACTGAGTTTTTGCCATCGCAGACAAACTCCTGAGTGATAGAGCTTGTCCGCTAATAAAACTCAACCGGGAAACGAAGAGAAACTGTTTGAATATGCATAGAAGTTAATAAAACTGCATTCAAATGCAGTGGAGGCGGCTTGAAAATTTCCTGCACTGATGCCTCTGCCTGGCAGACACAAGTTAGTTTCAAAAATCAAGTGGTTTCAGTAGCAGTTTGCGAAAAATTAGGAATTCGTGCCGTCAAAAATTTTGCTAGAAATAGCGCACTAGTGCAGTTGGTGTTGCAGTCATCCACTAAAATTTGGTAAAAGCTTCCCGAAATTGTTCCGTTACTTTTTGAAATTAAATTGGTAAATTTTTTACAAAGTTTACTACCACTAATTTTTGAGGGTAGAAGTTAAGAGAACACGTTGCTATTTATTGGAATATCCTATTAAATAAAAACATGTGCTCTTGCTTTGATGAATCTTTAGAGAGATATTATTGCCAATTATGTTTTTTTAATATAATATTTTTTTGTAGTTTGATGTTTTTTTTGTATTTTCATCATCATTTGTCCGTAACAATCCTAATAAAGTTTTGAACCAACAATTATTTTAAGCCGTAAGGGTACGCGTACACCTAATCCGTCATCGGCCGTAGTTTGCTCGGGCGATGACGGCCGAACTCGGACGATCGAATCAAACACTTGTAAAAGAAAGAGAGTGCGTACACAAACACGACCGTCATCGTCCGATAGCGCACGAAAACGGACGATCAACCGTTGAGTCCGAACTTGTTGGGATTTCTCGCCGGCGTCTACAGTGCAAATTGAGAGCATTTAATCATAGTTTATTATATATTAGTGTTGTTATCTACCTAAACGACTATGGATATTGAAAAACTAATTAATTGTGTTTATAATAGACAATATAATAGACAATTACAATAATCGAGAGGTTTCAAAACGGTTATGGGCTGAAGTTGGATCGGAAATGGATATAGCGGTTCCAGATATTTAAAAAAATGTGTCTTCACTCTGTTAAGCAACACAGTTAACTACAGAATACCGGCAACGTCCAATGTCGGCACACGTGGTACACTGTTGCAGTGTAAGCACATACACGTCCAAGTTACTCGTCCGGGTAGTTCTGTCAAAATCGGTTTTGGTGTAAACGTACCGTAGACATAATATCTCCCGACTATTAATACAAGGCAAACACGTAGGTAACGGGTATTTAATACATTAACCTGATTCATTATCATCATCATTATTACAGCGCTTCACAAGTCCACTTCTGAACATAGGCCTCCGCCAAGGAATCCCACAAGCACTGAGCCCCTGCATCCATCGACTTCCTGCATGTCTTATCAGGTAATTACTCTCTTTTATACATTATACAAGTATTATTGATAAAAATATTAGGGCAGTCACAAATTATCACAGTCACTTAATATCTATAAAATTAAGTTTTATCGTGTTTGGTCGTAGTATCAAAGATTTCGATCTTTAGAAACATTTTGTACCATAACAGAAAGCTTTAAATAAAAGAAATAGCCGTGGTAGCTTGATTACTGATGGATACACCTGTTGTAGCCAAATATGCCCCCCCCCCCCCCAAATGGGTTCCCATTTTATCGCAGCGTGGAGGTTTAGTAGCCATGGCTCGGTCACCCATGGAACTAAGAGGAACCCACATGGCTGACCCGAGAGGCCCGAGATGGCCACTCCGAGTGGGCTTGGCAAGCCCTGTCCTGTCCCCTTACCGCCGCAGCTGAGTCGGAGTCGCAGGGGAAGTAAAATTTTGGTATGAAGATGCACCAAAGGCCTTAGGCCGTATCCCTCGCGGTCTTGGCAGTTTTTTTCGTAACCTCGACTTTGTAATACGAATATGCAAAGATTTAAGAGTGCTCTTAGGTTAAAAATTTTATATTTCGCATATGTAAGAAGTATTCTGGAATACACTAGTTTAATCTGGAACCCTTATAATGCTGCATACAGAAAAAAATTAATACATTTAAATTATAAATTTTGTACATAGCCTCCTTACACTTGAAAATCGCCGAAAAATGTTACAAATGGTTTTTTTATTTGATATAATTTAATTTAATTATAATTCAATTAAATTTAATAATTTTTGTCCGGAGTCCTCAATAGCTCAGTAATTTGCGTACCCATGCGCCACACTCGGCATACTATTCAACGTTTCATATCATCCCTACGTGTATGGAAGTAATTCAGTAATGTCGCAACAAGTAAATTCACAAATTCGCAAATTTAAAAACAAGGATTTTTATAATCTTGACCCATTTATGGAAACCAATATCTCTTATAAGTTTGTAAAACGGTTGAGTTGAATTTAGCTAGATGAAAATTCCTTTTAATACAGTATCATCATAGGTTCTCTAAGAAATCAATAGATCTAATATAAAGTAAACATTTTAATTTGGTCTGAGGTCTACCAACGTGTATTTAATTTTTTGTTATATTTTTTTTCTTATATGTAATTGTTATAAAAACCAACTAAGACTGAACTTTGTTCAATTATATATCTGTATATCCATAAAATAAATAAACGTTACGTAACATTAATAAACATTTTGTTAACATACGAAACAACTGTAATCCGGAAATTTTAGACAGTGTGAAAATTTTTCTAAATTATTTTAAAGACTTATAGAATACTAGAATATTATCAAAAATATCAAATTAATATTATTGATAAAAAATAAAGCCTATTTAATAGACTTTTTTTAAATAATTAAAATAAAAAAGAAAATAGATTTAAAATTATTAGTTATATGTAACCGGTGTCCCGGAAACGGCTCTAACAATTCGGATAAAATTTTATAATTTTACTGTACAAGTATTTCTAAATAGGTATAATCCCTAAGATGGTAGAGCTACGCAGCAGCTTTTTCTGTTGCACGTATGGGCCGGCTCGAGCCGGGTTAGTACCACGACCTCACAGAATACCGGCGTGAAGTGGAAGCTTTGCTTCGGCGTTTCGTCTGGTGAGTGCAGGTGACCGGAGGCCCAATTCCCCCCCCCATCAACATGGTAGCGGAATTACGTCATAAACTACCCCAGGAGGGTACCATTACGCCTGGAGAATCCCTCGCTGAGCATCCACGACCATGCTATTCCACTCCTGAGCGTGGGTGCTCAAGCTGCCCCGCGTATTCTGGGGGGGGGGGGGGGGGGGGCAAAATTCCGCTCAACACAATAACTGCTCGGGGCAAACTGAGCAACAAGACCAAGGCAACCCCTGCCACGCTATCCGTGAATTTCTGCAACATCAACGCCCACCACGCCGAATGGCTCGGTTCACGTTTAACCGATCATGCGAGGAGATCTGTTTATGACTTTGCCTTGGCATATGGTCTGACACAACTGGTTACATCGCCTACGCGGATTCCAGATATTGAGGATCATACATCTTCCCTGTTGGAACTTCTGCTGACCTCTCATCTGGACGGATATCAGGTTTCCGTCGATGCCCCTCTTGGCTCTTCGGACCATTGTCTGATCCGGAGTGTGGTGCCACTCACGCTCCCCTCGCGGTTGCGTTCTGCAGGTTGCCGCCGTGTTTGGCATTACAGGTCGGCGGATTGGGACGGAATGCGGTCTTTCTTTGCTTCCTACCCAT
Organism: Parnassius mnemosyne; assembly: GCA_963668995.1. Lineage (NCBI taxonomy): Eukaryota > Metazoa > Arthropoda > Insecta > Lepidoptera > Papilionidae > Parnassius > Parnassius mnemosyne. Next base: position 14,200,251 of record CAVLGL010000079.1, on the reverse strand, counting down.
GGGGGCGGGTTTGCTTCTCGCCGGATGATCCCAGCGCTGTTGCTGACTCTGTCACTGATGTGGTGCTACAGGGAATGGAACTATTTATTCCATCATCTGTGGTACCCATCGGAGGCAGATTTCAGCCTTGGTTTGGTCGTTCCTGTAAGACTGCTTTACGCAGTAAACAGGAGTGTTATCAAGCCTGGGCTGCGGCTTCGGTGACTCGGGATGTAAACACCAGCATACTTAAAAAGAAGTATAACTTCGCCTCCAGGTCCTTCAAAAGAGTTATTGCCAAGGCAAAGTCAGAGCACATGGGCGGAATTGGCGAGAAACTAGTTCGCCTTTCTTCGGGAACCCGTGCATTCTGGTCTCTCGCCAAGGCTGTCCAAGGGAATTTCTGTAAGCCATCACTACCATCTCTGCACAGGGAGGACGACTCACTGGCCCACGACGCAAAAGAGAAGGCCGACCTTTTAGGCTCCCTTTTTGCGTCCAACTCGACTGTTGATGACGGGGGGAACACACCGCCAACCATCCCGCGGAGTGAGTGCTCCATGCCGGATGTGCGATTCTCACAGCGCTCGGTTCGCAGAGCACTCCTCTCCCTTGACATCCACAAGTCGAGTGGGCCTGACGGAATCCCCCCAATTGTGCTGAGGACGTGTGCTCCGGAGTTGGCACCGGTTCTAACGCGTCTTTTCCGGTACTCCTACTCCCTAGGCGTAGTCCCGAAATCATGGAAGACAGCTTTTGTCCACCCGATCCCTAAAAAAGGCGACCGCTCAGACCCGTCCAACTACAGGCCTATCGCCATCACCCCCTTGTTCTCCAAAATAATGGAATCCGTTATAAACTGCCACCTCATGCGGTACCTTGAAGATCACCAGCTGATTAGTGACCACCAGTACGGTTTTCGTCGGGGTCGATCAGCTGGTGATCTTCTGGTCTACTTAACTCATAGATGGGCGGAGGCAGTAGAGTCCAAGTGGGAGGCATTGGCCGTTAGTTTGGACATTGCGAAGGCCTTCGATCGGGTTTGGCACAAAGCGCTTCTTTCGAAGCTCCCTTCCAATGGGCTTCCCGAGAAATTATGCAATTGGATCACCAGCTTTCTTGCAGATCGGAGCATCAAGGTCGTTGTAGACGGTGCATGTTCCGACTACAAGCCTACTAACGCTGGTGTTCCACAAGGCTGCGTGCTATCACCAACGCTGTTTCTTCTACGTCACCGAGTACCGGAACAAACTTGTGTCTGAAGTCGCGTCTTTGCTGGACAAAGTCTCGGATTGGGGGCGACTAAATCTAGTCCAGTTTAATCCTCAGAAGACACAAGTTTGCGCGTTTACCGCTAAAAAGAACCCCTTTGTCGTATCTCCTCAGTTTCAAGGTACTCCCCTTGTTGCCTCAGCCAGTATCGGTATCCTCGGCGTCGACATATCGAGTAACGTGCAGTTTCGTGGTCACTTGTAAGAGAAGGCCAAATTGGCCTCTAAAAAGCTTGGCGTGCTCAGCAGAGCGGGATAGTATTTCATGCCGGCTCAACGCCTGCAACTTTACAAGGCGCAGGTTCGGCCTCACATGGAATACTGTTCCCATCTCTGGGCTGGGGCTCCCCAGTGTCAGCTCCTTCCTCTTGACCGCATCCAGTGCAGAGCGGCTCGAATCGTCGACGACCGAGTCCTTTCCGATCGGCTCGACTCATTAGCACTGCGAAGAGATGTTGCATCTCTTAGCATTTTCTTTCGCATTTACCATGGGGAGTGCTCTGAGGAATTGTTCGGATTAATCCCAGCCGCCAAATTTCACGAACGCACATCGCGGCGGAACTCCCGATACCATCCACACCATCTGGATAATTGGCGGAATAGTTTACCACCAGCGATTTTTCCGGACCGATACGACTTAGGGACCTTCAAGAAAAGAGCCTACTCCTTTTTAAAAGGCCGGCAACGCATCTGCAATTCCCCTGGTGTTGCGGTTGTTCACCGGCGGCGGTAGTCACTTACCATCAGGTGAGCCGCATGCCCGTTTGCCCCCTCTCCTATAAAAAAAAAGATAATTATTATATTTTTAATTATTTTTTTCAAATGTCAAGCTAAGCTTGGTGGCTAAGGTAAAAGGAGTAAAATAACTATTTCTCTATTAGTCGTTTTATATAAAAAAAATATATTACCACTTAAGTAATATAAATAATATTATATATTCATTTAATTTAATTTTATTCCCCTTATAATATTATTATTTAAATTCATAATTTAATATAATGTTGTTCTTATCTCCTGTGTTATTCAAATATGAAATAAATATTACCCATTAAGCCTGATAGCATAATATATATTACAACTTAAAAATATTGCATTGACTTCTAACGTTATTTCAAATTGTAATTACTCCTTAATTATTAAAAATAATTGTGGTTGTAAACTACACATGTTAGTACATTTACGTGCTCTACGAGTATCAGTAGGTAGCGTGCAGTCAGTAAAATATTTCTATAGCCTCTAATATTTTTTGGACACAGTTCAGATTCCAAGTAGAATATTGAACTAATTAGCTAATTTGTAGAAAATTTTTAATAGTATAAAGAACTCACACAAAAAATCACTGGCAGGTTATTACTTGAAAGCGTTTTGTCTTCATTTTTATGTTGGTCTAAATATTATATATGGTTAAAATTCGAACAATTATGAGGAAACTACGCTAAATGCCCTCTTCTAGTGTGGTGTGTAGATTTGAAAACATTACTTTACTCCCTGCAATTGTAGAGAAAATTAGTACTTAAGTCGGAAGAAATTTATAAAAAAACTAAGTAAGTTGAAACTCGAAGATTGCGGCGGGCACATGTACTTTGTAAAGGTCAATGAGCAGGACAGCTGCGAGCGCATGACTGTATCATTTATTAACATAAAAATTATAATTAAATTATAAAATATATCCTCAACATGACCTAAATAATAATAATAATACTTCAGATAGGTCTCAAACAACGAAGAAACAGATACCGAAAGTTTACATTTAAATGCAGAAAACCACACAGCAAATGAAAATGAAAATTTACATTACAGAGAAAAGATACTTGCTATAGATGAAATGTTTGCTAAAGTTTTAGAATATTATTAAGCTATACGCTACTATTCAAGATGAATAAGACCAGTTAGTTAAATTAACGGAAACATTCTCACGGGATATTGGAATGGAATTTGGTATTGATAAGTGCAACATCAATTCGGTTAGAGCTGGACAATATTATGAACATAATCACCAATTCCAAACAAGACAGCAAATCAAATCTTTAGGAAAGAATGGAGTGTATAAGTATTTAGGATATAATCAGTCGAAACAAATACACCACAAAGAAATTAAAAATACGTTAGGATCAGTTCCAATGTAGACTTGGCTTAGTATTAACATCTCAATTAAATTCTAAAAATATATTTAAAGCTATTAACACATTTGCAATTCCGATACTAACTTATTCTTTTGGCATAATACACTGGTCCAAAACTGAACTTAAACAACTACAACTCACAATAAATACATCTCTTACGAAACACCGTAAACATCATCCAAGATCGTGCATACAAAGACTAACATTACCACGAAATGAAGGAGGAGGAGGTGCAATAGACATAGTTAACTTACATAACAGACAAATAACAACACTGAGAAATTACTTTTATCATAAAACTACAATATCATCACTACACAATGCTATAGTACAGAATGATCATAAGTTAATACCGCTTAATATGCATGATAAAACATTGCAAAAAAAAAAGAGGTACTTACAGATAAAAACACAAAACTTGACATATGGACTCAAAAGTCTCTACATGGAAGACATCGCCAATAGTTGAACCAACCTATCGTAGACAAATTAGCGTGGAACGCATGGCTTCAACGTTGTGAGCTTTTCCCTGAGACTGAGGGTTTTATGTGCGCAGTTCAGGACCAAGTCATAGAGACACGTAATTATCAAAAGCACATCATTAAAATCTAAAATCTATATGTCGACACATGTATATGCTGTGGTAATGCTTCTGAAACAATTCAACACATCACTGGTGCTCGTAAAGCGATTGTTAGGACGGATTATAAGTATCGGAATGATCAAGTAGCCAATATCATTCAACAAAAACTTGCCCTTAAGTGGTAACTAACTGACCAACCAACTCAAGTATACTATAAATATAAACCTGAAATAGTCCTTGAAAATCCACTCACAAAATGTATTTTGACAGAGCTATATGTACCGACAAAACAATACACTGTAATAGACCGGATATAACATTAATAGACAAAGTGAATAAATGTGCTTTTATTATTGACATTGCTATACCTAATTCACATAACTTACAGACTACAATTAATGAAAAAATTTCCAAATACACTGATTTAAAACATGAAATAATTACAACGTGGAACTTACATTATAGTACATATAGTACTCTCTATATCTGGTGTAATACCAAAAGCGCTTCATCAGTCATTAAAAACTTTTGATTTACCAAAACTTTCATATATTGTTCAATTGCAATTGCAAAAAGCAGTTTTACTTAATACTTGTAGAATAGTTAGAAAATTTATCTCAACAGAAAACTACCCACAGCCAAACACGCTCATGGAACCCACTTGGCTTAGTCCCGTGGTAGTAACCATTAACCCAGTTTTATCAAAAACTGAGAAAACGTAAAAATTTTAACAAATAATAATAATAATCAAGTCCACTTCTAAACATAGGCTTCCCCCATAGATTTCATCAAAGAAGGGCGGAAGGCGGGTTGGCAATCGCAGTTTTTTTATTATTTTGAGTTGTAATCAGGAAGATGATAATGATATCTTTGAACGTGGTAGAGCCATGCTACAGTTATATTATGGTTGTAGCACGACCGGAGAAAGACCACGCTCTCACAGAATACCAGCGTAAAATGCTGCTGTTTCGTATGGTGAGTGTAGAGAACCGGAGATCCTTTTTACTGGAACCGAGGCAAAAAAAAAACTAGAAACGAGGCATTCCATCTTAGTCCTCAAGTGTGATAATGCATCTGAATTTTGATTCTTAATCGAGAATAGATGTAGATTTCTATGGGCCCCAGCATCCACTTACCATCAGGTGAACTGTGTGTTCGTTTGTTACCCTTATTCCATAAAAAAGTTGCTGATGTACATCTCCTCTTTGATCTCCTGTTGTATAAAAAATAATATGCCCATATATATTTATATAAATGTGGCAAAGTACTTTTTGGAATGACATAAATTTCATTCCATCTCTTTTTATTATAAATAATAAAAAAGTTATTTGCATTAAAAAAGGTAATTGAAAATATTCACGTTCATGTTCACTGATTTTACTTTCTTAATATCTCTTAACGCATATGCGAATATTTGGATAGAAATGTGTATCATATATTTTCTACACAAACGAGATAGGTTTGTTAGCGATTTTCGCGCGTCCCTTATCAACATCACATCGAGTTTTATGGGTCTAATCGCGGCGACCGCAAATAGGGCCCGAGTGGGTGATTTTCTATCCTGACCGATTATTGGATTATAGCTAATTAGCTATTACCAATATGTCCTAACTTAGTACGCAATTCCACGCCTTTAATGTGATGTACAAACATTCTTTAACGTGTTCACAAAGAAATTTCTTGTATATAACTAGCTGGCCGCCGCAGAATAGATAAATATGGAAATATTGTTTTAAATTTGGAAGAGTTATATTGTTTAATTATAAATGATAATATATTCATTGAAGTTGAATGATATATATCTTTCAAATAAATTTGTCGATACGCTACGCGCGACAACTACTGTAAGTTAATTATACTATGCCTATAAACTCCGCGCAAGTTCAAGCAATAAGTTGACAAAGTTTTATTGCAATCTGATGAACTGTATGGCAGTGCATAAAATGCGAACAAACAAACATACATTTTTATATGTTAAATAACTTGTATAATATAATATAATAACTAACTTCTAAACAACTTGACCGATTGAGGTCATATTCACGCAATGTATTTGTTTTATCGAGGCGATAGTTCATAGCTATTCTAGGATCCGATAGATAGCGTTTTAGTCAAATTATTTATTTATGCTCCATATAAGTTCGTCGTAAACATCGAGTTAAAGAATATTATATTAACTACTGTAAAACGTCCGATGTGAATTCTAGTACTAATAGTAGTACGCGCGTAAGAGAATTTAAAACCCCTTATCTTCCCGTGGCTTTCTGAAAAGACGTTAGAAAAAAAATTGACCTAGAACTCTTTGCTGTTGTTTTGTCATTTTTCGGGCGTGTATCTCTTTCAGATATGACGTATTTTTAAGAGCCTGCCGCGTTCGCCTCTCTATCAAGAGTGTTGTAAAATATAAACTACATTTTATGATGATAATATAAGAGATAAGAGATGCTCCCAAAAAATGTCAGTTGCTGATAGTGCATTATCACAGATTGGTTTTATGTCCTTTAATAGTAAAAAGTAAAGTTCACTAAGTAGTTCACTAAGACTCTTTTTCCGCCTAGAATTCCGTTTGGTTTGGTATTTTTATTAAATAAAATGGGAGTGACAAACGAGCACATAGTCCATCTGATTGTAAGTGAATGTTATGGCCCATAGACATCTACATTTATCTTCGATTAAGAATCAAAATGCAGATGCGTTGTCATCCCTGATGACTACTATGGAATGCATCGTTTCCAGTAAAAAGGGTATCCGGTTCTCTACACTCACCATACGAAACACAGCAACAATAATTTGCTATTTAATGCTGGTATTCTGTGAGAGCGTGGTCCTTCCCTGGTCGAGCTGATCCATACGCGCTACAACCATAAAATAGCTGCAGCGCGGCTCTACCACGTGGAAGTACCACCCTCGTACCTGTTGTTGCCGCCAAATAGCAGTGCTTGTACTGCTGTGTTTCGATCGGAAGAGTATAAAAAGCTAGTATAATTATAAGCTATGAGACATTCCATATTGGTACTTAGAAACTAAAAGAACAACGCATCTGTAGTTTTCTTTGTTTCAAATTAATCTGAAACATTCTTTATTTCAAGTCAGTTTATTGAATTAGTATCACTTTTTCTCAGCCCACATTTCACTCGATGGTAAACGAATGCCGTGGCCCATAGACAATTACATATATACAACACAATATTCTATATTGTACACAAAGAAAAAATCAATATAACAAAATATACAAACATTGAGGGAAAACAACAGGCGCCCTTATTGCTACTTAGCAATTTATTTTAAAGAACCCAAAAAGGAATTAAATAATAGGGGGAAAAAGATTAACGGTTGCAGTGCTCTAAAAAAATAAACGATAATAACTTAAACACAAAGGATACAGAGAGATAGATCAATAACCATAAATTAAAAAAGAACAGAGAATGTTAAACAGACAAATAATGTTCTTTAACCTATTTCTTGAACAAATGTTGGCATTCAGCACGTTTTACCAATAAAGGTAAGGATCTACTTTCGATTAAGAATCAAAATGAGAATGCGTTGACCTACCTGTGAGGACTGAAGGTCTCTAAAATATAAGATTCATTATGAAATTCGTCGACTGATATTGGTTATGGGATAATAATTTATTCTTGTGACACGCGAGGCGAAAAAGGTTACTAAAATACAATACAAACACACATACACCATTACATTTAAAAAGCAGTAGTATTGAAATTTATGTACTTCAAGGCCATTTTGGAACTAGGATTAATTCGTCGACTGACATTAGTTATAAGATAATAATTTATTCTCGTAACATACGAAGCGAAAAAGTTTACTAAAATACAATACAAACACACAGACATACGCCATTTCGTTTAAAAGGCAGTAATGTTGAAATCTATTTACTTCAAGACATAGAGTCATGTTGGAAATTTGGACTAATTCGTCGACTTAACATAACGACGTAACATTGATTATGAGATAATAATTTATTCTTGTAACATGCGAGGCAAAATATTTTACTAAAATGCAATAAATAGACACAACAATAAACAGACATACACAATTTCTTTTTAAAAGCAGTAATATTGAAATCTATGTACTTAAAGGCATAGATTCATGTTGGAGCTTGGAGTTTCAAATAACGTATCCATAACAATAACTTTCACGTAATAAGTTCTAGTAAATAATATTACTAATAATTTGACAAATAGCCTAAAAGTATGATGTATATTGTATATCTTTATGAGTATAGAAATATTTAACGAAATGCAAACAGCTTCCTTGAAAACGGCTATGTCTAGCTAGTTACATAATATATAGGTATAATATAATTTTAATGATGACGATCCAATTTTTTTTAAAGAATAAGTGTGACAAACTGACACACAGTAAAACTTGATGTTAAATGGATGCTGCGGCCCAGAGATATCTACATTTATCCTCAATTAAAAATCAAACTGCAAATGGATGGTCACACTTTCTTTAATATGTTACATAACAGTTTTTTATTAAATGTATACGAAATTATATACAGTACTTATAATAAAAGGACAATTATTTAAATTTTTGTCTCTGTGTCCATCTGTGTCTGCCTGTCTATCTGTTTGTTCCGGTTAATCTCCGAAATGGCTATAAAGATTTTGGCAAGACTTTCACTGGTATGTAGCTGACGTTATGAGAAGTAACTAAGGCTACTTTTATTTTAGAAAAATAATTAGAGTTCCGCGTAAAAAATAATTGATTGAATTGAAACATTTTTGCACAAACCGGTCCAATTTTCTATGAAATAATCTTCAGAATATAATAAAGTTATGTCACATTAATTTAATGAGACATTTTGGTATAGATATACATTTTCAAGGATAAGAACTTAGAGTACGTTCCACGCTAAGCTCCCTTATAAAATTGGTAAGCTACTTATCAAAGATCGATTTCATGCGGCAATGTTTTATAGACTGCGCAGTTCTATGTAAAGAATGTTCAGTCAGGCACTGGCTTTATGACCTTCGTAGATTTAACGTTTTAGTACAAAACTAACTTGTATTTTTCAGTACTTATTTATTCATAAAAAGAATGAAGATTATAGCCTACTACGATGGCACTGTTGGACACAAGTCAGTATTATTTAAAACCCGACATCTACGAGTAGCAAGATGTTTTATATAGTACTGCAAAAACAAAAATATATTTTTATAATCTTTAACCAGCAGTGGACTTGTGAAATGTTGTAATGATAATAATGGTGATGATAATGAAGATGATTCCCCGCGACTTCGCTCGCGTGTAATTTAAGGTTTTAATTTTTTTGCGCAGAACCCTTACTCGTTTTTTAAATAAAAGTAGCTTAAGTTACTTCTTACAACATCAGCTCCCTGCCAGTGAAAGTCCCGTCAAAATCGGTCCAGCCATTTTGGAGATTAATCGAAACAAACAAATAGACAGACAGACAAAAATTTTAAAATTGTGTTTTTGTTATAAGTACCGTATATACTTTCATATGGATGTAGTAAAAAGCAGTTATTTTGATATTACAAACAGACACTTCATTTTTATTTATTTGTATAGATAAAAGGACAGTCCATGTTATAGTGAGTAGATTATAGATACCTACATCTATCTCGCATAAGATTCAAAATGCAGTTGTGTTATCATGCAGGAATAAGATGAAATTTATGATGAAATTACCTGTAAATTTCTTAAATACGAAACACAGCAACATTATGCTGTTGTTCAAGCTGACATTCTGTATAAGCGTGGTCTCTAGTGTACCCTTCCGCGCCAACAAACAACACGCTGCAACGTGGCTCTACCACACATTGATGGTATACACAAACTAAATTGAAATAAATTCTAAAAAGATATTAAGATGAAATGGATTCTATTGGACACATATTACAAGATTCTGGTTATAAGTGTACTATAAAAACACTTCTAGCATAACTTCCACAACACAGAGTTTAAAATTATATTCGTATTGTATTTTCACACTCTAAAATGTCTTAATTATATCATCAAAATGGTAGACGAAATTGAAGATTTAAAAAAACACTTTTTATTTATTTATTTACTCTTTATTGTACACCAAAATACAAAATAACGAGTACAGTTAAATCTAAAGTAGAATAAGTACAACAGGCGGTCTTATCACTCTGAAAGTGATCTCTTCCAGACAACCTTAGCGTAGAGAACTGATGCAAACAATAGTTAAAAATAGAGGAGGCGTACAGAGTAAAAAATAAATAAAAATATGAACATACATATTAATAAAGATAACTGAAGATTATTTATAATACCATATAATAGAAAAAGAGTACGAAAAAGGAAAATTAATAGATCTAATAGCGTTCTAAGTAATACGTAATATTTAACAAGACTATTGAAAGAATGAAGAGATTGAGCACGACGAATGTGGAGAGGTAAAGAGTTCCAAAAATATACAGCAGTTACAGTAAAGGATTTCTTAAAAAAGGAGGAAGAGTGCAAAGGAGTAGAGAGGGTAAGATTGACAGAGGATCAAAGGAACCGATTATGGGTAAGGGAAAATACTGGAAACGGTCTTTTAAATAATGAGGAGTGGAAGGATTAAACAGCACGCCATACAAATCGGAGAGAATGTGAGTATTCCTGCGAAGGCGGATCGGGAGCCATTTGATTATATGTTACACCACAATATGCTCATCTATTTATATAATCTTTTTTGAATTCCCATGAAAGAAGACAAAGGACGGATTTAATTATTTAAAGAATCAGTCAACCCATGGAGTGGTGAAAAATCGACGTAGGCAATATAGAATAAAAAAAATAGAAAGTATCATTACACAAAATAGTGAAAAACAATTGCTTAATTAACATAACATATCCTCCTAAGCTTAATAAATTAAAGTAGGTATGAATAGTTGTAATAAATACATTCCTGGTAAAATAACATAATAATTATGAAAATGAATAAACAGAATATTTATTTATTTATGTTTATGAAGATTATACCTACTACACATATGTTTTGATTTGTATTGATTTTGATTGATTTTGACCCATTTCTGACAGAATTTCATCTAATAAATAATTTTATTGCAAAATTATGAACAAAAGTTTAATTTCAAAAAGTGGCAACGTAATTCTGTGTTAATACAACCTTCGCAAACAGACGACCGGCGCCATCTTTTCGAAACTGAAACTGAGTGGTTTACGTTATTTTTGCCAGATGGCGCTTTTCTTTCTCCTGGGATTTAGATGCGAACCCGTTTTCAGTTAGCACCGTCCTGAAACACAACGAAATAGCTTGAGAAAGGGAGAGAGAAATTCTCAAGTTGCTGACTGCGTTGCGGGACCAGCGCGTTGTACTGAAATATTCCTTTTTGCTATATTTGTGGGTGGGCATTTACCGGCCAATAGGAGTGTTTTGTGTCAGTTGGCCACTCCTACCCAGTTTTCGATGCCTACTGGGAGTTGGATGGGAAAAAATGTTGGCAATAGGTAATTTTCAATGTCGTATGTAGGTGACGTAATTGCGGCTTTATAGACCGCTGGTAGTTAAACTAATCCTTGGGTATGTGCGCGTTGATTGAATGCTCAATAAGCATAAGCTTAACGATTGCATTTTCAAAAACATTATAATTTCAGACATGTCACATATTAAATAAAATATAAAATTTGTCTCATCATCATCATCATCATCATTACAGCCCTTCACAAGTCCACTGCTGAACATAGGCCTCCCCCAAAGAATGCCACAAAGCACGGTCCTGAGCCACCTGCATCCATCGACTTCCTGCATATCTTACCAGGTCGTCACTCCATCTAGTGGGGGGACGCCCTACACTTCGCCTGCCGGTACGAGGCTGCCACTCGAGAACCTTTCTTCCCCATCGGTTGTCGGTTCTTCGAGCTATATGGCCGGCCCATTGCCACTTCAGCTTACTAATCCGTTGGGCTATGTCGGTCACTCTAGTTCTACTGCGGATATCCTCATTTCTGAGTTTATCACGCAGAGAAACTCCGAGCATAGCCCTCTCCATAGCTCGCTGAGCGACCTTGAGCTTCCTCATCCGGCCAGCAGTGAAGGACCACGTCTCAGTTCCGTATGTCATCACTGGCAACACGCACTGGGTGTACAGTCAAAATCTTGTCTACACTTTTTTTATTTAAAAAGTTTTTCAATTTTAATCGTCTTTAATGAGAATTGTGATAGTGTAATTGCCATGTAGTGGCGATGTCAGAATATCCATTACCCCATATCGATATGCTCGACCTGTGCATGTTTTAAGAAACGACAGAGGGAAATAAACTGGGATATGAGCAGCAACGTCTTTCTAACAAAAACTAAAAAATAAAAACTGTGGTTGCGAAACTTTAAAACAAGCGTGGCAACTATCTCACCTTATCTTATTCTACAATAACTCAGCTCCTAGATTGACAAACCTTGCCAGACTTTCAGGTATGAATTGTTTATACAGTGTGAGCTGTTACTGAAAGAAAGGGATGACAACGAAAAGGAAATAATAAGTATAATTTCGAAGAATACACAGTTGAAAAGTGATATGGTTAAGTTACATAGAGACTATACAGATATTTTAAAGGAAAGGGATCAGCTCCAGGGGACAGTCGATGAGTTTGACCGATGCAGCAAAGAATATGAGGAATCCCTCAGATTAATTGCTGCATTGAAATTACAATTTACTGAAGCTAATGAGCAAATTTCACAATTTAAACATACAAATGTATGTAAGGAAAATCAAGAGTTAATTACTATAATTAAATTATATTCGATTGAGGTGGAAAACATGAAAAATTGTTATGAGACTGAAATAGAGTGTCTTAATTCAGAAATTTTATCACTTCAAACTTCATTACAAATTATGTCAAATAAATATAAATCTGCAGGGAATGAGATAGAAGAACGCATACTGGCTATAGATGATCTGGTAAAGTCATGCAAATATAACGAGGAACGTTTTGACTCCTTATTAAAATATCAAAATGAATATCAGCGCTCACTGCCAGGTTCTTAAGGGACAGTGTGTGTTAATAATATGAAAAGCAGTAATACTTCATTTTCTTTACCTACACTCTATGATAGTACCATAACAAAGCAGATAAATTAAAAAAAATCATATAATGAAAAAAATAATGTAATTGTGTATAGTGATGACATAGGCAAAAACTTGGGTATATCCTTAGAGTAATTACACATAAAGTGATAGCGACATTCAAAATTCCGTTCAAAGTTGAAGTTAAAACACAATGAATGTGTGCATAAGCGGCCTTTTTTTTTGCGGATGGAAAATCATCAAATGACGCCTTTCGCTCTGGGTGGAGCGGAAGGGAGTGTCAGACTTTTACTGACCAAAAACCATCCGTGTTCCTTCAGTGCCCTTACGTTCCGGAGCCGCGGTATCTCTTTCGAACAGCCCGCAGCCCCGGCAGGCGTCGGCCCTTGCGGGCCCCTTCACGCTGCTGACAGCTCTTTGAGGCGCGCGTGGAACAAAATGCGCCGTCGACACGGCCTGTCGTCGTTAGACGGACGGACGGCGAGCTACCCATTGCTCGCCGTCCACAGGCCCGCGCCTACGGTGGCCGGGGGCCACGACGTAGCCCCCGACGCCCGGGGCGTCTCCCGCGGCGGCCGGGAAGGAAAGCTGCTGCTCTCTCCTTCTCCCGCTCCGCCACCTCCTTCGCTAGCATCACTGCTTCGCAGAAGGTGGTGACGGCATCCCATTCCGTCTTGCTCCGGACCATGGCTTCGACCAGGGCCGGACGCGAGAGGTCGCCACCGCCTATCGCCGCTACGAGGACACGGCGGTGCTCCGCCCAGGCAGGGCACACCTCCACGGTTTGTTCCACCGTGTCCTCCGGTCGATCCTCGCAGTGGGAGCACCCGGGCGTTTCCTCCCGCCCGATTCGGTGCAGGAACCTCCCGAAAACACCGTGTCCGGTGAGGACCTGCGTCAGGCAGAAGGTGAGGACGCCGTGGCGTCTCTCAAGCCACTCCTCAAAGAGGGGTCTTATCGCCGCTATAGTGGCGTGCCCAGCACGGGGTTGCGACAGTCGCTCTCTTCATGTCGCCATGAGATCATGCCGGAAGTCTGTCCGCTGCACGACAACTTGCCGCGGCAGCGGGGTTTCCCCCCGGCATAGTGCCTCCGCGCGCCATTCGTGAAGGCGCGCGAGGACTATCGCCTCCAGATCCCATGGCGGCAATCCGGCAAGGAGTGCATAATCGGCCTGGAATTACGTTTGCCCACACGCACACAAGCAAATGAGTAATGTTTGCAAGTTAATGACATTTTCCCCAAAAAGTGGGGAAAATTTAACATTATTTATTTTTGTTAACTTGTGTAATATTTGAATTATTTTTATATGTAATATTTGTGTTATATTCACAAAACTATTATGTAATTATATTATTCTGTTAGAAGTGGTATATTTATATAAATATCTGTTATTTATCTTCCATAAAATCTTATATTATTTGTAAATATTAATTTTTATATAATACTCAATGGCCTTATTCTATGATATATTGAGAAGTGGAAGAAAGGGAGGAGGCAAATGCCTACGTCTATTTCTTCCAGTTTTTCCAAACCAGTCCCACTTACATTTAACAAGTGAATAATTGTCAGATAATCATTTTAGCTGTCAGATATTTTTTCATTAGTTATTCCTTACTAACTTTGGCTGTGGCCCGTGGCTTCACACGCATATTAAAGCATACACTGATCTCGATTCTTGCCATTCTAATAATCTACGTGATATATTTAATTTAAATCAGTTTCAACGTAAAGGTTACAACATACAACTTTCACAGAATGGATATAATATTAGAAGGAATCACGAGACTTAAGTATGTGGTCAGCTTCAAGTGATTATTATTATTACTTTATTGGATATTATGTTTTGCATTAAAACAAAATAAGATTCGGAAGGAGATAGCTATTCAAATAAAACATGACGTTAAAATGTTTATTAAAAATATAATATCAAATAAAATATACCCAAGTACTTAAAAAAATATATCTTAATGACCCTGAAACTGCAACTGTATTCTAAACAACTGCCGCTTTGATGACGCTATCCTCGAAATGTTATCCTTTTTAGATTCATAAAAGAATCGAACTAAAAATGTTAAATATATGTAAATTAGAATAAAAGAAATAATCATAGGCTATGTTATTTATCCTAAAACACATACCATAAAAAGGTAAAAACAACTGCACATTATCAAAACAAAATAAAATAAACTTTTTTTTTCGTGGCAGATGAGAACCCTAATAATATTTGGCAAATAAAAATACCTATTTATATGTGAATGAGGCTATTGGCAGTATGTATGTATTTTTTTCAATATGCATTCTTTTATAATTATAATAATAAGAAAAAATGGGGTAAAATATTTTACTATGCCTAGCAACATTTTCATTATATTGGCGTCTGTCAAATTTATTATTTATTATTTTCTTTTGATGAATGTTTTTTTACAAAAATATAAGATGCTAGGCAGTACTTAACCGTGAAATGAGATTTTTACATTTTTTTCGTGATTATGTGATGAGTTGTGACACCCTTTCGCAGTACAGTACGTCATTTTTTTGAAAAATTGTGCGAACTGTCTACACGACTACGTGAACTCAAGTACTAATGCGCCAAAAGTCGTACTTAGCCTTTAAAGGCTAACTTGAAATGGCTTCACTTTGCGTGCGCCTACTGCGGTTCTAAGCCTAATACTTCTATGGGTATATCATTGAATAACTGTTTAAAAAGGCAACAGATAAGTAATTACTGCATGCTTGGAGCATCATTCAGTGATATTATGAATAAAATTTTAACTAGTAAATTTAACCCTAATAGTATATTAATAATTTTTGTTGGGAGAAGAGGCAATATGAACAAGAATCAATTATTAAAATACATTGAATATCTCAATAACATAAATGTGGTTAAAGTTATCTTGTTTACATTGCCTTACATAGAGGGGTGGCCACAGGAAAATAAATTAAGACGCATAACTTGACATGTAACAATAACTTAAATTTGACATTTAATTGTAAGAATAATAATGATAAATTTCATTTGATTGATATTAATAATTTAACTAACAAGTTTTTGAGAAGAGATAGGTATTACCTATCAAAGTATAGTTCAAGACTGGTAGCAAATACGCTATCTTATTATTTATATTTTAACTCAGCCAATGATTTGGCTACCTTGACACCTGCTTCTTTTGAGCAACAAAATAATTTTACATTTGATTTGGAACCAGTTCCAAGTAATTTAAATTAGATAATAAGACAATAGAGGTAATCTCTAGCAAAGATAATTTAAATAGCTTAGAATGCAACTTACTAAAACATAATTATGCAATTTCACAAAATAACAATAATAAAAACTGTATCAACCTGGTGCATCAAAATATACAAGGTATGTTAGGCAAAGAATTAGAAATTGAATCATTTTTAAATAGTAACAGTATACATATTTTATATATTACAGAACATTGGTTGAAAGATTACCACTCCATATTTAATTTCAGTAATCACCAGGTGGTCAGTTCGTTCAATAGAGATACTAAATTACGTGGTGGCTCCTTAATATTAGCTAATAAGTCCTTATCATGTAAAGAACGTAAAGACATTGTGAGCCTCTCTGTTGAGAGTACTGTAGAAATGGCATGTGTTGAGCTTGAGCACCTTATTATTGTCAGTGTTTACAGACCCCCATGTTTAAGTTATGATACTTTTGAAAAAATTATGGAAGAAGTTTTAGTTAAGCTTAATAAACAGAATAAATCTCTTGTAGTGTGTGGAGTCTTTAATATCAATCTCCTGGAAACTTCTTCCATCAGTATTAAATTTTGTTCTTTGTTCAAATACTATTATCTTAATAATTTATTCTTTGAAGCTACACGTAGTGCAGGGTGTAGTGCAATTTGTATTGATAATATTTTTACAGGTGTTGTACCAATCAATAAATCAATAATTCAAAAACTTAGTTCAGATCACTGTGGACAACTAGTTTTGTTACCTTATATGCACAAAAACAGGTAATTGAGAAAATTGTGTTTGTTCCTATTAATGCAAAACGCCTGGAGAGATTTAGAAGTAATATGGTAAAAAACCTTCCATCCCTTTTTTATAAAAACAATGCAGACTATTTAATTATTAACAATGAATTTAATAAAACATTCACTTCTAAAACATTATCCAGAAACAGTCGCAAGGCATTTAATGAGTGGGCGACAGTACGAATTCATAAAAGCAGACGAAGGTTATATGACCTTTACCATGAAAGATCGTATAATCTTTCCGATGCTTTTAAAGAATATGTAAAAAATTATTCTAAAATGTTTAAAAGAGTTTCTCCACAGCCAAATCATTACATATTAGTAACAAAATTAAGACGGCTAAGAATAAAACTAAAATGACGTGGAGTATAATTAACAGCGAAACCGGTAAAGAGAAACCTCGTAACTCAAACTATGAATTAAAAATTAATAATGAATTGACTAAATCAAATCAAGAAATTGCAGCGGTGTTTGAGAAATATTTCACTGATGTTCCTATCTTGACAACAAAGTCATTGAATACTTCTCCAACTGTCGCCGAGTCATTACTTAAACAGAATGTTAATACCTGTTTAAAAGAATTTAGATTTGAAAAAGTATTACCGCATAATATTGTAAAATACTTCAAAACCATTGATGTAAAGAGAACCGCAGATTTGTGGGAGATTTCCGTTACAGTGATTGCGTCCATAATAGATTTAATTGCACCTCATCTTGCTATTATTTTTAATACTTGTATCGATTCTGGTGTGTTTCCTGATTTAATGAAGTATAGTAAAGTAATACCTTTATTTAAACCTGGTAGTACATTGGACCCCGCTTATTAAAGACCTATTTCTGTACTACCAACTCTTAGTAAAATTTTTGAAATAATAATTTTGGATCAATTGTTATTTTTTTTTAATACAAATAAATTACTTCATAAAAATCAATTTGGTTTTACAAGGGGTCGCAATATTTTTAATGCCTGGGAGAATTCACTAGATGCCGTAGGTATTTTCTGTGATCTTTCTAAGGCTTTCGATATATATATATATATATATATATATATATCATGATACATTAATCAGGAAACTACAACATTACGGTGTAAAAAATTTGGCGCTTAGAATTATTACTTCATATTTAAGTAACAGAACTCAAAAAGTCGTCATCAATGGTAAATGTTCCTCCGGATCGGTAGTATCAATGGGCGTTTCTCAGGGCTCGATTCTTGGCCCATTCCCGTTCCTAATCTATATTAATGACTTACCTTACCTTGTAGGGGACAATCACGATATAGTATTATTTGCTGACGATACCTCTTTAATTTTCAAACTGAAACGGCAGTCAAGTAAATATGACGATGTAAATAATGCTCTATCGAAACTAGTACATTGGCTTAACGCCAACAATTTGCTCTTAAACGGCAATAAGACAAAATGTATTAAATTTACAATACCTAATGTAAAACATTCGAAAACCAATGTGCTCTTAAATGGGGAGGAGTTTGGTCTTGTGGATACCACTGTTTTTCTTGGTATTACTATTGACGCGAAACTTCAATGGGGCCCCCATATATCTAAATTAGCAAGCAGACTTAGTTCTGCAGCATATGCTGTAAGAAAGATTAGAAGTCTCACAGATGTTGAGACAGCTAGGTTAGTGTATTTTAGTTACTTTTCATAGCGTAATGTCTTATGGAATTTTGCTATGGGGTAATGCGACTGATATTGAAGCTATATTTGTTTTGCAAAAGGGAGCTGTACGGGCGATTTATAATCTAAATTGTAAAGAGTCCCTCAGAGAAAAATTTAAAGAAATAAACATATTAACTTTGGCATCGCAATATATTTATGAAAATGTAATGTATGTACATAAAAACATAAATAGCTTTAATAAGAATAAGGATGTTCATACCTTAAACACTAGGAACAAACATAAGCTTGTAATGCCAGTTACTAGACTCCACAGAATTAGTAATTAATTTATGGAGCAATGTATACGCTTTTACAATAAAATCCCAGAACATGTTCAAAGTTTGTCAATAAACAAGTTTAAAAGTTTTATTAAAGAAAAAGTGTACAAAAAGGGTTATTATAATATCAAGGAATACATGAATGAAAATAACCCCTGGGAATAAGGTGATCGCCACCATGCTGGTTCTATGAAAATTCATTAAAAATTGTATAAACAAAATTATTGTTAAGTGAAATTATGTTTAAAAAAAAGTCCCGCTGGGTTTCTTACTGGTTCTTCCCAGGACAGAGGTATTTTCCGAACCAGTAGTAAATAAAATAATGACTTTCAATAACTATTATGTAATAATCCATATTGAATAAAAATCATTCTATTCTATTCTACTCCATTCTATATATATGCTTTCAAATGGTCCTACTTTCATCTTGTTAACACTTGGGCCCAAGAATGTATGGAGACTCCTTCTCCTTTATAACAGTCACCATCATCAATAAATTATTTGCAACATTATAATAAAGTTGTTCGACTTTACGTTTTAATTTAATAACATTTTATTTATAAATAACATAAAATTCGTAAATTCTTAAAACCAAATAAGATATTTATTTAATTATAAGAATCTATGACGGCACAAATTGCTATTTTTAAACAATTTCTGTGACAAACTATTCCTATAAACAACTCTTAATCGACATTATTGTCTACTCCTATATTTAATTTCAACATATTTTACATAATCATAGTTTCATTACATTCTGGAAACGTCACTATTGCTAACGTCTCTGAATCCCAAAAGTAAAAATGTGCCGAAATCGCCGCCGCTTGGCATACAGATTGCCTATTTTCTTAACACCTGGGGCTGCCTGTCACGAGTCTAACGATAATTTAGATCTGGTGCTAGTAAAATTTTAATTTTGATATACAGTATCTCGTTGAGGCTGCTTGAACGCTAGTCGCTAAATAGTCCGCGAACAATTCTAGTTTGATCACCACCGGCAACACTTAAACTGTTTATACCAATTATAAGCCTGTGTTTTACTTTCCCACCTGATGGTAAGTGTTAATGCAGCCAAAGACGGTGAAGCGCATTGGTTTAGCTTAACAAAAGCCTATTAACTCTTGTCTTGAAATGTAAATCTTGCCACCTGGGAGGGTAGACGTAGGAATTAGTCACAAAGACAAACGTATTTCACACTGATCCACAATAATATCCGGATATTATCGTGGATCTAAAGTTATCCACGATAATATCCGGGGATGTTTTAGAAGCTGTGTCAGATGAGCGAGGTATGTTTGCATAAATAGTGCAAAAAATCGTTGACTTAAATTTACCTCAATTAATTTGGAATTTGAATAACATATCTAAACCTATATTACACTCGTATATTTATTCAATATTATATTACAGTGTTCCTCCTTTGACTGCCTCGTTGAACTAATGGTCGTAAGTCTCGGTTTCGAATCACGGGTCACAATCAGTTAAAGAGGTTTGCTATTCAGAAATTCTCAATAGCAACTCGGAGCCAGGAAGGAGGCGGCGTTTCACCTCCGTCCCTCAGAAAGTATTTAAAGCCGTTGGTCCTGCACCTGACTCTCTCCAGTTGCCTCGGATTTCCATTCCTTCGAACCGAGAGAGTGAGGGAATAGAGAGAGTATATGTATTTGCGCACACTTATAATATATGCGCACTATAATCCTGTCGTGCTTCCGCTAATACTGGCCGCTGTGATCAAAATTTGAACTGGAATACATTATTATTGTCTTCTTCTTGTTCTATATAAGCCAGTAACTATCCACAGCTGGTCAAGGGCCTCTCTATTTTAAGAAGTTTTACCTTATATTAATCGCAACGTTTAAACAACAGATTGTTGATTGCAGTTCCAGATGTCTCGGATCTTGGACGCTGCTACCATCACATGGGCCCTTTACATCATGTACGAGTTGGTATATTGCCATTATTTGAAGATATTATAGCCTTTTACCGCGTGATATATTCTCTTACACTACCGCCATGCAGCAAAATATATCTTTTTTATAGAATTAGGGTGACAAGCGAGCACACATTCCACCTAATGGTAAATGAATGCTATGGCCCATATACATCTACGTCTATTATGAATTAAAAATCGAAATGCAGATGTGTTGTTTCTTCTGAGGACTAAGATGGAATGACCTGAATTTACCAGTAAAAAGTCGTTCTTGGTTCTCTACACTCACCATACGAAACACAACATTATTCTGCTGTATCATGCTGGTATACTGTGAGAATGGGAGGTTCTACGACGTAAAAACATGCTAATCAAATAATATCCCAACAACACTATTATAGTTCTCAATTTAATTTATGAAATTTGTTATAGCGTAAAGTCTTAGTATTTCATAATGTTAGATAGTTTAAAACCCACTTAGTGGGTAAACTACGTTCCTAGTCTCTGTGTGGCCATATGCAAAAGATATTGATGGATAAGCGTCGTATCCCTGGGAATACGTCGGTCTCGACACGGCTTAGCACTTTTAAGGCAACGCAACACCGATACAAGTTTAAAGTAAATGTAACGGGGGTGCTTTGAAAGTGAAATATTTCCGATGTTGTGATGCGGTTAGTTTTAATATAACTAATATTGAACGTGACTAATACTTTTAAATTAAGGTAATATTATTTAATCTTTTAGTTCTAAATATTAGAAACTAACACGTGTGAGATGAGAAGTTCATTGACATGAACACGTTTGTATTATTGTTTTGTAGAAGGTTTTATAATTTTCATGAAATTGTTTTAAAGACATTATGTTGCATGTAAAATACATTTAAAATGTCATTGGTAAATACCAATATTTCAAAATAAATAAATTGAAAACGAATCGTTTTATTATAGTTTATTTTAATCATTCAATTTTAATTTTATTTAAATTCAATCTTTTTATTATATATTCAAACACAAATCAAACATACGAAACAGTAACATAAGCTATTTCACGATGGTATTCTGTGGAATCTCTTTGATTCTGTGCGGTCAAAACGACCTATTGTCGTCTATAGTCGTGCTTTAGATATTAAATAGATAACTGCAGCGTGAATCTATCACGTAAAATTATTGGAATCAAATTCTCATTAGATATCCCTTTAATAATTTCTGGGATTTATTCATACAAAAATACTATTTATTATTTAGAGAAACTCTTAGTCAACATAAAATGTTCATGTGCTTTATCCTATATGAAATATATAATGTTGAAATGTTATAATACCACGTTATAATACAATGCTCACGTGATGGTAAGTGATTATATAATCAACATCTAAATTTGTCTTTAATTTTGAATATTTTTTTTTCAGCCACGTTTAATTTTTAAATGTGCGATATTGTGTAGGCATATCGCACAACTTTTTCAAGTAATGAAGGCGTAATTTTTATGTATATAATTTAACGTTGAGTTGATTATTTGATATAATACGAGCATAATTATATTTCCATCTTATTCCACGATCTCACCCCTTTCGCCGCCATGTCATAATACCATGTGCTAAAGCAATTACCAGCAATGGCCACATACAACAATAGCAGCTGTAACAAGTGCGAAAATTTGACAAGCAATAAATTCAATTTGAACGAAACTTTTGTGTTTTTATTGACGTTCAATGTACGATGAAATGAAGACATTTAACGCGTTGTTAGGGTTAGAATTGTGTTATTTTAAAATATAGATACAGAGCTTTGATGGCCATTGTTAAATTTTAAACACAGTGTAATGTGTTTATGATTTAGCTTTAAAAAGATGAAAAAATATAGTGTAATGTTATTACTTAACGTTAGGGTGTCAAACGAGCTAACAGTTCCTTATTGATTATGTATTGCGGGTATACGAATTACTACCTTTACCGTTACAGCCCATCGAAAGTCCATTCCTGAACATAGACGTTTCCCATAGATTGCCTATATATGATTGCATAGATGCCCCATAGTTGCCATGCTTGGCAGGAGGGCTGGCAACTACAGTTTTTTAAATTTTTTACTTATTATTAGAAACACACTGCTGCCTATCTCCTGGTTTCCCCCCTCTGTCACCTCTTACGGCACCTATGGAACGATATCGTATAAAGAATATTCTTATGCCGCCACTACATGGTAATAAATAATACATAATTATACACAGCGTTCCTCGGCAGCCATTGCTCTTCGATTGGACTCACTATACCGGATTATATATTGGCCACCTGTAACCCGTGCGAAGAGTCCATGATCACCAACCCATCTGTTAAGCATGGCGATTATGGCATATGGGAGAGGCCAAGTCCAGCCGTGGACTTTTGTAGGTCGTAAAATTTCATTTTAATATGGTTCAGTTATTTTTCAAAATTTTATTTTTTATTCAATTCGTTTTATAAAGGGCTGTTTAGCTTGTACATTCATGCCCTCGCAATAAAAAGTATAATTTAACACGTATCAAATAGGTTTATACGGTATCGCGAAAATTCCAAGTGAAGTGAGGGGAAATCTGGTAAAATTCATTAATATCTCGTCGGCTGAAACAGGCCGCGACAGGTGATGCGCGAACACCTCCCGATTGAAATTCTTTCGAATAAACAGCCGCTTATCTGATTTATTTTCCCCTTAAAGCTTTATCTACGTACTGAGTTGAATATCTTTATTTAGAATTACAAAGAAATTGATTTAAAAGCTTTGGTAAATCCAAAGAAAAAAAAACTTAAGAAAATATTAGGTGACAAAGGAACACAGTACGCACATACGCCAGAGTACATGCGTGTGTATGTGGTTGCTGAGTGAGTGTGTGAGTAAGTACTACTGACCTGACTGAGTAGTACTGACCTTGATGAATAACCAAAATGAAAATGAATGACTGCTATTGATACTGGACCTCACAATATATGTATGTCACAATATATGAACAAAAAACGTAGATGCTCGGGGGGCTAAACACTCGATTTTTTTTTAATGTAAACTAACCGACTCATCGACCAGACAGATACCAGCCATAGATATCGTGATATTTAGCGATTTTAACACCCAAAACGCTCGGTTCATGTTTAACCAATTATGCGGGAAGATCTCTTTATGAATTTACCTTGGCATATGGTCTGACACAACTGGTTACTTTGCCTACGCGGATTCCACATGTGGAGGATCATAAACCTTACCTGTTGGACCTTCTGCTGACCTCTCATCCGGACGGATATCAAGTTTCCGTCAATGCCCCTCTCGGCTCTTCGGACCAATGTCTGATCCGGAGTGTGGTGCCACTCACGCGCCCCTCGCGGTTGCGTTCTGCAGGCTGCCGCCGTGTTTGGCGCTACAGGTCGGCGGATTGGGGCGAAATGCGGTCTTTCTTTGCATTCTACCCATGGGGACGGGTTTGTTTCTCGCCGGAAGATCCCAGCGTTGTTGCCGATTCTGTTGCTGATGTGGTACTTCAGGGTATGGAACTTTTTATTCCATCCTCTGTAGTGCCCATCGGTGGCAGATCCCAGCCATGGTTTGGTCGCTCCTGTGAGATAGCATCACGCTATAAGCAGGAGTGCTACCGAGCGTGGGCTGACGCATCAACGTCTCGGGATGTAAACACCAGCGCACTTAAAAAGAAGTATAACTTCGCCTCCAGGTCCTTCAAAAGCGTCATTGCCAAAGCAAGGTCTGAGCACATCGGCAGAATTTGCGAGAAGCTAGTTCGCCTTCCTTCGGGAACCCGTGCATTCTGGTAGAATGCGAAGTAACCAGTTGTGTTAGACCATATGCCAAAGCAAAGTCATAGACAGATCTACCCGCATGATCGGTTAAACGAGAACCAAGCCATTCAGCGTGGTGGGCGTTAAAATCACCAAGTATCACGATCTCTGCGGATGGGACCTGTTGTAGCACGGAGTCTGCAGCCATTTAGACGTGGTCGATGAGTCGGTCTGTGTCGGCATTACCACTATGGGACCTATAGAGGCACCCGTAGACGCGGTGATGGTCGTCGCTGTCTACGCGCAGCCATAGGATGGACAGCTCCGTACCTTCAAGACTGCTGAGGCGTCAAAAACAGATGTCCTCTCCGACGTATACGCAAACCCCAGCCCGGGGCACAAAGGAGTGTTCTAATTTGTACCCCGGGTAGGAGAGATATGAAGTATAAGCCGGAGAGGACACCTGAGTCTCGGTTAAAAAGAGCAAGGCCGGCTTCGCCGTCTCTAGATGGTAATGGACAGCGTTAAAGTTGGAATGAAGTCCCCTGATGTTGCAAAAATTCACGGATAGCGTGACAGGGGTCGCCATGGTTGTATTGCTCCGCTTGCCCCGAGCAGCATTAGTTGCGAGCGAATTTCCCCCCCCCCCCCCAGAATACGCGGGGCAGCCTGAGCACCCACGCTCAGGAGTGAAGTAGTTTGGTCGTGGATGCTCAGCGAGGGATTCTCCAGCGGTGCTGGTACCCTCCTGGGGTAGTCTTTTATTTAATTCCACCACCATGTTGATGGGGGGGCGGATTGGGCCTCCGGCCACCTGCACTCACCAAGCGCAACGCAGAGGTACACTGGTATTCTGTAAGGTCGTGGTACCACCCCGGTTCGAGCTGGCCCATCCGTGCGTCAGCAAAAGCTACCGCTAAGCGGTCTACCACTGTAAAATTTGACCGCATCCAGCGCAGAGCGGCTCGAACTGTCAACGACCGAGTCCTTTACGATCGGCTCGATTCACTGGCGCTGAGAAGAGATGTTGCATCTCTTTGCATTTTCTTTCGCATATACCACTGGGAGTGGTCCATGTGGGACGTGGTCCTTCACTGCTGGCCGTATGAGGAAGCTTAAGATCGCTCAGCGAATTATGGAGAGGGCTATGCTCGGGGTTTCTCTGCGTGATGAACTTCATTGCAGCCCTTCACAAGTCCACTGCTGAACATAGGCCTCCCCCAAAGAATGCCACAAAGCACGGTCCTGAGCCACCTGCATCCATCGACTTCCTGCATGTCTTAGCAGGTCGTCACTCCATCTCGTGGGGGGACGCCCTACACTTCGCCTACCGGTACGAGGCTGCTACTCGAGAACCTTTCTTCCCCATCGGTTGTCGGTTCTTCGAGCTATATGGCCGGCCCATTGCCACTTCAGCTTACTAATCCGTTGGGCTATGTCAGTCACTCTAGTTCTACTGCGGATATCCTCATTTCTGAGTTTATCACGCAGGGAAACTCCGAGCATAGCCCTCTCCATAGCTCGCTGAGCGACCTTGAGCTTCCTCATCCGGCCAGCAGTGAAGGACCACGTCTCAGTTCCGTATGTCATCACTGGCAACACGCACTGGGTGTACAGTCTCGTTTTCAAGTTTTGAGGTATACCTGACGAGAAGATGTGTCGTAGCTTCCCGAACGCTGCCCAGCCGAGTTGAATCCGTCGATTGACCTCTCGGTCGAAGTTGGACTTACCTAGTCGGACTAGTTGTCCCAGGTAAACATACTCGTCAACAACTTCGAGCTTAGTGTTCCCAACAACTACCGGCATAGGTGTGACATGGACATTAAACATGATCTTTGTTTTGTCCATGTTCATCTTAAGACCTATCCGTTGGGAAACACTATTGAGGTCATTGAGCATAGTGCTTAGGTCCTCCAGCGATTCTGCCATAAGGACTATATCGTCGGCAAATCGAAGGTGAGTGATGTACTCGCCATTGATGTTTATACCGTATCCTTTCCAGTCCAGAAGCTTGAAAACATCTTCCAATGCAGCGGTAAAGAGTTTCGGGGATATGACGTCACCCTGTCTTACACCTCTCTGCAATTGGATAGGTTTCGTACTCTGGTTCTGTACTCGGATAGCCATCGTAGCCCTACTGTACAAGCACTTCAACACTTCGATATACCGACAGTCAACTTGGCACCGCTGAAGGGACTGCAGCACCGCCCAAATTTCGACGGAATCAAAGGCTTTCTCATAGTCCACATACGTCAGACATAGTGGCAAATTGTACTCTTCGGACTTCTGTACAACTTGCCTAAAGTTATGTATGCGGTCTATGGTGCTAAAGCCTTTTCGGAAAATGGCTTGTTTGGTAGGCTGGAAGTCGTCAAGTTTGCGTGCGAGACGATTCGTAATGACTCTCGAAAACAGCACGTAGACGCGGCTCAGAAGGGAAATCGGTCTGTAGTTCTTCAAGAGAGCGTTGTCGCTTTTCTGGAAGAACAAGACCACCGCACTTCTGCTCCACGCCTCCGGTGTAATGCCACCATGGAGGACGGAATTAAAGAGCTTCTGAAGGACTTCAAGTACCGGTCTTCCACCCGCTTTCAGAAGCTCCGCTGTAATTCCATCCTCGCCTGGGGCCTTACCGCTTTTAAGGTGCTGGAGAGCCATTCTAATCTCGCTCAGACTGACGTTCGGGATATTTTCGGAATAGTGTCGGATGAGACTCGCTCTTGGATCGTTACTCACACTTGCGTGTGGCTCTAACGATGACGTGTACAGCTGCCCATAGAACCCCTCCATCTCACTCAAAATCTCAGGTGTCCCAGAAACGATGCTGCCACATTCCGTCTTCAGCTTTGACAGTTGGCTCTTTCTGGTAGACAGATCTCTGGCAAAGACTTTGGAGCCTTGGTTCCGCTCGATCGCTTCTTCAATACGAGCTGTATTGAAGTTGCGTAAGTCCCGCCGCATGCATTTGGAGATCTGTCTGTTCAGATGCCTGTATGCTGTCAAGTCTGTTGAAGAATGTAGCTTCATCTCCCGTCTAACAGCCATGAGATTAAGAGTGTGATCGGAGAGTTTTTGTGTTCTTCTGCGGCGGGTCTTGCAGAACTTAGCTCCGACCGCATGGACAGTTTCCACGAGCTTGTCATTCATATCGTCCACTTCATTGTAGTCTTCTAGACACTGAAAACGGTTTTGTAACTCGAGCTGAAAGGTTTCGGGACTTTGGAACAGAGCACGAGGGAGACGGAGCGTTGACTTCATTAGACGAGACCTCTCCAACTTAACGTTTAGGTTCAGTGTGCCTCTAACCATTCGGTGATCGCTACCAGTTTTCACCCTCGCGATCACGGAGACATCACTGAACAGTTGTCGTCTGGTCGTCATAATGAAGTCAATCTCATTTTTTGTCGAACCGTCGGGGCTCGACCAGGGCCACTTCCTGTGGGGCCGCTTCTGGAAAAAAGAGTTCATCATAAAGAGTCCCTCTTTATCCATGAAGTCGGCCAGCTGCTGGCCCCTTGGGTTCCGTTGCCCTATTCCAAATTTCCCTAATTTCAGCTCACCGTTCTCTCTTGTGCCTAGTTTAGCATTGAAGTCTCCCATTAACACCGTATATTGGGTTTTGGAGGAATGCATGGCTCTAGAGATATTCTCATACATTTCCTCCACCTCCTCATCGGGGCGTGCCGAGGTTGGACCTTCAGCGAATACCGTTTGGTGATTCTGAGTATAAGGTACGCAACCCTCGTCGACACACTCCCGATCTTTACAACGTTGTTAACGAGAGACTTGTGGACGATAAATCCGACACCTCCTTGGGACTGATGGTCGACCTCCCGGTGATAGAGCAAGTTGCCGGATTCGAGGATTACCGTGTCCTCCCTCAAGTTTTCGTCAACGCCCCTCTCGGCTCTTCGGACCATTGTCTGATCCGGAGTGTGGTGCCACTCACGCTCCCCTCGCGGTTGCGTACTGCAGGCTGCCGCCGTGTTTGGCGCTACAGGTCGGCGGATTGGGGCGGAATGCGGTCTTTCTTGGCATTCTACCCATGGGGACGGGTTTTTTCTCGCCGAATGATCACTGATGTGGTATTACAGGGAATGGACACATTTATTCCATCACCTGTGCTACCTATCGGAGGCAGATCTCAGCCTTGGTTTGATCGCTCCTGTAAGACTGCATTACGGAGTAAGCAGGAGTGTTATCAGGCCTGGGCTGAGGCTTCGACGGCTGGGGATGTAAACACCGGCATGCTTAAAAAGAAGTATAACTTCGCCTCCAAGTCCTTCAAAAGAGTTATTGCCAAGGCAAAGTATGAGCATATTGGCAGAATTGGCGAGAAATTAGTTCGCCTTCGCTTAGAACCAGAATGCCTGGGTTCTCGAAGGAACCCGTGCATTCTGGTCTCTCGCCAAGGCTGTTCAACGGAATTTCTGTAAGCCATTACTAACATCCCTGCACAGGGAAGACGACTCACCTGCCCACGCCGCCATAGAGAAACCCGACCTTTTAGGCTCCCTTTTTGCGTCCAACTCGTCTCCCGATGACGGAGGAACACATCGCCGAGCATCCTGTAGTGTGAGTGCGCTATGCCTGATGTGCGAATCACACAGTCCTCAGTACGCAAAGCTCTCCTCTCCCTGGACATCCACAAGTTGAGTAAGGAATCCCGCCAATTGTGCTGAGGACATACGGTACAGAGTTGGCACCGGTTCTAAAGCGTCTTTTCCGGTACTCCTACTCTCTGGGCATTATCCCGAATTCATGGAAGACAGCTTTCCTGCAACCGACCCCTAAAAAAAGGTAACCGCTCTGATCCGTACAACTGCAGGTCTATCGGCATCACCTCCTTGTTCTCGAAAATAATGGAGTCCATTATTAACTGCCAGCTCATGCGGTACATTGAGGAGCACCAGCTGATTAGTGACCGCCAGTGCGGTTTCCGTCTGGGTCACTCAGCTGGTGATCTTCTTGTTTACCTAACACAAAGATGGGCGCAGGCGATCGAATCCCAAGGGGGAGGCATTGGCATTTAGTTTGAGCATAGCGGAGGCCTTCAATCAGGTCTGGCACAAAGCGCTTCTTTCGAACCATTCTTCTTGTGGGCTTCCCGAGAAATTGTGCAATTGGATCACCAGATTTCTGGACATATCGAGTGACGTGCAGTTTCGTGGTCACTTGGAAAAGAAGCCCAAATTGGCGTGCTCTGCAAACCAGGACAGTATTTCATGCCGGCACACCGCCTGCAACTTTATAAGGTGCAGGTTCGCCCTCACGTGGAATATTTTCCCATCTCTGGGCTGGGGCTCTCCAGTGGCAGCTCCTTCCATTTGACCGCATCCAGCGCAGCGCGGCTCGAACTGTCAACGACCGAGTCCTTTACGATCGTCTCGAGTCTCTGGCGCTGAGAAGAGATGTTGCATCTCTTTGCATTTTCTTTCGCATATACCACTGGGAGTGGTCCATGTGGGACGTGGTCCATCACTGCTGGCCGTATGAGGAAGCTCAAGATCGCTCAGCGAGCTATGGAGAGGGCTATGCTTGGGGTTTCTCTGCGTGATAAACATAGAAATTAGTATATCTGCAGTAGAACCAGAGTAACCGACATAGCCCAACAGATTAGTAAGCTGAAGTGGCAGTGGGCCGGCCATATAGCTCGAAGAACCGGCAACCGATGAGGAAGAAAGGTTCTTGATTAGCAGCCTCGTACCGGTAGGCGAAGTGTAGGATGACCCCCATGGGATGGAGTGACGACCTGGTAAGACATGCAGGAAGTCAATAGATGCAGGTGGCTCAGGACCGTGCTTTGTGGCATTCCTTGGGGAAGGCCTATGTTCAGCAGTGGACTTATAAAAGGCTGTAATGATGATGATGATACCACTGGGAGTGCTCTGAGGAATTGTTCGGATTAATCCCAGCCGCCAAATTTCACGAACGCACGTCGTGGCAAAGCTCCCGATTCCATTCATACCATCTGGATGATTAGCGGTCCACCACTGTACGTTTCACTAGGAGCTTTCTTCCGCGTACGACCTCTCTGTGGAATAACCGGCGATTATTCCGGACCGATACGAGACAACGATTCAAGACAAGTGCTTACTCCTTTCTTAAAGGCCAGCAACGCATCTGCAATTCTCTTGGTGTTACAGTTGTTCAAGGGCGGCGGTAGTCACTTACCATTAGGTGAGCAGTAGGCTTTTTTGCCCCTTCACTTATAAAAGAAAAAAATGCAACTTTAATTGCAAAAGAAGAAACCATCATGCCTGAGAAATTCAATGTATTTCGAGGGCATACGTTACCAATCATGACATTGCGGGGGACTGCTTCAAAACTCTCGCAGGGTGAGAGGAGGCCCATGCTCAGCAGTGGGTCATAATGTGGGCTATTACTTTACTTGTGATTTTAAAGTTGTAGTATTCAGTACACAGGTTGACTTTAAAGATTTGAGAATAAGAAATTTAACGGCTAGCTATAATTTCACAAATTATTTACATAATTTCAATGGAAACAAAGAATGTTACGATAGATTCCATGTTATTCATCTTCATTCTACAATCAATCCGCAGCTAAAAATGGCTTTATTTTATAAGTGACTTGCTGTAAGCCTATCAAGCTTGACGTGTAGATTGACTAACTCAGAAACAGCTGTCTGTTGATCCTCGTCTTTGGTCTGGCCATTTTAGATCTAGCAAAATATATGATAAGATGGTAATATTGTCATTAATCAAATAATAAACCACAGAGCCTATCTAGATTTTCAATAGTTAGTGAAATGGGATAATGGATTTTTAACACAAATATTACATGACAACACATTTTTTACAGAGCCGTGGTAGCTCAAATGGTTGCCGCTCGCGGTAAATTTCGCAGTACGCAAGCAACCCGGGTTCGATCCCCGCCGGCACCAATGAAATTGTTAATTGTAATTTTAAGTGCTGATTTACCACGTGCTCGGCGGTGAAGGAAAACATCGTGAGGAAACCTGCATGTCTGAGAAATAAGAAAGAAAAGTATTTCGAAGACATGTGAAGTTTGCCAAAACGCATTGGGGCAGCGCGGCGGACACTTCCTTGTCCTAAAACACTCTCAGAAATGGGAGGAGGCCTGTGCCCAGCTGTGGGACGTATATAGGCTGTAACTTTAACTTACATTTTTTTCTGTTTATTATCAAGAAAACAAATTGCTTGAAGCTTTAATGTTAGATTCCAATGACTTTAAATAGGTATAGGTTCAATGTCTCAGTTGTAAATGAACACTTTTTTAAAACCTAACAAAGTTTTTACATATCAACTTCTTCCCCTCTTTGTTAATATTTGTTTAATTGTATTGTCAACTTCAAATTTATATTTCCAAACGTTATTACCTCCCCCTACTAGATTGAGTGACGACGTCGTAAGACATGCAGGAAGTCCATGGATGCAGGTGGCTTAGGACCGTGCTTTGTGGCATTCTTTGGGGGAGGCCTATGTTCAGCAGTGAACTTGTGAAGGGCTGTAATGAATGAATGAAAAAACAGAAAGAAGAACCGAAATGTATTCTAAACACGTTATACATAGTAGAAGATAATTTTTGCCACAGCTTATTAATATAATATATATATGAAGAAACTGTCACAAAGTATTGCGTAATTCGGTTTTAAAACGTTCGTTATGCATCGACTTTATTTACCTGTTTAAAATATGCAATTTTTGTAAAAGTTAATACTCGTATTAAGTAACATAAGTTATTATTTTTGGTGTGGAACTCATAGGAGTTACAGCTTATGCCATGTGTAACAGAATACAGCAATTGTTAACCAACGGTGTGACGATATTATGGCAATTTAGAAACTATATAGTTTATTCGTTTACATAATATTATATGCGATTTTCGGCTGGGATGGAACTGAAGTTTGGGATGTATTAAAATATTTTTACAATACCCTTTGCATTCGGTAGTATAATTATAAAAGAAAATAGTAACCTAACAATTCTAAACACAACAAAATTCCTATTACAATCGTATAATTAATTTAATGCTACCATAAATGTATTTTCTATAAACACCATTAAGTGAACAATTACGAATTGGATCTACATTGGCTGGTAACTACGGCATAATGCATCAGCGTGTCAAACGGCATTGTAGCAGATGTATCACATAACAAGTTCATTTTATAGGAATCGTAATCGAGCGGGGGCGCTTAGAAAACGGATTGACGTAACGTTAGAATAACATAGATTAACAATTATAATGGATATTTCTGGCTTTTAATTTTCTATATCTTTAAGTTCTATTTAACAATAAAATAAAATGAAATTTTTATTCATAGTTGCATTTTATTATACTAAAATATACCTACATTTTCTGGTTATAAATCACACTACAAGATGATTGTAAAAAAATTGTACAAAACATTTTGTTATATAATATCCTTCACATAACCAGCTTTTTTTAAGGAATAAGGGTGATAAGGGAGCACACAGCTCACCTGTTGGTAGGTGGATGCTGTGGCCTATAGACAACGATCCTCGATAAGAATCAACATGTAGATGAGTTGTCATGGACTAAGATGAAATGCCTCTTATCTAAAAGGCGTCTCCGGTTCTTACCATACGCTGGTATTCTGTGAGAGAGTGGTCCTTCCCTGGTCGAGCCGATCCATTCGTCCCACAACCACAACATAAGCTGCAGTACGGCTCTACCACGTGAAAAAAGCTTTTAATCCTATTCTGCTTTCCTTTTAAAAAAAACCTCTCCCACACTAGAATTTTCTTCTGAATACTGAAGGCAGTCTTCATACATAAATTGCATACACAAGCCTGGAACTAATACCTAATGTCAAATTTCAACTATTCTTATGTAACAATCTATCAACATATTAATACATTAATTATTTATTAGGAACGACTAAGTTACTAGTTAGATTGATGGCAACTATCCCTATCATGTCCGTAAAAAATGCTTTATAATTGATAGTCTTGTCTACGTATTTCTATCGTCACCCCACGTCCATGGGGCGCATACGCACATCGTAACCCCGGATTGTGTAAAGTACGAAATAATTTCACGCATCACGTGTCCCGCTCCCGGATAATGACCCGAGAATCTCCCGGGCGATATCCGGACCCGGACAAAATAAATAGGCGGGCTTCTAATAAGGGCACGGATAAGTTTCCCTAAAGAAACCTTTGAATTAAAAAGAAATTACGCGCTCGCGTATTTTACTTTTTTACTTGCAAAGTATTTTAGCTCGTTCGTAGCGTTTTATGTACAACTGTTTACTTTTAGCAATTTTACGGGTGGCTTAATGGTAAAGTATCAATTGGTTACTGAATTACGTTTCCGCGGTTCGAACTAAGCTGGAAACCAGATTAAAAATAACGCTCTCATAAACAATACAACGTCGAAAATGTGAGTGCCTTAGTGTTATCGCCTGCATTTTTTGTTCTATAATATTTTGTCTTATGTATTAAATAACTATCACTCGATCATGTTTAACTCAATTACGATTCAGTTTTGGTTTTTTCCTTTTCTATAAATATTCTTCAATTAATTTATCTGATCAAATTTATGCCGAAGAGTAGATTAATTGGAAGATAAATATACTTTTAGAAAGAAGTATTCCTACTGATTCTTGTAAAGGACTAATAGTCAAAGGCAGCCGATGATTACAAAGTTTTCTATTTTAATAGTTTGGTATCGCAGAGACTGTGAGACGCGGGTACTTGCACTAATCAAATATTTGTAGGTCATTCTATAATGTGACTAACTTTCTGATTACATTCAATAACCTCGTTTATAGATACAGCCTTACAAAATAATATTCTAATTTGAAATTAATTTCATGCATTTCTATGCACACACATCATTATATGATCAAGTATTTCTCCTTTAAATATATAGGTTAAATTGTATTTTATTCTAAACGAGCTGTTTCCTACGACTTCGCGGAAATCAAATTCTTTTTTTTTAATAAAAGTAACCTAAGTTACTCGCTATAACATCAGCTGTCTGCCAGTG
Source organism: Parnassius mnemosyne (assembly GCA_963668995.1). Taxonomy (NCBI): domain Eukaryota; kingdom Metazoa; phylum Arthropoda; class Insecta; order Lepidoptera; family Papilionidae; genus Parnassius; species Parnassius mnemosyne. The sequence continues at coordinate 14,165,604 of CAVLGL010000079.1, read as the reverse complement.
AAAGTCGCGTCAAAATTGGTTCAACCATTTCGGAGATTAACCGGAACAAACAGACATACAGACAGATAAAAAAATTTAAAAATTGTGTTTTTGTCATAAGTACCATACTTTCATATGTATTTAGTAAAAAGCTATTATTTTCACATTACAAACAGACACCTCAATTTTACTGATTTGTATAGATACATAGGTAATTTACCTAACCGTTGGGAGAAAAAATATTTACCTTGTAAATTTGCGGCTTTTTCTCACAAGGTTTCCCCGTAGTAGGAACTTGTTGAAGCGAACGACTTACCTTTGGACTTTAAAAAATGCTTTGTAAAAGTCATTGACTGTGACTTTGACTTAATATCAATTTATTTTAGACAGTTTTGTAAGGTAGTTCTGCATGAGGACCAAGATAGCTCATGCGAGCTTAAAAATATCTTTATCTTTTTATATAAAATTCTTCTGTCCGTGTATGTGACTGAACGCCTAAACGGCTGTACCGATTTTGATGAAATTTGTGTGTTGATTTGAGAATGGTTTATATTCACAATTGGACCTAGTAGGTGGCACTGTTCTCGAGATCCAGAATTCACCGGGCGAAGAAACCGGGACGGATCGCCCGATTTTTCATAATATTAGCGATGTTACGATTATGGCAGCTCACCGAAAAAAGAAAGCCACAGAGGCGTGATTATGCCCGAGAACCAAGATGGACTACTTATTAAATCGTAACTACACTGGTTTTCAATACATTTCAGACCAGAATGCATCAATGCAGCCAGTGCTGCTTGGCGGGAGAAATAGGTAAAGAGGTGGAACCTAACCAGATGAATTCCTGAATTCCTAGTCAGTAAAGTAGCCCTTACTTTACTATGTTTATTTAAAAAACTATGTTTTATTATCCGATGTTCCGAGAAAAGTAGCATCATCATCATAATCATCATTATAGCCCTTCACAAGTCCACTGCTGAACATAGGCCTCCCCTAAGGAATAAGACAAAGCGCGGTCCTAAGCCACCTGCATCCATCGACTTCCTGCATGTCTTACCAGGTCGTCACTCCATCTAGTGGGGAGTCGGCCTACACTTACAGCCTACCGGTACGAGGCTGCCACTTGAGAACCTTTTCTCCCCATCGGTTGCTGGTTCTTCGAATTATATGGCTGGTCATTGCCACTTCAGCTTACTAATCCGTTGGGCTATGTCAGTCACTCTGGTTCTACTTCGGATATCTCCATTTCTAAATGAGTATATCTGCATTACTATTAATTGACACCACTTTCATTTTTTTACAATCTGGGCCCAAGAATGTATGATAGCGAATCAGTCTCCTTTTAAGTTTCTAAAATATAAAAAAAATATTCTACATAGAACAAGTTAAATCTTAGAAAAAATGAAAGCTACAACCTATAAACGTCCCATAGCTAAGCACAATAAATCTCTCATTTTCGAGAGAGCCAATTTGCGCTTAAGTTAAAACATAACTTCACTTATTTATTTAAAATTTTATCTATACGCAAAGTAATGTAACAATGAAAAATAAAAAGATATTTTGTACAAAGGCACTGCTTATTTCATATCGAAATTTCTTCCAGCAGACCCGAAACTGGACAGATTCAAAGGCAAGCAGATTTATCGTGCACTCATAATAATTATTATAATATTAATATACACAATATAAAGTAAATACATGCATACATACAAATATAATAAATACATATATTTTCAAGCCATGCATTAAATCATTGGGACGACAAAGAAATATAGTGCTCTTTGACTCACCTTTTAAACACTGACACTGTTCGAGCCTTACGAAATGCAGGAAGAAAAGATTTCTATAACCTAATTTCATTTACTGTATAAGAGTGAGAAATCATATATTTAATTTGCAGATTCCCTCATTCATAAAACCCATATATAATACGCACTTGACACAACAATTCGATGGAGTAACCATGTGTCTATAGATAAGGGATACTCGCCAAGGTTGGCGGATAGATTGGCGTTCGCAGTGTCAGACGTCTTGCACCTTTGGTACTCCTTGCTCTCTATGTATTAACATCTATCATATTATGTAAAATTGAGCCACGTGCTCTTTCTATCCCTTCCCAAAGTCACCTCTTACGACACCCACGTAACGAAATGAGATGATAGCTATACTTTCGCCGCCGTCACGCGGATATTTTTTACTTATAAATCGTTAAGAATATTCTTCTTTGCTCATCTAACCACGATGGATGTTCATCGCTTTTTTGCGTACTTAAAATTGGCAAAGCTGAGGCAAAGTTAATTTAAAAGTTTCGATTCAGGAAACCATGTAGTTTAAACGTTAGCTTCTATTTAAATTGCATTGTACACACTGTATTGGAGACCAGAGGCAAATATTTTCTTTATTCTATACCTACAATATTATAACATATATAATTCTTTACAAATACTACAAAAGCTAATTTGCTAATGTACTATGTGCCGATAGAAGCAAAATAACAAAGCGAGTATACCAGGAACCAGTAAAACTAATTGATAATACCTAGTTATTTAGTTTAGTTTATTAGTAATCTAATCGTATTTGGTTAAAAATGAAGACGACGATAGGACGGAAACGACAATCACACAAGTGTTAGTCCTAGTTAGTAAAGCTCGAAATGCTATCTGACAAAATATTTTTATTTAAGTATTGACTTTTATAAGCATAAACCTTACGTAGTATCATAAATCAATGAGTGTAAGTGACGTCAAATCAAATAAGTATATAAAACAAAAGTTACAACAATACATACATGTTACTTTGAATTTGATTTAGCCAGTTTAAAATAACGACGTTTAATCATCGAAGCTAATCACTACGACAGCAAATATTAATCAAAATCGAAACAAAAGCAATAAACTTCAATCAACAACACATTTGAAGGAGGACAAACAATCGGATCCCTCGGCAATCACACCGCGTTGCTTCTGTGCGGTGTGTTGACAGAACCAATGAACATTCTTAATTATTTGCCCAGTTTAGGTAAACAACGACCCCGCGCATGGCAATCTTCCAGCGTAACTTGCGCCCCGAAACTACACCGACACCCTTTTTTTTAACTCGGAGATCACAACAGAGATATTTAGAAGGGTTCTAAGTAAATTGGTCACATCGCACTATTGTTTGACAGTGCACGCAGGGTCTGTCTCAATTAAAAATATTGCTAACAAGACAAACAGTTGTCGCAACGAATTTTTCTATTTTAATTGGATGTTTATGTAGAGATATAATCATGATACGTAAATATGTTAAATATAACGACATCGAAAAAACAAATGTGCATTTTTAAAATTATAATATCTAATAAAATAATATATAATATATAAATAAAATATAATTATACTATCTCAGGTGGCTGAAATAAGCCGGAAAGTGACAGTCACCCTGCGTGGTCTTTGTCGTTTCTAGAATATCAGATGAAAATGATCGTCAATCGTCAAAATATTAGTGTTTTTGTTTAAATAACCACGCGCTCTAGTGGTTAACGTTCGTTACTTAGTTACTAAATCACGGCTTGAAAACCCAATAATCACCCATAACCAAACTAAAATTCTATAAAGTGATGTTGGAAAGGAGTATCACCAGTTTGAGGTTACATTCTGTGTTCAAACTGCAGCATAGTGAGAAGGCGCAACACTTGCGAGTTAATTTAAAAATTTACAGGCTAAATACGTCCCACTGTTGAGCACAGGCCTCCTCTCACTTCTGAGAAGATTTTAGGGCAAGGAAGCGTCCATTAAGCTGCCTCAATGCGTGTTGGCGGACTTCACATGTCTTCAAAATATATTACGCCGAGTACGTTGTAAATCAGTACTTAAAATTGCTATTAAAAATTTCATTGGTGCTGGCGAGAGCCGAGAGAAGCCGGGTTGTTTGCGAACTGTGTACAGTGAGCGCTAAGCCTCTGAACTACCACGGCTCAATTGCGAGTAATGCAACCCAATTATGTGCCATTTGAAAAGTCTATATTCAACAGGGCATTTAGAATGGTTGGTAAAGAAAAAGGAAGAAGCTATTTGCTTATGACAGTTGTAAAGTACGTAATAAGTAAAATTCTTCATATTATGTATGTCCCACCACCTGCCGTGGACAAGCCTCGAAAGAAACGAGAATATAGTCCATGGAATGGTAAGTGAATACTTAGGCCTATTGAGATCTTCATCTAATTAAAATCAAATTTCAGATCCTTGATGTTCTTTATGAAACCTTGTGGTCCAAGAGCTGGTGACGAATTTTGGGAAGGGCCTTTTGGCAAGTTGAAAACATATGCGAAAAAATATAATTTCGGCAATTGGCGAATCCAGTCCCGCGAGTCTGGCAATGCGTTTGCGGTTATTTAGTTCCTGCGCAGCGTATAACATTTGCAAAAAAACCTCTCCGACTATTATTTTTTACTCTGCGACTATTGACTATTACACATTGTTTATGGACAACACTGTCAACTGACTTTTAACTAGATAAACTTTGTAACAGGACGTGTTTGCTGCTTTGCTGCAATTACCGTCTTAAAATATACATACAATCAAGCAAAAAAACTGCGTCTTACGGAAGAATCTGAAAATAAATCGCAAATACCATGGAAGGTTTAAAATGTCATAAAATTTCAAATTAAAAATAATCATAAACATTTTACAATATTCGCATTGTACTCCCCATGCTCGTAGCTGTTGTGAAAAGGGAGCGCGCGGGTCTCTTTGCACCATTTGGCTTTACTGTTTTATCAGTAAAGTTGCAGGACATTTGAGGGATATCTGCGGTCGCCATCAGTGGGGTCAGCAAAGGTCTTGTAGTGTCAAGATGAAAAGCTTATTATGAGGAGGGTCACTCGCTTAATGAGTTTGAATGTTATTCTGAATTAGATTTAATTATGAGTTTAAATGCCGCTTTTTGGGAAATATTCCTGTTTATTACGTTTCGCTTTTACTTGGACAGTTCTAACGATGTTCAATTTAGGTAAAAAAAATAAGTTGATGCAGTTCACCTTTGGGCCACATGAGTAAATAGCCTGTGTTACTGTGGTTGGGCTTTTCCCATTTCTCAGAAGATTTTGAAAAAGAGAAGTCTGTCGCATAACAACAATATGTGGACTTCGCATCTTTAATTTTTTTTTAAATTTTTTAGACATGCTCAGGATGTTTTCCATCCCCATTAGGCAAGTGACAAATTAGCACCTTAAATTGCAATTACCAACTACATTGCTGCCGGCGGGGATTGAACTCTGTATGCTCTTGTACTATCAAATTTAAGACAGACAGGACATCAGTATGATGACAGGATTATTATTTATAAATGCACAAACAATGTATTCAGTACATTTATTTTTTTAAATAACATGTTTAAAACGAATAATAATAATTGTAATAGATATTTATATTCTCTTAAATATTCTACTATTTATATAAATTCGTCATCGTCATAAATGTGCCTTTTACTTCGTGGGAGGATCAAGCCATTAACTACTTTATATATGTCAACTAATGACACCTAAAAGTTAAATCAGTCTTATCCCAGTCATTGCATTAATTGCAAACAATATCTAAAGGATAAAAATACCAGTACTATATTGTTTTCGCCCGCCACACGTCACCCGTGACGCGAATGCATAATCAATCAGTAATTCAGAAGCGTCGCGCTCGTTGTGACGGGAAATCGCTTGGGATTTAAATTTCGAACAAAGATTCGAATTCTTTTTCTTTATGACGTTTGGCTTTGCGTTTAAAAACCAAACGCCTTTGCCTACCGCGACAAAGAGTGCGGAATGAATGCGCTGTAATTTTAAAAGCTTTTACGGTTGTTTTCCGAATGTCGTTGCTCCTGTGGGACGTTCGGGTGATTATTGATGTTTTGACAACCATTATTTTTTATTTCTTAACTGGTAGCGGTTATTGTATTTCGGCATATTTCTTTTGTGATAAATGTTACTTACTGGAATTGAATAATTTTTAATAAAGCATTTGTTTGCTTGATAAATATTTAAAGAATTACTCCCTATTAACATTAAAATAAGGTACTTATTCAACAGCGCTAAAACCTTTAATGTTTTGTGGTAAAAATAAGATTTATTTGAATATTACTTTACATACATACATATAATCACGCCTCTTTCCCGTAGGGGTAGGCAGAGACCAGTTCTTTCCACTTGCTACGATCCTTACATACTTGTTTTGCTTCGTCCACTTTCATTATTCCCTTCATACATGCTCTACGGTTTAGGGTACTCTTGACCTGGCCTTTTTTCAAGACGTCCCTGATTTGGTCTAGAAATGTCCGCCTAGGTCTACCCCTTCCAACACTTTCATTCACACTCGCCTTATACACTTTTTTCGTCAATCATTCTTCATTCATTCTCTCGACATGGCCAAACCATCTCAGCATACCTTTCTCAATTTTGTCACTACATCTTCTTTCAGACCACAACGTTTCCTTATCTCACTATTTCTTAGCCTGTCACTCAGTTTAACTCCTATCATACTTCTTAATGCTCTCATCTCAACTGCATTTATTCTGCTTTCATGTTTCTTCTGCCATACCCAAGTTTCACTTCCGTACATGAGTATCGAAACCAACACCCCCTCATGCACAGCCAAACGAGCCTTGTTAGACACCTTCCGACTGCTCATAAAGGAGTGCAAAGCTCCATTCACCATGTTTCCTGCATTCACTCTTCTTTCGATATCACTCTCACACTTTCCATCTCTTGTAAACTTTGAACCCAGATACACAAACTCTTTCACCTGTTCAATTTGTTCATCTTCAATCACAATGTTGCAGTCTGTCACTGCCTCATCTTTTTCAAACACCATCACTTTCGTCTTCCTTACATTCATCTTCATTCCCTGTCTAACAAAAGCTCCACTCATAGCAGTTACCATCTCCTGCAACTCCTCGGCCGAAGACGCAAGTAATACTTGGTCATCAGCATAGAGAAAACATTTGACGAGTAACTCATTAATTCTCAACCCACTTTCATTCTCTTTTAAATCTGTCAAACAATTGTCCATAAACAGATTAAACAGCCACGGTGACGCTACACATCCCTGTCTAACACCTTTTTCGATATTAAACCATTCAGTGTATGCGCCGTTTATCCTTACACAAGCACTAGAATCCCTATAAAGAGATTGCATTGCTCGTATGAGGATACTGCTCACACCGTTCACGGACAGTGCTGACCACAATTCATTCCTCACCACTCTATCATAGGCCTTTTCTAGATCTACGAACGCGCAGTAGACTTTCTTGTTTTTAGCTAAATACTTTTCGGCTATGCACCGCAAGGAAAAGACCTGATCCGTACATCCCATTCCCTTTCTAAATCCCGCTTGTGCATCCCATACTTTCTTGTCTGTTTCATTCACAATCCTTTCAATCAACACTTTCGCATACAATTTACCGACGACGCTGAGAAGGCTGAGAAGGCTATTACTTTAGATCTCAATAATTAAGATAATTTACATGTTTAATAAACAAATTTATTATGTAGCCAAGGATTGCCACAGATACAGTAATTTTTTCTAAAATTAAGCTGGTTGTTGTTTTGTAGTATGATCAATACAAAGTTTTGGCATGCTGTACACTGGCTTCGTAGCGCGCTATCAACAAGCGATTGCGTTTTTTTAGGTTAACTACGATCTTCTCCTTCTTAAAGCCAGGTGTCTTTACAATAAGAGAAGCAAGGGGTCCGCTTCCTTTAGCGTTGACACCTTACTGACGTTTACTGTCTTGGTAAATGGTTTGCAAGATCGGTCTTTAGACACGTTTCAATTCCACTTTCCGTTCTATTCTTCCTTATAAACATAAGCAGAGTCTAAAAAAATCACAACTGCTGTGAATTCTCAGGACCACTATAACACCACTATACACAAAACCAATTTAATTTTCGTGAATGGCTGTTCAGACGAAACAACACAAATTCAACCGACTCATCATCAACCGATTGTCATTATTTTAAAAGCGTTCTTAAGTTTAGAACCGTATTGTTTAAATTTATTAGTAAACATCAATCACTAATAAAAAACTAGATACACAATCAGTGACAAAAATGTCCTTACCTAATCAGCGCCCACCCGAATATTTTAAAAGCGCACCTAAATGGTGCGCTTTTAATTTGTACGTAGCTTTGTGAATACAACTTTAGGCAAGGCATTTCAGGTTGAATTTACATTATTGTATATTTATTTCAACTAGATTTACGTCATAACAATTACCGACAGTTTTTGGAGAACTTTTGTATGGGATTGCGTATCTAGTTTTTTATAAGTGGTCGATGTTAATATATAATACATTTATCACATATTTAGTATTCATTAACGTAAATTAAAATACAAAGAAAATTACTTTAATTACAAAGAAAATTACTTTAATAATTCTTTACGCCGGGGTTGTAAAATTCTATATAAACAAGATTATAATATTGATATAAGTGTAAACGCCTAACCGTAAAAGCACGTCATAAGCTCTGAGCGAAATTGGGGAAAACGTGCGAGATAAATCGTAATGCAGAAGTCCACGTTCGCACAAAGACACCCTACATAAATAATTATTTCACGTCATCCACAAACACCGATTTAAAAAAAAAAGCTTTTTCGTCACGTACGTGATATTAAATTCACTTTAGGTAAAAACCCTACGTAATATCTCATCGTCCAATATAGTGAAATAAGCTTTAAAAGAAATATCTAACTTAAAGATTTCAGATTTATGATATGAGCTGCACAGTCTGGTGATTACGACAAAGTCGATGCAATACGTAGAAGTCTATAAGAAGACTTTTTATATAATAAATGTAGATAATTGATTATTGTCATAAGTTAGTAATAAAAGATTATGAAAAGTATACAGCTTTACCATTGATTAGTAATTAAGCAGTAATACATAGGTAGGTATTAACTGACCGAACCACGAATTTGCACATGATTTACAACGACATGAAACGAGAAAACTTACTTAAACTTACTAATGCAGTAAGTATTAATCAACTCGTACTGTTATTTAGTACCTAGTGGCACGTGAAGAAATTTTGTTGGTTTCGTAGTTCGTCAGTCGTTGCAAACATATGGTCCTAGTTTTCCTTTGACTTACTTTTGAATAAACTGATTGCGGTATTACGTTGATAGTTGGTACCTATTCTGTTTTGAAAATGCAATGGTCGCAAACATTTAATGCGTGTAATACTAAACTGATTTTGATGAAATTTTGCATAAAGGTATAACATGATCTACAGGATTTTATCTTCTCATATCGGACTTTTATTCGCAAGGAGCGTTATATAACAGATATATAAAAAAAAAAAACAGAAAATAAAGGTTACTGATAAATAAATAACATGACAAGAAAAATATGGCAAGTGGGACTCGAATCCACGATCTCGACGAATTTTATGGATGTTCGACACGAAAACCGGTTTGGGTTTATAGTGTGACGTCCGGCAAGCTAATACATATTATTGTTACTTAACTTTAATGTATTGCTATTGTATGTAGGTTAACAAAGTGCCAAACGTTCGCTATCCCTCACTTCACTGTCGATTTTATTCTTGGATTTATTTTAACACATACTGTCACAGCTGTTTGTCCCTGATTCCTGATCAATCGCACTCGTCTTATCAACGCACGTACCACGTGCACACAGACGCACTACGCTGTATAGTGCATTGCATATCGATCTTGACCTTGCAAATAGCGATATAAACGTATTGTGCTTTAAGCTTACACGGCACACGGTAGATGAGTTAGCATACCTTTACGTATTTTTACATACCTTTACGTACCTTTACATACCTTTATGTACCTTTACATATCTTTACGTGTGCATCTTTTAGCAATGCTAAAGGTATATTACAATACTTTACACACACATATAAAGATAAGTAGGTAAAGTTGTAGGTATAGGTTGTGCCACCAGAGTTACTTATAAGTTACGAAACACTGACCATGACTTGAATGCGCAGAGTAACAATTTAGGTAATTTTGTGCCTTATACAAACCACGTGAGATGGACAGACACCTCGACCACTTAGCCAAGCGCTCCTATTTCATTTCGACAGCCGGCTGTCGTGGTATGCATAAAGTATTCACCACCTCCTTGCGTTAACGGGGTAGCCCTTTTCAATTGCTTCTGGGCGCAAAAAAAAATCCTATTTCATGAACAGGCAAGCAGATATATAAAACCCAAATAATTATTAACACTGGTGTGTTCTGTGGTGTGGCTCGTAAACATTTTGTAGGTAACAATAGGTATATATGTAAACAAACAATAATGAAACTTATATCAAAATAATCTTCACAAAAATAAACACTACTGGTGGCTTCGACGTGTCGAATTGTAACGTCACATCGCGATGCGAAGTAAAGCGGTCGCCCTTACCGTAAAACACCACTTTACTCATCAATATTTTAGTCATTTTTAAAGTTAGAAAAAAAAATAAGAATACCGTTGAATTCGTAATTTTTTATACAATTTTTGATATCCTTAACAAAATTGGGTGGCCAGACCCATTATTCAAGGGAACCATTAATAAACTAAATAAAAAAGGACACAGAAAATACTAGCGTCTCTGTATGTACCCGTTCCTGCGATGAGCAGCAATTCCGCTCGCTGTGATTGGTCGAATTTCCCCGAGGACGTCTCTGCGACACAACTCTTAATTTCTTGCTTCGGACGCACATTCTATTATCATCATATAAAATTCCGTTATGAAGTTCATAATTATGGGAATACATATAAAACTGAACGGCCGTAAAGTATTCTTATATTGAGCTGAGGGAGTTATGTGAATACCATTGAGACTTATATAACCATTTTAAAATTTATTTCTCTTTGTCCGGGCTTATCTTCGGAATGTCTGGAGTAATCTAAGCTGGAGTAATCTAGCAATGCCAGGACTAATCTAGACAATATTTTCCGAAATATTATCCGAAAAACTTTTAAGATTAAAAAAGGAAAATTGATAAAATAAATTATTTCATTACTGTAATTTGGTGCTCAAATTGCAATTTTAAGTGCTGATTTACCACATGCTGGGCGGTGAAAGAAAACATCGTGAGGAAACCTGCATGTCTGAGAAATAATTAAAAAAAGCGTGACGGACCTTTCCTTGCCCTAAAACTCTCTCAGAAATGAGAGGTGGCCTATGCCCAGGTGTGGGACGTATATAGGCTGTAACTAAATAATACAAATAAATAAATAATTGAAGTGTCTGTTTGTAATGTCAAAATAACTGCTTTTTACTAAATGCATATGGAACTATATAGATACTCATATAAAAAAATACAATTTTTAAAATGTGTGCCTGTCTGTCTGTCTGACTGTCTGTTTGTCTGTCTGTCCGTCTGTATGTTTGTTCCGGCTAATATTCGAAATAGCTAGACTGATTTTGACGGAACTTTCACTGGCAGTTAGGAGATGTTATATGGAGTAACTTAGGCTACTTTTATTTAAAAAAAATAATTAGGGTTCCGCGCAAAAAGTTAAAACCCATGAAATCCAATCGTAATTAATTCCATGCGGCAAAACTGAGGCGTGTCGCTAGTTATAAATACATATAATAAGTGTGAACATTAAAGATATGAAATAAAAATTTATTCATTATTTTCAATACAACACAACTTTTACAATGTTTTTTAGGTTTGAACTTTGAACTTCACTTCAGACATCAGTCATTCGCTATTCATAAAATCAACTCTTGAAAGGTTACTAATTATTTTGTCAGAGCAGGTTACAGCACTACACACAATAATGCCTTATATTTTTAGACATACCTACCAATACATAGTCCTATCCTACACGTATATGTATGTGTGTAGGTAATATGCATAAGTTCCAAACCCCAATTGCTCGAAACAAAACCGCACTCAAATCTATTCCGTCAACGATGCGGAAGAGTGAGCTGGTGCTCATTTTGAACTCTGAATTAATGAATATTAAGTGTACGCACACCCATCACGACACAATATAAATTTAACAGGAGCGCTATCTTGCGAGTAGACACTTAATTTTCTTCGATCCTCTGGGACTGGATTTGAAATTTAAAAATGATATCATATTTTAAATGTTCTCTTAGCTAACATATTAATGGTTTCAGTATTTGTAGAATAATTAAGAACTATAATAAGTAACATAAAATGTCATTAAGTGCAGGCGTTTTATGAAATTCAAATTGTATTCTATTCGTGTAGTGACAATGTAAGAACATAATATCCCGTGTCGGATATTGAAACAGTAGTTAGGCGGCAGCATCTTCCATAACAACGCAACATAAAGTAAACTGTACTGTGGTAAAATCCCTCTATAAGGCAATCTATGGGGGACGCCTATGTTCAGCAGTGGATTTTAATAGGCTGTAATAGATGGATGGATAGATTACTTCTATTTTTTTTATAGAATTAGGGTGACAAACGAGCACACAGTACACCTGATGGTAAGTGGTTTCTGTGGTCCATAGACATCTGCATCTATCTTCGTTTGCGAATGAAAATGCGGATACGTTGTCAGCCGTGAGGACTAAGATAGAATGCCTCTTTTCCAGTAAAAAGGGTATCCGGTTCTCTACACTCACCATACGAAACACAGCAGCATTAAGCTACTATGTTACGCTGGTATTCTGTGAGAGCGTATTCCTTCCCCGGTTGAGCCGACCCATTCGTGCTACAACTATACTATTAATATAGCTGCAGCATGGCTCTACCACGTAAATAAAATTATCAAGATCGGTGGTTAAATCAGCTGTCAAATAAATAATCGAACTACATATTAGCAGAATATTGTTTATATCGGGGATAGTAGATACATTGATTTTTGCAATGTGAATAAGATAAATTTCCTGTAAAAATTATTGAATAAAATCATATACCACAGAGTCATTTTGCAGACGCGTCAACTGACGCTGAGACTAACGTGGCAGCAGATAAATCGTAACACTTCTTACAAGTTGGCATATATGTCATCGTCCTGGGAATGTATGATACGTTATACTTGATAGTAGTGTAGCGGCCGTGTAAGAATATTCACTACCCCATATAATCCTGTGGAAAACAAATCAGGATATGGGCAGCAAAGTCTTACTTATAACGACTAATATTAAAAATCTGCGGTTGCCAGCCCGCTAGCCAGACGTGGCAACTATGGCAAATATGCCACTATGATTTAATCTATGAGAATTTCTTATATTCAGCAGTGGACTTCAATAGGCTGGAACGGTATCGGTAACGGTTCCTTTCATAACCCTTGGTCAATATGGGGTTCTTAGTTTCTCTAGCCACCTATTTGCACCATATACATAAATCCTTAACATTGAAAAAAGTCTGCCGAGTTATTTTTTTATAGGATATATATTTCCTAGATTACAAGTCATCCCAAGAGATTTTTATTGGTATTTAATTAAACATTAAAAAGTAAAAACCCCAAAAAACTAAACTGAGAAAAATTATTTCCGCATTGAAGTCGGTTTTCACTTTTCTATAAAGTTTAATTGTTAACGGCTTTTGAGTGGACCACAACTAGAATGAAGTCTAAATAGTTATAACAAAATCCCCTTTTTACCATCCTAATTGCTGATTTACACTAATTAAGTTGTCAAGTAGTTAACTAAATTATAAGTAAATTAAAGTAAACTTAAGTAAGCGTTTACACTTTTTGAACACTTAACATTCGTTTATATCTTTAGTTTGTCCAAGATGGCCGATTAATAGCACATTCCTGTAATAAATTCAGTGATTTAATGTGTAGATAAGATGTTAAACGAAATAACGGATGAAATAATCAGGCAAGCAAAAATACCTAAAAGACTGGGGGGTGAGTAGATGAATATTACGCAAGTGTAAATCAGCCCTCGGGTCGGTTACGCGTATTAACTTAAAATTGAGTTAATTATACTTTGACAACTTCATACGTGTAAATCAGCTATCAGGGATAGAATTCCTTTTAAATAAATTGACCCTTGAGTTGTAGCCTATTTCATAAAAAGGAATAATATAAATCGATTTACATTGACGAAGATGTAATGTAACTTAACACGAAACAACGAAATATTTTATTTTTCTCTTTATAACAAAAAGCTTATATTTCACCTATATTTATGCATTCCTACAGTTTTTTTGTTACATTTCGGAATAATTTCTTGTATTTGGTATTCCGGAATGCTATGTTATTACGGACGTCGTGGACGATGATGGATTGTTAGCCTCAAATCGCATGAGATTTGAAGTACCCTTACTATGTGTTTCACAAATGTATGTAATAATAAACCTTTTCTGAGATCTGAAGTCGAAAAATATTCAATTTTATCTTGTTTAAGTAATGAAAAATAAAACAGTCTAGAGGAGGTTGATAGTACTTTACTGTATTCTATTGTATCGACTTGTTATATTATGTAACAACAAGATTTCTAAATTTATTTAGTGTTTTTTTTTTAAATAATATATTACAACGAATAAAGTTGTGGTAACTCTGAAACTGTGAACTAGTCATATTTGGGAGCTATACTCTATGTATAGCTATTTAATAGAATATTATATTCTATTGAATAGAAATTGCTTTGTGGCGTTCCTTGTGAGAGACCTATGTTCAGCAGTGGACCTATGAAAGGCTGTAATGATGATGATGAAATAGAAATTAATAGAAATTTACCCCGTGTAGTAGCGGTGTGATACTCGTAATATCCACAAATCCCACATTCCGTGGGTATCGTAAGAGGCGATAGAGAGAAACAAACCAGGGATATGCTATACCTTTTTTTAAGAACTAGAAAACAAAACTGCGGATGCCAGCACGCCTACCAAGCGTGGCAAGTATGGCAAATATTTTCCTTATGAAGCTTTCTACGGCAAGGCCTATGTTCACAGCAGTGGACTTCGATACACTGTAAGGAAATGAAGGTATGAGTAATTAAGAATATTTCTTATTAATACTGGGACTGGGCGACGTACTTTGCAGTTCCTTAACACTATAAGTTTATGAGAGAAAGCCAATACCTAGCTTTCTCTCATAAACTGATAACATTGGGACAAATAGTATAATCTTTACTGTTGGAAATAAAATTTAAAATGTTTTATATTACGTGGTGGAGCCATGCTGCAGCACAAATTGATCGACTCAATCGGGGAAGGACCACATGTGACGTTACTGTGTTTCGTATAGCAATTGGCGAGTACAAGAAAACATTATACTAGTATCGAGGCATTTCATCCTAGTCCCACCCACGCACCCACGCACCATCAGGTGGAGTATTTGTGTATCACTGTTTGTTATTAAAAAAAGTAACAATATAGATAGTGTGATACTAAACCCGAAGAGAGAACGGTGAGCTGAAAGTGGGGAAATTTGGAATAGGGCAACGGAACCCAAGGGGCCAGCAGCTGGCCGACTTCATGGAGAAAGAGGGACTCTTTATGATGAACTCTTTCTTCCAGAAGCGGCCCCACAGGAAGTGGACCTGGTCGAGCCCCGACGGTTCGACAAAAAATGAGATTGACTTCATTATGACGACCAGACGACAACTGTTCAGTGATGTCTCCGTGATCGCGAGGGTGAAAACTGGTAGCGATCACCGAATGGTTAGAGGCACACTGAACCTAAACGTTAAGTTGGAGAGGTCTCGTCTAATGAAGTCAACGCTCCGTCCCCCTCGTGCTCTGTTCCAAAGTCCCGAGACCTTTCAGCTCGAGTTACAAAACCGTTTTCAGTGCCTAGAAGACTGCAATGAAGTGGACGATATGAATGACAAGCTCGTGGAAACTGTCCATGCGGTCGGAGCTAAGTTCTGCAAGACCCGCCGCAGAAGAACACAAAAACTCTCCGATCACACTCTTAATCTCATGGCTGTTAGACGGGAGATGAAGCTACATTCTTCAACAGACTTGACAGCATACAGGCATCTGAACAGACAGATCTCCAAATGCATGCGGCGGGACTTACGCAACTTCAATACAGCTCGTATTGAAGAAGCGATCGAGCGGAACCAAGGCTCCAAAGTCTTTGCCAGAGATCTGTCTGCCAGAAAGAGCCAACTGTCAAAGCTGAAGACAGAATGTGGCAGCATCGTTTCCGGGACACCTGAGATTTTGAGTGAGATTGAGAGGTTCTATGGGCAGCTGTACACGTCATCGTTGGAGCCACACGCAAGTGTGAGTAACGATCCAAGAGCGAGTCTCATTCGACACTATTCCGAAGATATCCCGGACGTCAGTCTGAGCGAGATTAGAATGGCTCTCCAGCACCTTAAAAACGGTAAGGCCCCAGGCGAGGATGGAATTACAGCGGAGCTTCTGAAAGCGGGTGGAAGACCGGTACTTGAAGTCCTTCAGAAGCTCTTTAATTCCGTCCTCCATGGTGGCATTACACCGGAGGCGTGGAGCAGAAGTGCGGTGGTCTTGTTCTTCAAGAAAGGTGACAACGCTCTCTTGAAGAACTATAGACCGATTTCCCTTCTGAGCCGCGTCTACGTGCTGTTTTCGAGAGTCATTACGAATCGTCTCGCGCGCAGACTTGACGACTTCCAGCCTCCCGAACAAGCCGGTTTCCGAAGGGGCTTTAGCACCATAGACCACATACATACCCTTCGGCAAATTGTACAGAAGTCCGAAGAGTACAATTTGCCACTATGTCTGGCGTATGTAGACTATGAGAAAGCCTTTGATTCCGTCGAAATTTGGGCGGTGCTGCAGTCCCTTCAGCGGTGCCAAGTTGACTGTCGGTATATCGAAGTGTTGAAGTGCTTGTACAGTAGGGCTACGATGGCTATCCGAGTACAGAACCAGAGTACGAAACCTATCCAATTGCAGAGAGGTGTAAGACAGGGTGACGTCATATCCCCGAAACTCTTCACCGCTGCATTGGAAGACGTTTTCAAGCTTCTGGACTGGAAAGGATACGGTATCAACATCAATGGCGAGTACATCACTCACCTTCGATTTGCCGACGATATAGTCCTTATGGCAGAATCGCTGGAGGACCTAAGCACTATGCTCAATGACCTCGATAGTGTTTCCCAACGGATAGGTCTTAAGATGAACATGGACAAAACAAAGATCATGTTCAATGTCCATGTCACACCTATGCCGGTAGTTGTTGGGAACACTGAGCTCGAAGTTGTTGACGAGTATGTTTACCTGGGACAAATAGTCCGACTAGGTAAGTCCAACTTCGACCGAGAGGTCAATCGACGGATTCAACTCGGCTGGGCAGCGTTCGGGAAGCTACGACACATCTTCTCGTCAGACATACCTCAAAACCTGAAAACGAAATTGTACAACCAGTGCGTGTTGCCAGTGATGACTTATGGAACTGAGACGTGGTCCTTCACTGCTGGCCGTATGAGGAAGCTCAAGGTCGCTCAGCGAGCTATGGAGAGGGCTATGCTCGGAGTTTCTCTGCGTGATAAACTTAGGAATGAGGATATCCGCAGTAGAACCAGAGTAACCGACATAGCCCAACGGATTAGTAAGCTGAAGTGGCAGTGGGCCGGCCATATAGCTCGAAGAACCGACAACCGATGGGGAAGAAAGGTTCTCGAGTGGCAGCCACGTACCGGTAGGCGAAGTGTAGGGCGTCCCCCCACGAGATGGAGTGACGACCTGGTAAGACATGCAGGAAGTCGATGGATGCAGGTGGCTCAGGACCGTGCTTTGTGGCATTCTTTGGGGGAGGCCTATGTTCAGCAGTGGACTTGTGAAGGGCTGTAATGATGATGATGATGATGATGATACTAAACCCAATATTATGGGCTACAAAACACTTCTATCTCCTGAAGTACTGTAGACCTTATAAAATAATTAACGCGTAGAAAATATTATAGTATTGGGAGACTTATTATGAACTAGCGATCCGCCTCGGCTTCGCACGGGTGATTTATGGATCTTGAAAACAGCGCCACCTAGCGGTACAAATGTGAATCTATACAATCGAGGGACCCACTCAAACAACAAATATTTTCATCAAAATCGGTCGAGCCGTTTTTGAGTTTTAGCGAGACTAACGGATAGCAATTGATTTTTATACATAGAGATATAATAATATTCCTCCTTTTTTGTACCAGGTTGCAAAAGTTTGCGTACATTACATTATCATTCGCATTCGCAACATTCGGTCGGCGCGGCGAACCCGACATAAATATTTGACAACGTTGTGACGACTCGCCGCCGACTGTCTTATGCTTAATTTATTTTGACAAATCATCTTTTCTTTGTGTATTTGGGAGTGTTTACAGTAGAGACATTCAGGTGAAATAGACTTTGAGGGTACTGTTTTCAGATTATTAGCCGTGTCCATATATCTTTTCTCTGTTTTAATGGAATATATTTAAATTTCCCTTCTTTTCTCCTGTTTGATTTCCGATTAATTAAATTGTAAAGACAATCACAAACTCAAAATCAAAAATTCACTAATTAAGGAAACGCGAATAAAGTTTAGGTATTTAGCAGGTATTGTGGCAAGCTACATATAGGTCGAATGTCGAAATTCTCAGATGTCTCATCTGAGAACTTCGACTTCAGCCTATGAAAAGAAAGCGTTAGTTAACAACAGCAACGCCATCGGAACAGCTGACATTAACCCTTCTTGTGAGGAAAGCTGTGTAGCGGGACCTGCGTTGCGATACAAGCGACAATAGAAATAAGTGATCCAAAGTCTTCAAAGTCAAAGTACAAATCTTGGGAGAAGTCACTTAGCAAGATTGCAGACATATTACAAAGTCATCACTTCAAAACCTGAGGTTCTCTCTGAGATCGAAGACTATTATGGCAAACTATATGACTCACATAAACCACATCTGACCCTAAATGCAATGATCCCAGAGCTTCGCTGACCCGCCACTGTACCGACGAGCTGCCAGAGATCTACCTTGAGGAGATTGAGCTGGCCCTCGGCCAACTTAAAAATGGAAAAGCCCCCGGAGAAGATGGAGTTACAATAGAGCTCTTAAAGGCTGGAAGTCAACCCTTGCTAAACGAGCTCTGCTGAGTTCTTAACTGCATCTTAGGAGATCGGAGAACTCCAAAGGCGTGGAGCAGAAACATCACAGTGTTATTTCGCAAGAAAGGTGACAAGACTATATTGAAAAATTATCAACCCATCTCGCTTATGAGCCACGTTTATGAGTTGTTTTCGAGGGTCATCACAAATCGACTCACGCGAAGACTCGACGACTTTCAGCCTGCGGAACAGGCCGGATTTCGAAGAGGATTTGGTATTATAGAACACATTCACACAGTGCGGCAAAAAATAAAGAAGAGAACAAAGTATAATCAGTGTGTCAGCTGCATGCACCTGTGTCTTACATTTGTGGGCTATCAGAAAGCCTTTGACTCCATCCAAATTTAGGCTGTTCTGGATTCTTTGCAGCAGTGCCAAATTGACTGGCGGTACTTTGAAGTGCTGAGATGCCTGTATAACACCAGTACAATGTCCGTCCAAGTACAGGGCAGTCAAACAAAACCTATACAGTTATATCGCGGAGTGATACAGGGGGATGTTACATCTCCTAAACTGTTTACAAATGCACTGGAGTATGTTTGTAAAATGCTAGACGTGAAAGTACACGGCATTAACCTAAACGGTGAGTACATCTCACACTTACGCTTTGCTGATGATATCATCGTTATGGCAGGATCGCTGCAAGAACTTCAGGACACGATGAAGAGATTGAATGAATCTTCCCGAGGTGTTGGTCTGTGTATGAATCTGAACAAGACAAAAGTTATGTTCAACGATCACGTCATGCCAGTTCCAATTACTTTTGATGGTTAAATTATCAAAGTTGTCCAGGAATATACCAACCTCAAGCAAATATTTTTTTTAATATAATAGAGTGAAAAACGACCACACAGTCCACCTGATGGTAAGTGGTTGCTGTGACCCATAGACATTTACATTTATCCTCAATAAAGAATCAAAATGCAGATGCGTGGACTAAGATGGAATGCCTCTTTTGCAGTAAAATAGGTCTCCGGTTCTCTACACTCACCATACGAAACACAGCAGTGTCAAGTTGCCATTTTACGCTGGTATTATGTGAGAGCGTGGTCCTTCCCCGGTCGAGCCGACCGATTCGTGCTACAACTATAGTACTTATATAGCTGCAGCATGGCTCTACCACGTATACATTAGACGTACACGTAGATATTGCAACTAGGTAAAAGTAACTTCGAGAAGGAAGCCGATCGGAGGATTCAGTTAGGCTGGGCAGCATTTAGAAACCTCCGTCAGGTTTTCTCGTCGCCTATACCGCAGTCTGAAGACAAAAGTCTTCAACCAGTTCATCCTGCCCGTACCCACTTACAGTGCATAAACGTGAACACTAACGATACGGGTACTCTACAAGCTCTGCGAGCGATGTAAAGAGCTATGCTCGGATTTTCTCTGGTATTAAAAATTCGAAATAAAGAAACCCGCCAGAGAACCAAGATTACTGACATAGCCTTCAGTGTTTGTAAACTGAAGTGACAATGGGCTGCCAACGTCTGTCGCAGAGGTGACAATCAGTAGAGTAGACGTGTTATGAAGTGAAGACCGCGTCTAGGCAAACGTAGTGTGGGACGCCCGCTGACCAGATGAAGCGACGATCTACGCAAGGTGGCTGCTAGAAACTGGATGCGTGTACCCGGAGATCGGACTAAGTGGTACGCCTTGGGAGAGGCCTATGTCCAGCATTGGACTGCCATAGGCTGACGATGATGATGATGATTGAGCTCATAACACATTAATAAAACTAATAATACATGTTACTTAATTAAAATACTATTTACATAGTACAAAGAATGTATTTATCCGAGGGGTGGTGATCCATAATAAATGTTTGTACCTAGGTTGAACACCTAGTTTGAATACAACAAAATTTTTATATTTCTTTAAGCTGTGTTTTATCAAATTGTGGTTAAATTTACAGTTTATATACTTACCCCTGCTTGGCACGGGCCTGTTATATACATATAGGATAGGGTTATGGAGAAATTAATGCGCCGCGCTGCTCCATTACGTGTTGGCAGATTCCACATCTCATAATATTTAATTTCGCAGCACTAAATCCAATTAGACAAATTCCAAAATTTTATTCCCTTCTCCTGATTGATACCCGATTTAAAGAAGTATGGTGTACTCCGTTAAATTGGATAAAAAATAGCGGTAAAATATAATACTTAAACGTTACTCAATTTTAAGACGTGGTTAAGTCTCACGGTGTCACAGTCAATTTGACTTAAAGTGATAGAGACAGTACGAGACTTATTGACCGTTTGAGTATTTGGGAATGAGGGCTAATAATTTTCTGCTCACCAGATGTCGCTTGTTGACACTGAGGTAAGGTTTTTTGTCACACAATGTCATTTAATTTAGAAGTTAGATTTAAATAAAATTTTATCAGATTCTAGAGTATTGTATTAATATACAAAACAATGCCTCGAGCCTGGTTTGCTCTGTAATTTTTTGCACATTTTAATTTTTTAAATTTTTTATTTGTTTGAATATTTGTGGTTTGGTTTTTTTATTTTCTAATAATCTTATTAATATAAGATATAGTTAATACTACAGAAAGAAACATTAACCTTTACATTTTCCGAACAAATTAACTTCCCCGCTATGAAATCTGTCAAATATTATACCTCAATTTTAAGTAGCGCCGCCCTAGTGGTAGAAAAAGTCGTGGATAATTAGTCTCCTCCATTCTCAGCACAATTTATTAAAAACACCTACATGCGAATAAAGACTATTAATTAAGCTCTTTTCATATACTATTTAATTAAAAAAAATGAGATAAAAATGCAATGAAACACTAAAAATTTAGACTTTACTTTTTTAGGTGATAGAGGTACTAGCATTTTATTTCTTATCCTGAAAGCAAATATTTTTTTTCGCCACCACCATTATCAGCCCGTAACAGTGTACCCCTGAATACCAGGGAAAGCAAACACTGAGTAAAATTAAAGAATCGTACGTGTATAACAGATACAAAAGGAAGCATTTTAAATGACGTTACATTTGTGCAGGGAGTATATGCAAATATTGGACTGGAGATAGTTCCACATGAAGTTAAATAAGTAAGCCGTGAGCAAATCCCTAAAGGTCGCGGCATACGACATTCGGCGAGCCTTTATTTTACCTTCTCAGTAACCACACTCTATTAACAGGGTGATTATAATATTATAAGAGTTTTCCTATGCTAAGTATGTAAAGGTATTTTGGTCGGTGTCAGCAGTTTGTGTCTCATTCGTTGATTAGTAAGCTCAACGTCTTACTAATCAACGAATGAGACACAAACTGCTGACAACTTCCCAGCAAATGGAGATTTTTTGTAATTATCATCTGATCATATGTTGATATTTCGCTTATGTTACAAAATACTTATTTGTACAACAACGCAACGCAAGGCATAGTGGTTATCTTACTACTACGTCGCAGGTCCTTAGTACGAATTCTAGTGGTAATTCTAAAAAATGAGCAAAACATAAATGTAGTTGGTATTTTGGTCTGTTTTATTAGTATTTGTCATCATATCTCCGATATTATAATTCAGCCTACTTTTGATCTCATCGCATAAATGTTGCATCGGACGTTGGTTTGTTGTCATGTCTCACAAAATATCAGAGTAAAATAACAAGATAATGCTCGAAAAGAAAACCTGATACTTTTTTTAGCTGCTAATGAGACATTATAACAGCACCCAATATTCCAGTCTTTACGGATGACGATGAATCTGCATTTTCATTCCTAATCGACGATAAATATAATGTATGCATTTTTGCGCCAAGGCACCTACTTATGACAGTGTGCTTGTTTCTCATCGTTATTTGTCTCTCTTTTCAAACATGCGTAGCCGCGGACAGAAACTAGGAATATAGCAAACAATTAGATTATCAAGAAATACAATAAACAAGATTTGTATCATTGCGTTTCATGATTCATTTACATTTTAAAGCACCCTGTGTGAGTCTGAAGTGGGAAACATTTGACACAGCTTCATAATATATGAGACGAGTTAACAAGCATGTAGTTACTGGCTACCTCAGATGACGGCAGCCCTTTAGGGAATATCTGTACGATTACACGAATGTGGAAATGGCTTTATATTGCAATTTGAATAGCTATATTTTAATATTATCTTTTATTTTTGATGATATCTTATTTTACGTTACAGATGAATCTGCTTATTTTCTCTGCTTAATACTAAAGGATAAAAACTGAATTACATCATTGAATAAATTTATATTTATTCAATGATGTATATAATTCAGTTTTTATTCCTTATAATTCTTTTATTTACTAAATATTCAACGCATGTTGTGATTACCCATAAAAAGAAATACAATTATAATGTGTTTAATTTGTTATGTTCATCATTGTATTACTTGTATTACTTTTGTAATTTTTGTTGATAATCCTAATAAATAAATAAATAAATCATTTTGTAGGTGATATTTGGTCTGAACGTAAGGCAGAATTAATAGGCCAAGAACAATCACTAATACGATAAACAATTCTGATGTTCTAACTTTGCAGCAATTATATTGGAGAAAATACTTCTCATAACAAAGTTCCTGTGCTTCGAATCCGTTATCTTTTATTCATTTCTTTCTGGTATATGTCAATCAATTACTAACTTATATTTATCTACATTGTATGTTATTTTAAAATAAAGCCGGGTTTCTTGTAATAACTTTTATGACAGGATGTTTCTGAACTAGTTATAATGGCACAAAATACTTTATATAAGTCTTATAATAGAAAAAAAATTGTGTCATGTTGTGGTGGGGTAAGTAAAACCATCAACCCATTTCGTCCCATAAAAAAGAATAATATGTTCTGTATGGCGGTGATAATGTATGGTTTCCGGTAGGTGGCGATATAATTGTCTCTTAACGCCATTACACCAGGCGTAAAATACCTACACTGGAGACGGAAAAGCAGAGCGAAAGGTGCGGGAAGTATAGTATTGTCTACCAACTGTTATATTTTCTCCACAATGAAAGAGAAGAAACCTTTAACCTTCCTCGGTTCTTCGGGTCATATTGACCCGAAACTGAAATTTAACTGTCAATAAAAGTCGTAATTATTAATATATTTTACTAAGACTTTATGACAATTATTTCATTATGCATTCACTATATATTATTATTGTAAAATTATGGTGAAGTCTCTTATTAAATTAAGTTTTTTCCGCCTTAGGTTCCTCGGGTCAATAATACCCGAGTATGAAAAAGGTCCTCGGGTCAGAAAAGCCCGTGTTTTGCAAACAATAATGCTTTGTTGCATTCTAAGAATACACTGAAAATGTATAAATGTTAGTAATATCTTCATTACTTAGCGTGTTATTGTTGAAGGTACTTTGAGAATAATTGTTAATTTACATTAGTATGCCGGTAGATTACATTATTTACGTGTGACAGTTACTTTTATTTGATTCATTCGTTGTTTGGACTTGATGTGTTTCGTTGGTGTTTGAAATGGCTCACAATTTGACTGATTCTGCGATTTCGCAAATCGTAAAGTACGATATAAATTCCGAAGATGAAATAATTAGTGAAACGGAGAATAGATTGGATGAAAATCCTATCGACAATATTCAACCCAGTTTATACAGTGAAAGCAGTAGTGACGAAACAAATAGCGATGAGGAGCCTCTTTTAAGATACGTTACCAATACCAGTGCTAATGAAAACCAAATGCTATCAAAAATGGTGAATTTGTATAGTCAAGAACCCCATTAGAAGTCAGAGGTCGTTTGAGTAGTGCAAACCTAATAAAACTTCACCAGGCATTACCAGGTATGCTTCTAATCGCATAAATACATTTAGAAGTTCTTTTGATTTATTTCTAAATAAGCGTATAAAATCTATAATTTTGAAACAAACAAATATAGAAGGTTCTTCACGTTTCGGAAATGGATGGAAAGCGTTAGATGAAACTGAGTTAGATGCATATCTAGGTATTCTTATTTTTGCTGGAGTTTTCAAGTCTAACGATGAAAGTTTAGAAAGCTTATAGAAGACAAATTTCTGCGATTTTGCGTTTTGATAAACGTTCTGACCGAGAAGCAAGAAAACAGAGTGACAAATTAGTAGCTGTGAGAAATATGTGGGATGAATGGGTGAAGCTGTTGCCTATGTTTTATAATCCAAATATAAATATCACAATTGATGAACAGTTACTTTCATTTAGAGGTCGATGTCCTTTCCGACAATATATGCCAAGCAAACCAAGTAAATATGGCATAAAATGTTGGATATTGTGTGACAGTGAAACAGAATACGTTCGTTCAATTCAGTGTTATACTGGAAAACTCCAAGGAAGTGCTCCGGAAAAAATCAAGGAATGCGTGTAGTTTTGGATCTGACAGAAGGTTTACAGGGCTACAACCTTACATGTGATAATTTTTTTACATCTTATAAATTAGCTGAAAAACTTTTAGATCGTAAACTTACTATTCTTGGAACCTTACGGGAAAATAAGCGACAGATACCCGTAGATCTTTTAGATACGAAGAAACCTGTGATTTCATCTACTTTTGAATTCAATTCAAAAATGGTTCTTGTCTCATACATTCCGAAAAAAAAAACAAAAATGTAATTTTGTTGAGCACAAATCACAACAAAATAGAAATACATGAATCAGAGCAGAAGAAACCAAAAATGATCATGGACTATAATGCAGCAAAGGGTGCTGTTGATTTTCTAGACAAAATGGTTTCGGCCTATAGTTGTAAACGAATGACTAGAAGGTGGCCAATAGCCATATTTCATAATATGATTGATATTTCATGTTTCAATGCTTATGTATTATACTGTGACACCCACCCAGACTGGAAACAGAAGAGAACAGTACAAAGACGGTTGTTTCTAGAGAAATTAGCCATGGAATTGGTAAATCATCACATCGAGCGTAGGAAAACTCTTCCTTGGACAAATGCTTCACTGGAATTAGTACTACGAGTGCAGTCAGGTGTTACTGAGACAACGAATACTTCCACTACTCAGAACTCTAATAAAAGAAAAAGGTGTAGTGTATGTCCATCTTCAAAAGATGTAAAAACTTCAAAAATCTGTAAAAAATGTAAGAAACATACATGTCCAAAATATTCTGAAATTTTATGCCTTTTGTGTTGCCAAGAAAATGAGTAATATACAAATATAGTCGTTTATTGTATCCTTATTTTTATTAAATAAATGTGTTTTAGAAATAATTAGATTTTGTATTTAATTTAAAACAATTGCTTCATATTTTTGATATCGGGTCAACATGACCCGAAGGCCTCACGTGTAAATAGTATTTAAAGAACCGAGGAAGGTAGGGACTTTTCTCATGACACTACTTTAAAAAATATTTACAAATTTAAGTTACAATAAGTAGATAATCATCACCGAGCTTGTATTTATATTTAAGGCTCCTAGTGTTTAGCCCCTGGATATTGGCAGCTTGCAACCGCTGAGGACTACCGCGCAATATTCCCATCACCTTGTATTTCTCCAATATGTTTGCTTCAGCTATACAAAAGCTGTAATCAACTGATAGCGGGGTCTCGATCCAAAAATGCTGGACCAAAATTTTACAGGCTGGTGGCAAGCAATAGCATTATAGAGTATCGGGTCTACGGCTGTAAATCATCCAAATAATATTGCTAGCTAGCGCATTCTTAGAAAAGCTTATGCCCAGCAATGGACTTAAAATATTTGGAGATATTTTTATAGGATAGGGTGACAAACGAGCACACAGTCCACCTGATGGTAAGTGGATGCTGCGACCCATAGACATCTACATCTATCCTCATTAAAGAATCAAAATGCAGATGCGTTGTCACCCGTGAGGACTAAGATAGAATGCCTCTTTTACAGTAAAAAAGGTCTCCGGTTCTCTACACTCACCATAAGTTAGTGTTAAGCTGCTATTTACGCTGGTATTCTGTGAGAGCGTGGTCCTTCTCCGGTTGAGCTGACCCATCCGTGCTACAACTATACTACAATATAGCTGCAGCATGGCTCTACCACGTACAAAATATTATGTTATGTATTACAAGGATAGCTATACAAAAATATATCTAGACATAAGAGTTATTGGTTGAAAACTACGAATGTTACGTAACTTCTAATTATTCAGGTATCTGTCTATCATCCAAATTAATTCGTGAAGCCTTTACAGGGCCGTTCGTAAAACTAATTGCATTCCGCAAAATGGTCAGGTAAGGGCGGTGAGCGACTTGGGCCACTCCTGACCGAAACTAATCTGTCTCACTAATTGTGTTAGCGACAACTTTGATCCTTATTCCCGACGTCGCTTCCCTCAGGATATGATCCAACAAGAAATTAGATTAGTTATAGTTGTTGGCTTCGCTAATAAACGGCGAAAAGTTCCGTAGTAAATAAACGGTGAATGATATTGATATGGAAAACGTACATATTTTTGCTTCAATAATACTTTTCGTAATGTTAGATCGTCCAGCCATTAAATACCACTGCAGAACAAAATCTGACCCTATAGTTTGCCTCATAGGAGGTATTAGGCAGGCGAATTGAAAACAGCAGTTTTATTATTATTATTTTAAGTTGTTATGTGAAAGATGCTGACTTACGATACCCACGAGACGATATCGGGTATATGCGATAGAATCGAATCTAGGCTAGGATGTAGTATCTCAGACACAAAGACAAACATAATACAACTACTAGTGCGATTAATGAGTATTGGTTTGCCGGTGGGAATCACATCGCAACTGCATTTTGTTTTCTATAAAATAAAATATTAATATTAGTTAAATAATGAAAGTGTAAGAAAACATAAACATGATCATGAGCTGTGTTGGAATACTAGGTCATAGTTATGGCATTATTATAATGTCACCGGTTTTTAATACGTTTTCAAAATTTCAGTTCACTCACAAGTTTCAAAGTGGGGTGAAAACTGAATTACAAAATTCCATTAAATTTATACATACATACATATTTTACAACACAATCATGACTCCGACTAGTGTAACGTACACAACTTGTGTCGTTAGTATTGACTCCGGCTGGAATTGAGACATACCTGACCATACGGTCACTATCTCCTATTACCTGCGAATACTAAAGTAATGCCAAATGGACTCCTAAATATGTTAAGTAGTGTAGTGCCGGATCTTATACGTCATATTTTATAAGTCGTATTTTACAAGTCGAAAAAGAACCTCATGGCCTCTTATACAATCGTCTCTAAAAATGCTTTATTAAAATATCCAATAAGCTAAAATATAAGAAATTTATTTTAGCACGCCTCATAACGCGAAGCGTTATAGGTGTGTTCTACTCTCGACACGTCAAGGTCTAGCAATTTTGTGTTTTTAAAATGTTCTTAAAATGCCTCTTTCATAGCCATATTGCACTTATATGATAAAAAGCCGTATATTAAAAAAAAACACCCTATTAAATCCATCTTATATTTTCTGAAAAATCATTTTATATTCCTACTTTGTTAAAAAGCGGTTTGAAAACAATTTACGGTTGATTTAGTGTCTGGTCACGAAAACTCCCGAAAAAATTGACGTATCGAGACCCGGCTCGTTATATTAGCTTCAGAATTACATCAACTGGTTCCCTATTTCATATCAATAGTATGCGTTATTTGTTAATAAAATGGTTTTCAACTTTTATAAGTTTTATTGCTTTAAAAAATTTAAGGGCACTGTCATATATTTTTTAGCATTTGATAGACAAAGGGAAAATGTACCATACAGCCTATATCGATTTTGTACTTCTTACTTAATGTAATAGATTTATTTTGGTAAACATTATTATTATTTATCCCTGTATGTAACACTACCTGTTAAAATAATAGAGCACTAAATTTAATACATGTAAATAATATAGTATATTAAAAGTCAGGAATACAGTTTATTTTTTTCATCAAAATTAAATAAAACGCTAATGAGGTGTACATACACTTTTGGACTTTCCAAACTATCTTTTTATGTACAACATGGGAATACACCACTCCCATGTTGGGTAAATACTTAAAAATTGTATCTTAGATTAGATAGGTCTTTCATAATCATTTAGCCTTTTGAACTTGGAATGAAAATAGGACAAGCACTGCAGCATATTATATACTTTAGAAAATAAGCATAACCCTATTACACATTTGGCCAAATTCTAATTTTCGTTTTTATTCTATTTAAATTAAAAATTTATTTTAAGGGAAAGTGACATGATAAGTTTGTGAAGAAAATTAAGGGGTTTTCAATTTAAAATTACTTATTTACGTGGTAGAGCCATGCTGCAGCTATATTACTAGTATAATTGTAGCACGAATGGGTCGACTCGACCGGGGAAGGCTCTCACAGAATACCAGCGTGAAAATACAGCTGAAAGCTGCTGTGACTCGTATGATAAGTGTAGAGAACCAAATACCCTTTTAACTGAAAACGAGGCATTCCATTTTAGTACTCACGGATGACAACACATCTGCATTTTGATTCGTAATCGAGGATAGATATAGTTTATTTATTTATTTATTTATTTTATTTTATTGTTTTTTTTTTTTTTTTTTAAAAAAAAAAAACCACCAAAAAAAAGGCCACCGCAACCACTTACCACCAGTTGGACTGTGTGCTCATTTGTTACCCTTATCCTATAAAAAAAATATGTAAGATTTTACTCTTAAACATTTTATGCTTAACCATAAATATTTAAAGCAAATACGCCGTACAACCGTTATATGCGGTACTTGAGTAGATTAAAAGAATAAACAGAACGCTCCCGGAAGCTATGGCGTCTCCTCAAAATGCATAGCCCATTACAAGAGCAAGTTTATTGTGATTTTGTGTTTAAACAAAGAGGGGCGGCGTTTTTACACGGCACTGTAATGAATTTTACCTCGGCGAGACATCGAGCGCTTAAAATATTCAGCGGCTGGAATGTAGGGTGTAGAGAATTTTGTACACCTCATTGAATAACATTGCTTCATGCATAATTTTTCGGTTTCGAATATTTGTCGCTTTCATGTCGCAGTAGTGTGCTTTCTTTTTTTTATAGGATAAGGGTTGCAAACGAGCACACAGTCCACTTAATGGTAAGTGGTTGCTGTGGCCCATAGACATCTACATCTATCTTCGATTACGAATCAAAATATAGATGCGTTGTCACTCGTCAGGACTAAGACGGAATGCCTCGTTTCCAGTAAAAAGGGTCTCCAGTTCTGTACACTCAGCATACGAAACACAGCAGCGTTCAGCTACTATTTTACGCTGGTATTCTGTGAGAGCGTGTTCCTTCTGCAATCAAGCCGACCCATTCGTGCTATAACTATACCACTATCACAGCTGCGAAATGGCTCTACCACGTAAACATCTTATTGGTATCTTGCACTAAATTTTTTGTGAGTTCTGTTTATTTCATAAAGGGAGAAGAGAATTCATTGATCACACTTATCTAATATAAGAGATAAAATATCCTGTTTGTTGGGCACTAGAAATAAATGCTGTTATAAAAAAAAGACTCCAACAAACAGTTTTCATAGGATGATTTCATAGGTCTAGATGAGCTTTGCAATTTATTTGACGTCACTTATTATGATATTTGATGTTGCCAGTGATGAAAATGGATCTCAGACGTGGTCCCACACTGCTCAAGGTCGCCCAGCGAGCTATAGAGATTGTTATACTAGAAGTTCCTCTGCGTGATAGATTTAAAATTGAGGATATCTGCAGTGGAATCAGAGTAAGCAACATATCACAACGGATAAGTAAGCTGAAGGGCAACGGGCCGGCCATATACGAGTATTTTGAAAAAAAGAAGAAAGAAAAAAAATAAAGAAAAACTATTTATTTTGACACACACATAAGGCACCAAGACACAGAAACGAAGTCAAAATAAAATACAAATTCAAGAACGAACAAACAGCCAAAAGTTAGGAAACAACGATAAATAAAATTAAATAAAGAAAGACCGACCGACGACCGACCGAAAAAGAAGCACCGACTACCGATGGGAAAGAAAGGTTCTCGTGTGGTAGCCTCGTACCGGTAAGCGACATCTAGAGCGGCGACCATTACATGGAGTTGATGACCTGAGTGAAAGATGCAGTAATTCAATAGATGTAAGTGGCGCAGACCCGTGCTTAGTGGCATTTCTTTTGGGAGACCTATGTTCCACAGTGGACTTGTGACGGACTGTAATAATGATGATTATGATGATGATGGTCATTATAAATTTATTTTATTGTAAATGTACAACGACATGATTAATTATAAAATATCAAATAATTATAAATATAACATACCTTAAGCATAACATATATGTACCTTAAGCAATCAGCGCTGACGCACACGAACTTTTTTAACTGGCTCGCATTGCTTTTATTTTTATGTCCTCAATGTACAGGTTTTCATTATTTTCATAGTGCATTTTTGTGTGTGTATTGATGCTAATCAAAATATTTATGTATATCTCGTATATCCTATTCTATCCTGTTACACCCACTAAACATTTTTAGTATGTACAAGCCACTATTGAATGCATAATTTCCATAAGGACTTACACACACTAATGGGAACTTTTAAACTATATACTCCATGCCTTTGACGTACCGTTCGTACTTATGGGCGTAGCTTTGTAGGGTCTCTAGTTTCTCACTTGCAAGTTTTGTTCTGGCAAATCTTGTGATTTTGTAATGTAAAAATCACACAAGTTAATAAGTCTCATGTCATAGTAATAGTCAAAGAGACCCTAAGACGGATCTCTCTTCTGAAGCCCACAGATACGATTCTATCCGTATATATATATATATATATATATATTATATGAGAGTCGAAAAATTGTCCGACTTACCATGCACTATATTGCCAAAGAGTCACAATCCACAATTAGATATGAGAAACTAATTTGCTTTGATAAACATACAAAAGAAAATGGTATTTCGTATTACTCAGTGTGAAACTCTTCCTTTCACAGTCGTATGCTATAAATGCCACCAATGAACTCAACTTATTCAACTATCTCGCGGATCTGAGGTTAATTTTTCATTTTCAACCGACTTCAAAAAAAGGGAGAGAATATCATTTCGACTGTATTTTTTATGTGTGTATCCTCAGAACTTTTGTCTAGATCAACCGACTTTGATGATTCTTTTTTTATTTGAAAGCTGGTGTTTCTCATGTGGTCATATATAAAGTCAAATCAAGATCTGACCGGTAGTTTTTGAGTTATTCTTAATAATGCGTTTAATAAATTTGACTTGGACTACATTGATGATGTTCTCATTTTGTTTATATTAAAGTCGAGAATTACTAACTAAATGCTTGTAATAGATTTTGACGTGGTAGAGCCATGCTGCAGCTATATTACTGGCATAGTTGTAGCACGAATGGGTCGGCTCAACCGGGGCAGGACCACGCTTTCACAGAATACCAGCGTAAAATAGCAGCTTAATGCTGCTGGGTTTCGTATGATGAGTGTAGAGAACCGGAGACCCTTTTTACTGGCAAAGAGGCATTCCATCTTAGTCCTCACGGGTGACAACGCATCTGCATTTTGATTCGTAATCGAGGATAGATGTAGATGTCTTTGGGCCACAGCAACCACTTACCATCAGGTGGACCGTGTACTCGTTTATCCTTATCCTATAAAAAAATAATCATTCTAACTATTTAACAGGCTATAAATTAATCTTATCTTCAAATATACCTTTTATTCGGAAGCTCTAAATTCAAAATAGACCTTTGTAAATGGATTATCTGAATTCGTACTGTAATATAACTATGCCTTTGGAACATCGTCGTTCGGATTGCTCACTCCCCAAAGACCGCGCGACTCAAAATTCGCAGACTGTCTCTGGTCAGTTTAATCTAAAGTTATGTAACGTATATTTCATCCTGCAAAGTAAAGTACATGTTAGAATAACGTACCTATAGACAACGTATTTGTAATAAAAAATATGTTTTGAAAGCGATGGGTAAAAAAATATATATATAAATTGGGTGTTACATTTCAAGTAAGGGTTGACAAAAAGGTCGCAATTATTGATTACTTATGTGAAAAGACATATTACGTCACTTCTAACTGCCAGTCCAATAGACAACCCCTCCTTTAGCAACTTATTTTGTATTATTATTTTTAAAATACTTAAAAATGAATTTGAAGTAATAAATCGTTAAATGTTATAGAAAAGTTTTTGTTGCAGTAAGGTCTGCCCGAAACATCCACAATTTTTATACCCATCTTCAAATAAAATTTGGGAACAAAACTCAATGAGAATTTTGTCGAAATCATCATCTAAATATAAAGTCGTAACAATATAATTTTATATTGTCTCTGCTTGAAACTCCTATTACCGTAAGGACCTTTAAATGAACCGTTAAACATTTCATTTCTGTACGTTTATTGGCAAATCAACCGGGATACGGAAGCCATTATTGCGCAAATTTAGCGAATTTCGGTGTCCGCGGATAGTTTTAATATCAATCTCGGGGGAAATATTACGGGTTATAATGATACAAAGCCCTTGTATTCGCTTCGTTAAGTATTTTCCGACCAATTTTGTTCGTTAACCTATTTGCTTAAATTATGCACGAATTTTATATTATATTATTGTGATCTGAAAAAGGTAAATGTATTAATATCGAAATTTACATACAACTTACTCATTTTGGCATAGGTACATCAGTGCTATCACAGTAGGTCCTGGTAGCTCAAAAACCAGTAAAAAGTAAAACAATATCCTTTTATACATATTTCCTACTGCTTTATCGTCATCATCATCATTACAGCTTTTCACAAGTCCACCGCTGGAAATAGCCCCCCCTCCCTCCGCAAGGAAGGCCACAAAGCACGGTATCCACCGACTTCCTGAATGTCTTACCAGGTCGTCACTCCATCTATTGGGGGGCCGCCCTACACTTCGCCTACCTGTATGAGGCTGCCACTCGAGAACCTTTCTAATACATAGGTAGCCGATTCTTCGAGCTATATGGCCGGCCCAATGCCACTACAGCTTACTAATCCGTTGGGCTATGTCGGTTGCCCTGGTTCTACTGCAGATGTCTTCATTTCTAAGTTTCTTAGCGCAAGCGCATGCACAGGTGTAGAGTACACCCTTATAGTCCGATTGGACGACAATCCAGGCCTACCAGATTGAGATGAATCACAGGACCAACTTAACGTACTTTCCGAGGCACGGGGGTGAAACACTACCAACTTCCTGACTTTGCTACTGAGAATTTCTTGAAAGAATAACCCAACTAATTGTGGCCCGACCTGGGAAAATGCATGTCTGAGAAATAGAAAAAAAAACATTTCGAAGACACGTGAAGTTCGCCAACACGCATTGGGCAGCGCAGTGGAAACTTCCTTGCCCTAAAAACCCTCTCAGAAATGAGAGGAGGCCTTTGCTCAGCAGTGGGACGTATATAGGCTGTAACTTTAACTTTATGGGTAATTGAGAAAATATATGACATAATGCCGAAGTTTCGTCTTAAGATTTTCACCGCGTCACCTTAAATTACTGCCTTGCGGAATTCTGCTGTCAATACAATATTTTTTAAAAATCGAAAATTCTTTGGTGTGGTGGTCGTAAACGCGACTGCTGATAATGATGGTACGAATGACAAGCCGGGCCAAAAAAATCAATTATTGAGATTTTCTTTCGAGGAATTCCCTATAACAGCCCGGAGTTAGGAAGTGTGACCTTTCAGCCCCGTGTCTCGGAAAGCGCATAAAGCCATTGGTTCTGCGCCTTATCTCTCTCCGGTCGCGTCGGGTTACCGTCCCTTCGGACTATGAGAGTGAGTGAATAGAACGTGCGCCTGTGTTTGCGTATATATTCTGACACTATAATCCTGCCCTGCGTAGGCTAGTCTTGAGACTGGTCACCGTGAACGAAATTCCGTCTCGTGGGCATTTTTTTAATGAAAATAAACCAATCGTGTAACGTTACTTCAGTTGAATTTACGATCTCCTTCTTCATAAGCCTTTTAAGTTAATTGCTGCCTGCCTTTTCATGATTTTGAATTATTTGTTTTATATACAGCCTTAAAACTAAAGGGAGACAAATGTCCTGCTTTTCAACTTTCTTGGTAAATGTTTTTTCATGAATATACCAAATAAGGCAAATCTTGAAACAATAACTTAACACATCGTAATAGAATGATCGGCTCTACTTTCAACAACCTGCCTCTTCAACAAGGTGAGATATCAAACCTTTCTAGATAATAAACATCATTCGTGGATGTTGGCGGATTTTGCGTCTAGACTTGGGTTTTCATCCATAAAACGTTTACAGACTACAGACAGCGCCGTGTATTCGATAACTGGGCTTTAGAACATTTGGCGATTGACCCTGCATTCGGAAAAAAAATCAACTTCAGTGAGGAGACTCATTTCTGGTTGAGTGGCTTTGTTAACAAATAAACTGCAATATCACTTACACAGGTTGTTTATTTCATTTCAAACGAGCTTCTTAATGAATAACCCTGTATATTTTCAAATACGGGTTCGTAGCCGTGTTTACATTACGAATGTTAAGTGACTATGTATTAAGGTAAATATGAAGGTCTAGTCACAATTTTTTCGTTATTCCCATAAAATTAATAGCAGGCACATGCCCTGATCCTGCTTTTCCACTATTTATATCTAACAATTGTTTATTTGTAAACTGCACATTATGTCTTAAACAACGAAATATAAAAAAGTTATTTTAAAGACATAACTGCCTGTAATTTTCATCAATCATCTGTGGATATTAAATGT
Organism: Parnassius mnemosyne; assembly: GCA_963668995.1. NCBI lineage: Eukaryota > Metazoa > Arthropoda > Insecta > Lepidoptera > Papilionidae > Parnassius > Parnassius mnemosyne. Next base: position 14,129,896 of record CAVLGL010000079.1, on the reverse strand, counting down.
GTGATAATCAAATTTATTTTTATACTTTTCAGATGGTCTCGTATATTTTATATACATAAAAATTGTGTGCGTACTATATATTTTTATAACAGCACATTTTAATGCAGTGGGTATTCATAATGAGACAATAAATTAGCTTGATAAAGTTCGCGCTCGTCCACGTTATTATTTACAGCTGGCAATCCGCGACAAATGGGGTGTACATTGTCGCGATTGGCGGGAATTTGTCGTCGATATTTATGACCGTTATTTACATTCAGCCATGAAACAAGTGAATTTTAAAAATGTGCTTTTATAGATTGATCAATTTGTTACATTTTTTAACATATTGATGCTTCTCTAAATCTATTTACTTTCTATTATTATTTAGTAAAAAAGAGAGAGAGAGAGATCGCTATCCATTAAATAAAACTATTTTGTCCCAGGTATATATGTACTACTTTGACTTTTATCTTATTTAAATTACCAAACAAATGCTTAAAGTTGCTCTCTCTCTCTCTCTCTCTCTCTTTCTCTCTTTCTTTGGCAACAGAGTACAGATTTCTTTGACAAAGTTCTTTTATAATAGATACAAGAGAAATATACAGATTTAGATATTTTCAATACTTAATTTAAGTAAGCCAGAATCAACGTGTATAAGCGGGGCCGTGAATGTTGTATTTTACATGGTCTGAAATTCTTGACTTTCTAATTTCGTAGTTTACTCCGACTATATGCAACTTTTATTTATTGACTTAGGAACGACATAATATGCAGAATTAGCTCACTGTATTTTTAATTTTTTCAGTATGCTTGGGTTTGTATGTTTTTATTAGTGAAATATGGTCGCAAGCATGTAAACGTCCTTGGTATGAATCAGTGTAATTTTGGGAGGATTTCTGCTCTATGAAATTCGATAAAATGAAGGGATCGATCATGGACGTATTTACAGATTGTAGACAAAGTCCAACAGAGTTTTTATCCATATTTTTGTTCGCCGTAAGTGAAACCACAATCTAAATCAACACCGAAGATATAAGTATATTCGTGCGACAAGTGATTTGACCTCCTCTCAATACTATGTGTGTTTTAAGTTATAATATAAATCTTAATAGATCATAAAAATAAACAGCCTACAATCTATTATGTCTATAGAATATGATGTTATATGATTCATATATTTATAAGATTGCCTTATCGTTTTTGATATTTTAAGTATTCACTGAAATCGTCTTTCAAGCCGAATTTGAAATTTCACCACGATTTTTTTTTATAGGATAGGGTGATAAACGAACACACAGTCCACCTGATGGTAAGTGGTTGCTGTGACCCATAGACATGCACATCTATCCTCAATAAAGAATCAAAATGCAGGTGCGTTGTCACCCGTGAGGACTAAGATGGAATGCCTCTAAACGGTTATAATCGATTAATTATTCGAGAATTAATGTAAAACAAAGAAGAATCTTTGAGATTGAGCAAGACTCTTAACAATTTACTTAAGGCCCGAAAACATTAACAAGCCTCAATAAATGAAAGTAAAAAACTTATGTAATTTTCTAAAACAATTCAATGAATCCATTGAAAAACTCGTGATATGATCTATAAGTGGTAGAGCAACGATGCAGCTATATTATGGTTGTAGCAAGAATGGTCAACCCATTCGACTCGGCTCGACTAGGGAAGAGCCAAGCTCTCACAGAATACCAGCGTAAAATAGCAACATGATTCTACTGTGTTTCGTATGGTCAGTCTTGACTACAGTACTAAAAAGGGTTTCCGGCTATCTACAGTGTGGAATAGAACGCTTTTTACTGGAATCGAAGCATTTTATCTTAGTCCATTCACTTATCATCAGGTGGAATGTGTGCTCGTTCGTCACCTTTGTTCTATAAAAATTATGTGATATTCATGTGATTTTTCGAAACTATTAAAGGCGTAAATCATCTGGCCGATGCAATGATTGAAAGTAGTTAATAGTACTGTGTGCAGTTTTTTTATGAAATTATTTTGAAGATGTGAATTTTAATATCAATTTAATATCTTGAAAACAATTTAATAACCGCCTTCATAAAATTTGCATCTGTTGCAATACTCGTAAGCGTTCAATGCTGAGCAAATTTATGCATTGGTAATTAAACGTTTCATGTTTATTACAGATACAACCTAAATACATATAGTTTGTTTACATTTTCACAGTTATATTATTAGCTTTGGGCAACATTTTACTAATAATATGAATTGAATAAAACTACTTTTAAGGATTTTATCGCGTTTAATTGTACTTACGAGTATTTTTAATTCCCGAGGCGAAGGACATGGGTGTTCCATCCTTGCCCGTGACCATGGGTATCGGTAAGTAGTTTTATTTAATGTGTAGTGTTCGCGTAAATATATGAAATTTTTCATAATATGAAATTATTGAATCGTGTAGTCGCTACTCCGTGGGTGTCGTAAGAGGCGAACGTAAAAGGCGTAAAGAGGCGTTAAACAGGAGGTGAGCAGCAGCGACTTCCTGATAACCTCTTAAAATAATAAAAAACTGCGGTTACCATCTTGCCTGCTAAGCAAGGCAACTACAGCAAATAAAAAACGGGGGAATCCCTATGAGGCAATCTTTTAAACTTGGCTGTAATGGTAATGTAATTATTGTATATGGAAAAAACAATGATTCGTAAGTAGGTATATTGAAATTAATAAATAACATCCTAATTTCAATATAGACGATAAGTTGGTGCTACCATATGAAATGGTGATACCGTAATTAATAAAATTAAATCAATAAAATAAGTAGGTATATAACAAGATTTTTTTATACAGGATAAGGGAGACAAACGAGCACACAATTCACCTGATGGTAAGTGTTTGCTGTGGCCCGTAGACATCTACATCTATCCTCGATTACGAATCAAAATACAGATGCGTTGTCACCCGTAAGTACTAAGATTGAGTGTCTCGTTTCCAGTAAAAAGGGGTTCTTTACACTCACCATACGAAACACAGAAGCGTTAAGCTGCTATTTTTAGGTGGTATTCTTTGAGAGCTTGGCCCGTCCCCGGTCGAGCCGACCCATTCGTACTACAACTATACCAGTAATATAGCTGCAGCATGGCTTTACCACGTAATAAATATAATTTGCGGTTGTCAATTCGCTTATAAAACGTGGCAACTATCTCCCCTAGAGGCAATCTATGTCGGAGGCCTATGTTCAGCAGTGGACTTTAAGTGCTAACGACCTATAATACCGCGATCTTGCGCTTGTATACTTACATGCGTGTACAGCCTAAGATTTCTCTCTGTTTTTTATAAAGCCTATACAAATTTATAATTATTTTATAGTCTGAAAAATATTTCGTAATTATTTTTAAAGCATTTATCTAATTTGAATGAAAGAAAGTAGGAAATTGATATTGAATTTGGAATAGTATACCGTATAGATGTCTTTAATATAATATATTAAATTCTTATGTAAGTGTGTTTGTCACTGAACTCCTCCTAAAAGACTGGACCCTTTTGTGTGTATTTGAGTTTGTACCTAGATAGTGTGGCGCCAGATCCAGATATCATCCGTGCAAAGCCGGGCAGGTCACATACATAAGTATGTATACAGCAAATGGCGGCAGTAGTTACTTGCCATCAAGGAGCCGCATACACTTTGGCCCCTCTTATGAAAAAAAATATTATCGTCTTCATCATCCGAGCCCCTTACAAGTCCACTGCTAAGCATAAGCTTCCCCTCAGGTACTTACTATTTTTTATATATAATATTTTTACAAATTTTATTTACATTTAACATTTATTTATTAAAAAAAAACAATTTTCTTATATTCAACAAAACGCTTCGCTTCATCTATAATAGAATTTCTTGCTAGGATAAAGAAGTTTTCTATTGCTAATACACGATTTGAAAATACAAATACACTTTTTCTAACATTAACAATATTTCTATAAATTTAAAGTGCAATTGTCTCAATTAAGTGTCATTGTGTTTTATTTTTAATTTACGTATAATTATATTGCTCTTAATCTCTTGCATTCACAATTCGAAACAAATGCTTAAAAACTTCAGACACGGGTCGTAAATCGTTAACTTTAAACGTTTTTTGGTTAAACAAATGTGAGCATAAATTAGTCGAGGATTGATAAGGGTATCTCTGACACGTAGAAAAAGGTTTTAAACGTAGCACCTGTGTACGAAAATCTTGGGAAACAGACGCAAATTATTTTATTGCAAGTTCAGATTCTATAAAGCTGCGATGCTTAACAATAACTTGGTGAAATATTTGCTTTTAATAAAACAACTCTATTAGATCATCACGTCCTTTGGAATCAGAAAACAGCAGCGGGGAGCTAAGATATTTGTTTAATACGTGTACATCTTTTTCCTCTTCTATTTTATTCGTAATGAGAAAATTTGATCTAAAATGATAATAATTCAGATATCATCGGAATCTTAAAGAATATTATAGAAAAATACTTAAATGCAATGTGGTTTCCTGTGAGTGAACCTGGGACGTGGTCCTTTACTGCAGGCCGAATGAAAATGCTTGAAATGACAAAGAGAGTTATTAATATGCTTGGAATTCTTTTGCGATGAAATGTGCAGCACTGATATCTGAAGGAAAATCAATGTAACTGACATAGCGCAACGGATCGTTAGCTAAAGTAACTATGGACCGGCTATGTACAACGGATGAAGAGAAAATTGATAGAGTTTTCTTGGGGTACCTTGCACCAGTAAGCGGAGTGATGACCTGCAAGATATCTGGAAAAATCGATAGATGCAGGTGGTTCTGAACTATGTTGTGGCAATATTTGGGGGAGGAACTATATTCAGCAGTAAAACACTACTGGAATGTCTATTATGGTCTCCATTATAATATGTTTTAGATGAAAAAAGTGTCATTATTTACTTCGGAGTTCGCCAGTTAGTAAGACCTTACTACTTATTACTTTCTTCTGCAAAGCAGCAGTGCATTCACTGTAATATTGAAATTTGAGAAGTATGGAAAACCGGTATCCAGAAGTACCAGGTATCTGGTTTAAAAATAACTCAATAAAATTGAGAATACCTAAGGGCCTGATTACACGCGGCTGCACACACGTAACTATGAATTACGTGTTAATTTATTGAGGCGTGTCCAACTGTCCCGCTGGGACATCGGACATTGCATTGTTACTGTATTAGATCTAGTTATATTGAGAGAGAAACTAGACAGTTTTATATCTGTCCTTATTTTCCATCTTTTGATATTAAACATTTCTTAGTTGGCCATAGGCCTCTACCAACTATAAATGTTTGCCACAATCGCCACGTTTGGTGGACTGGAGACTACTGTAATAAACTTCCTATATCGAAGAAAACTAATTATTCCTTATTGATATTTTATAGTTCAGATGTTTTATAATGATAGTGTAAATTAATAGATAGCCTGCTGATCCTGACGTCGAATTTTAGCTGGAGCCATTATATATATGCTACACACCAGTTATTTTCAGGACTATGTGACTTTTTATAACATGATAGTAACAAATAAGTTAACAGCATATCTTAGAGTAAGTTTCAACGGCAACTTACGGACTGCTGTAGCCCGTTTCAAACGAAAAATGCTACAGGTGTGTTGTCGCTTCTGTTAATTAAAATAAAATGCTTCATATTTCGAAACTTATTTTTTGACATTATTATCAATGCTATGCTGTGTTTTGTATGGTGAGTGTAGAGAACCGGATACTCTTTTTACTGTTTTACTGTTGTTTGTTTACGAGGTATTCCATCTGAGTTCTGAGTAGTGACAACGCATCTGTATTTTAATTCTTAATCGAGGATAGATGTAAATTCTATAAGCCAGAGCATCCACTTACTATCGGGTTGACTGTGACCCTATTAAAAATAGTATACGAGTTCATAATTTTGATAAAAGGCCCACGACATATATACATATATAACAAGTAATATCGGTTAAATATTTCTTAGTTTTTCTTAAGCCTGGCAAGGCTTTATAATATACCTATTGTAAAATTTTACAAATATTAGTAATAACTTTTTCTTATTTCTAAAGCGCAACACCTGGCATAGTTAATATGATTTGCTAAATAATCATTAGTTTTAACTAATCATCGTGAAAATGTTTACATTTTTATTTATCTAAAGCTCTATATCCATTACTAACACAACAGTGGTAGAGGCAGACACGCCCAATACAAAATTTACAAGCGTGCATAAATAGATACTCGTAGGTACGTTAGTACAATCGGCGACATTGACGGCTGCCACCGGACCGGCGCATCCCCAAACATTTATTAAAGATTGAGGAATGCTGTGCAGTAGAGTTCGAATTTTTTTTAGTAAATTTTATGATCCTCAACATTATTTTTCTAATAAAAATAGCATAAATAATTGTGACTTTTTGTGTTTGGTGTCATCAAGGTAAAATTGAACATAAATAAAAAAATTCACAAGCATAATATGACATCTAACTCACTTTTTATATGTCCATTGTTTAAAAATGCAGCAATTTGTTTTAATAAATTGTCGAAATTTCTTCAAATATTGGTAATTGTCGAAACACTGCTAAACCAAATATAGGAAAAACATGACTGTTAAATTTAAGAAAATTTCTATGATTTACAGAAAATATTATGAAGAAAAAGAAGATGAAGGAATAAGATAAAGCAAAGACAAATTACCATTTGGTATGTACATTCTATGGTTTTCTTTCCTCCTACTTTTTATTTTTTAGACTTTTAAGTCTGCCGGACATGGATATTTTAGCTGATATACATACTGATATCCTTGAAATATTTACCCCTGCTAAACACCCTAGCGGCAAGGTTACTTAGCACTAAGCTCGTGTATTAGCAATGCTGCTCCCAGTCACTAGTCTGCAGTATTTCGAATGAGCAATTTGTATGAATTTTTCATCAAAAATCACTCGTTTGATGCAATTTTTATGTATTTACAAGATTTTAAATAGTCCAATTTCAAACCACAATTAAAACAAGAAGATTTCTTTTGCAGAAATTGTTTTCAAAAAATGTAGACATACCAAATATTAAACTACTCAACTCTTTACTCTGTTCCACGTATGCCATGCATACATCAATGTTGGTGGACCATTATTCTAATTGGTCACAAATTATGCCTGATCGGGTTAGCGTTTAGCTTAGTTTAGCTTTAGAAGGGCGGTCACGGACTGCGACGTAATTCACTTTGCTGTCTGTTGCGGTTGATTGTTGTGATTGACGTTCGCGACTATTGTTGTATAAGTATACGCCATTTTGAAGTTAAATTATAAATTTGCGGCGCCTCTGCAGTTTCAAATTGATTTTTTTAGTTTAAAGTTATATTTTTTATCACTGATAGGAAATTGAGTACATAAGAAAAACAAGTAAGTATTATTTAAGTGATATAAAAATAAATGTTTAAACATTACTCTTTTAGAGTTCGTATAATACAAAAAAATGAATTTTTGGTTGGGATATTTAGAATAAGTATTTAATGTTGAATTTAGCCGCACAACTCTAACTCAAAAAATGGAACATAATCTAGATTTTTTAAAAGTAAATATCTTTATTGCAACAATCACAACAATTTATACATTTATCAATGTCATCCTAACTACTGTGAAAGGTTAACCTAAATCATACAAGCTAGATTACTTTAAAAATGAAAATCGATTTCAATTATCATATTGAACTGATAGAAACTTATATGAAATAAGAGAAAGTATGTTCATATTCATTACGTTTATATTCATTAACGATACAGTCTAATTGTTTAGTTTTTACCCGACTCCAAAAAGGGATTTTTAAGTTGGGTAAGATGAAAATCCCAGAACTAACATATTATAAGTGTACTATTATTATATATTAAAAGACATTTGTAACTCTAGTACTTTTTTTCTGTATATTTGTATTGCTTAAATTTATTATAATGACAACAATATTTCTTAATAAATTCCTTTTTATTAAATTTTTGTGAACTTTTTTAAGTAATAAAAATGAAGATTTTAAGCTATCGTTATACTTATTATACATTTAACCCTAATAAATAATTTTTCCATAATACAATGAAAACTCTTTTGGTATTGTATAAATTATGATTACGATTATACAAATAGTGAACGCGATATATGTGGAACAATAATATGTATTTAGATTTTTCTAGACGAAATTTCAAAATTTCAAAAACTCATTTAACAAGTTACCTTAATATAGCCGCATTAGCATAACATGAAAATCCCATAAACATATCACATTTGTTTCAACACCCTTTTGGGTAGACGGCAACGAATCGTCAAACTTTCCCTTTTGAGGACGGAACATGCTTTATAATGAGCAGTGGACTGACAACAGTTTCCCTTCTGAGTTTTAACCACCTACAAGTTATTTTATTTTTACTAATATTTTATTTTAAAATAAATATCTTATTTAATTTAAATAATTTTCAAAACTTTTAATACCAATTTAATGTTAGCATTACATTGAATTTAAAAAATCATAAATTCTGATGATGTCTAAATATCTATTAAATCTATTTCTATTTAGATTTCTATTTAGATTTAAATATATAAAAATTATTCCCCATGATGGTCTAGGACTTATAGGCCCTATGTTTATATGGGTCTTAACAAAAAAGAATGTGCCAACTATGTTACTAACCGAGCATGTTTTAAAAAGAGACTAATGAGAAATTGGATTTTTTGATTTTGTAGACGATAATATGCTAGCTACTTAATCGTCATTATCTTTAACAATTTCCCATCTAAGCCCATATTTTCTGGCTAAACGTGGTCCGAGTAGCTCGCTGCTCTTTAGATTATGTCGAGCCCCGCGGATATTATAGGCGTGACGCTAATGTATGTTAAATTTACTTTATTAGGTAAATATCGTTTAAAAGTTATCCAAAAACTACAATTAATTGTTTAAAAATTACATTTCTAAAATCATAAAATATTTATAATATTTAACTACTGATATCGATATAAAAGTTTGTGTGAGCTACAAATTCAATGTTAGAGTTCATCGTATGTTTCTATTAAATTAAGGAGAAAATATGTAACACGCATAACAAATAAATAATGTTAATTAAAATTGAGTACGGCAGATCTTTGTGTTGAGGCCGATTTAAAACGGAAGGGGTTATCTACTTACACTTAACCCCTTCCGTTTTAAATTTCACATTGTCAACTTAATATACGTTGTAGGTGTGGCGGTATGGACAGAAAAATAAGCTTATTGTGTTAAACTTCATTTTATACCGACTTCAAAACTGAGGAGGTACTCAATTCGACTGTATGTTATTTTTTATGTGTGTTACCCCGTAACTTTTTTTCTGGGTGAACTGATTTCGATGATTCTTTTTTCATTTGAAAGTTGGTGTTTCTCGTGTGATCCCATATCAATTTCATTGAGGTATGAGGTATTCTTAAAATTTATATTGAAGTCGATTGTACAAAATTTTTATTTTAAAATATGTTTGATTTTTGTTCTAATGCTTGTCTACAACCTTGGCCTGGTAAGTATAAGCAAACCTATCACAGTTCAGCCGACCAAATGTGACCCCAAACCCCCCACAACCCCAAGGAATATTACAAAACATGGTCTTGAGTTAGCTGCATCCATCACTCTTACGATCCAGTTATACGAGTATATTACATTATATACAATGTTCGGGAATACCATTGCTTCCTTTTGTTTATATCAATGCCTAAAATAGGAGAGGATCATGCCCAGAAGTTGACTTCTACGGGATGATAAAGAAGAAGAAGAATTTGTATGTCCTATTATTCGTACCAGTTTATAATTCAAAATTATTTTAAGTTATCAGATAAATGTATATTATATAGAAGAATACATTTTTATATAGAATAACGGTGTGTAAGTGTAATAAGAATAATGGATGGGATGAGTCGCTCGCGTCCGTAGGCTTCGACCACCTAATCCTAGGCCCACCCTACATGTGTCCCCCGGGTGGTGCTAAACGAGCGACAAAGCCGACAAAGCCGATAGGATAGACTCGGCTCCTCACCGTATGGTAGCGGCGTAAAATCTACCACCCTTTAGTTCACACCATGAGCCAAGAAGAAAAAGAAATGGCCCCGAGTTCCCGGCGCCCCTTTAATGGGGCAGGAGTGCAAAGAATCTGCGGGAGAAAAACCGGCGACGAGGTTCGCCACCCGTCACGTCCTGTCTCCCGGAGGGGCGAAAAGTGGATTGCGGAGGCCTGCCTGGCTACGCTGAATGTATGTGGAGCAATGAATGATAAGATAGATGAAGTATGCGAAATGATGAATGATAGAGGAATAGATGTGTTATGTGTAAACGAGACGAAACGAAAGGGAAGAGATGTCACTGCACATGGCATGTATACCGCTTACTGGTCTGGAGTAGACGAGACCGAGCGAGCATGCCAGGGAGTCGGTGTCATCCTTTCAGAAAGAATGGGTCAATGTGTGAAAGAGTATGAATGTGTAAGCCCAAGGCTGCTGTGGATACGAATGAAAGTGGGCTTAAAGAAGTTGTTTGTGCTAGGGTTGTACGCCCCAGATATGTCTAAGCCCACTTATATCCGAGAGCAGTTTTGGGACATGGTAAGGCTGGTGTTGATGAAATGTAAGGAAAATGAAAATATTATTATGTTAGGAGATTTTAATGGAAGGGTTGGGGTGAAGAGGTCTGGTTATGAAAGTATATTAAGAACGTTTGTCGATGAAAGAATAAATGAGAACGGTGAAGACCTCCTCACCGTATGTGTGGAAAAGAATCTTTTTGTGGCGGACACTTTCTTTCGCCATAAGAGGATGCACATGTATACATAGGGAAGAGGGGATGATAGAGGCATGATAGATTTCATAATTGTTGATGAAAGAATGAGGAGCGCAGTGGTAGATACAAGGGTTAACCAGGGGTCCAACGTAGGGACGGATCATTACTTGGTCTTATGCCGAATTAATGGTCAATTCAGACGTTGGCGGCATCGGACATCTGTGTCTGCCACTGCGTTACAGCGTATAAGAATAGAGAGGTTACAAGATGAAGGTGTGAAAGAGAAGAATAAATGCAGACTGAAGGAAAATATAAGTGGATTGAATGAATTATGTATGAATGATTTAGACTTATAGAATGTATGGAATAATATTAAGAAAGTTTTGGTGCATGCAGCCACGATGATGATGTACGGATGGAAGTTAAAGCAAAGAAGAGAGCATAGCTAGATTTACTAGCAACTAAAGCTGGTAATTCTGGCGGTATGATTGAAAGAAAAAAGGCAGACTTTAGACGTATAAATAAGAGAGTAAAAGAAGTTGTTAAAAGGAAAAAGCAAGAAAGGATAGATAAGAATGATAGAAGGACATCTGATAACTTCCAAGCAAATATTAAAATATTCTGGAAGCTCGTAAGAACTGCCAGGGGGCATTCAAAACAGCCTAGAATGAATGCTATACGAGACGCGAATGGCTGCATGCTGAATGATGAAGTTTCGAATTTAAAGAGATGGAAGGAATACTTTGAAAGCATGTTTAAGAGTGAAGAGTCGTTTGAAGTAAGTGAAATAGAAATTCAGGAAGAAGTGGAGAGAGGTAGGGAGGTAACTGTAGATGAAATAATGAAAGCAATGAAAAGCATGAAAACAGGTAAGGCAGCCGAATATGATAGAATATCACTCAAAATGCTAAGGGCTGGAAAGGGTGTGGTTGCAGGCCTGCTGTGCACCTTATTTAATTTATGTTGGGAACTGAAGCGGGTACCGGAAGACTGGTGTAAAGCCGTTATAGTCCCAATATATAAGGGAAAGGGCTCGCAGCAGGACTGTAAAAACTACCGTGGTATCAGCTTGCTTAGCATTGTGGGTAAACTGTATGCTGTGTTAATTGAAAGAGTTATGGAAGAAACTGATAGAAAAATTTGGGATGTGCAAGCTGGATTTAGAAAGGGGATGGCGTGTACGGATCAAGTCTTTTCCATGCGCATGATAGCGGAGAAGTTTTTGGCCAAAAACCAGAAAGTTTTTTGTGCGTTCATGGACTTGGAAAAGGCTTATGACAGAGTGGACAGGAATGTGTTATGGCAAACACTGAACTCATTAGGGTTGACCAATGGCTTGATATAGGCATTAAGGTCTCTTTATAGGAACTCTAGTGCTTGTGTCAGGATCAACGGAGTCTACTCGGACTGTTTTCGCATTCATAAAGGTGTCAGGGATGTGTGGCTTCCCCGTGGCTGTTTAAGCTATTTATGGACAGTTATTTGCAAACTTTGAAAGTTGAAGAATGTGGGTTGAGAATGGGTGAGTCAACCGTCAAATGCCATTTGTACGCCGATGATCAAGTCATATTTGCATCGTCGGCGGCCGAGTTGCAAATGATGGTTACTTTAATGAACTGGTCATTGAAAGAAAGGGGTATGAAAGTGAACGCAAGTAAGACGAAAATGATGGTTTTTAAAAGAGAAGAAAGTAAAACGTTATGTGAAATAGGAATAGAAGGGGAGTTGATTGAGCAAGTGGATGAGTTTGTATATTTGGGATGTTTATTTAGCAGGGATGGTAGATATGATAAGGATATAGAACGGCGAGTGAACGCAGGAAATAGAATGAATGGGGCTCTACATGCTATTATGAGGAGTCAGAATGTGTGAAATAAGGCACGTATGGCGATTCATAATGCTGTGTTAGTCCCTACTTTAATGTATGGTAGTGAAAGTTGGGTCTGGCAGAAGAAGCATGACAGTAGAATAAATGCTGTAGAAATGCGGTCCGTATGGAGTATGCTAGGACTGAATCTAAATGACAGGGTGAGAAATAAAGTGATAAGAGAAAAGTGTGGTTTGCAAGATGACGTTGTGACAAGTATTAAGAAAGGAATGCTTCGGTGGTTTGGTCATGTAGAAAGAATGAACAAGGAACGAGTGACAATGCAAATTTATGTTGCAGAAGTGAACGGCAGGGTCGGGAAGGGACGCCCTAGACGAAGGTTTATCGACCAAATCGGCGATATATTAAAAATGGGCCAGATTAGGAGTACCCTTAACCAACGAGCGTGTATGCGTAGATATATGGATGTAAAGGAGGCGAGAGAGGTGTGTCAGGATCGCACCAAATGGAAGTTCGTAGTCTCTGCTTACCCCTCTTGGTGACAAGCGTGAGTGTTTATGTTATGTTAATAATGGTGACTGAGCATAAAGTCCACCTGATGTTAAGTGTCCATAAACATCTACACCTAACAAAATGGTATAATACTGTTACGAGCTTGGGGTTCGAGACAATTAAAAACTGTCGATTGAATTACCAAAATTGCCACTTTAATTACAGAACACTAATTACAATTTAAAACCACACTAATAATAAAACACAATTGTACTACTGATCACCTTAGTTCGCAGTTATTTCGCTTCAAAGTATTCTCTTGTATCGCCAATTCAATACTGATTCGGTCGTGGTCTATACCGGCCTTATTAGGGCCTCAGATAGTTTCCAGATCCTTCTACTGTAGAAACATCTAGTATGTTCGAGTACATATCGGTCCCGAAATTACTAGAAGGATCTTGACTCTCCTAGTTCTGCTACTCGATACTAGAGGGAGCTAGTGGTAACTAGTGTTGCCATGTACAAGACATTAGTAGTGACGCGCAACAATACGCATCACTTTTCATCCTTAAAAAATAAAATTAATTAGATTTTCTGAATTAAGACCTAAAATCAAAACAGTTCCACACCTACACCACAATACATTTTCATCTATTATATATTAACAAGTGCAAATGAGATAGAAATGTTGTTGAATGAAACACATAATGACACCATTTTTGCTATGCTATACCTACTAGACTCAATTTACGTAAATTTAGTCTCTTGCGAACCATACGTAACTTGATTATTAAAAACTGTGCGTGATCACTTTATCTTTATCTGTATGGGCTCTTGTCACGGATTTACGTATATTAGACCAGTATGTATTCTATTTATGATTTTCAAATAACATTTTTTAGTTTTGTAATGTGAGGCATTTTAATACATGTTCAATTAAGGTATACATAATATTTTATTCATACATATTTTCATTTTATACTTGCACACGCAACAACCACAAACATATAAAAGTTTTGGTCTTAGGTAATAACTTAAAAATTATTAATAGCAACTTGAAACACCGTAATTCTTCGTCATTCATCGTTCACCGACTTCTAAAGAGAGAATATCATTTACCACAGACACTAAACCATAGTCAATCTTAAAACACACTCTGGTTTCCATTACTACATTACTACATCCTATATCTATAAAAGCACACGGAACCGATTTGCATGTTTCTTAAATAAAATAACAAAATCATTTACGTGCAAATAAAACTAACGAAACAAGTGAATATTAAAAAAGACGAACCGAGATGCGTTGCAAGCCCCAACTATGTTTTATTCAAATTTACTTACATTTATACTAACGGGAACGACCTCTGCTATCCGGAATTGTATTCCCTCGCCACACAATATATCTTCTTCACGCTGCCTGTTCTGCGCTCTACTTATTTATTTCTATAGCGTACCTGTAACCGGAAGACTGATATGTTTTATTTTTGTTTTGCCAAACGTTATAAAGTAAACATCAAAGCGATATAATGTTTATTTTTTTCGCTTAGTGAGTGATACGAACCGGAGGCCCTTTATACTGATAATAAGCCATTCCATCTAAGTTCTAAGGGATGGCCATGCACCTGTAGTAAATTAGTTAATTGTTAATTGAAGATCGACGTCAACATAACATAATGGACTGTGTTTTTTATAGAATAAGAGTGACAAACCAGCACACAGGTCACCCGATGGTAAGTGGATGCTGTGGCCCATAGAGAACTACATTTATCCCCGATTAGGATCAGATCAAAGAAGAGATGCGTTGTCACCGACAAGGACTAATATGGAATGCCTAGTTTCTAGTAAAAAGGGTCTCCGTTTCTTTACATTCACCATACGAAACGCAACATCATTAAGCTGCAACTTTACGCTGGTATTCCGTGAGAGCGTGGTACTACCCAGTCGACCCGACTCATTCGTACTACGCAATAATATAGCTGCAGCGTGGCTCTACCACGTTGAAACGTGTGCTCGTTTTTCACCATTATTTCTATAATAATTTAAAATTAAAAAAAACTATTCAATATAAATTGTTATGAATAACTCAAAAACTATTGGTTAGATCGTAATCAAATTTATATTAAACACACTTCTTTGCACATTGCACATGTGAAGCACCAGCTTTTAAATAAAAAAATAAAAAAGAATCATCGAAATTGGTCCACCCAGTAAAAAGTTATGAGGTAACACACATAAAAAAAACATATAGTCGAATTGAGTAGTCCTTTTTGAAGTCGGTAGAAAATAATCTATATCGAAATTTTTACAGCATTATTCGTAGAAAGTTATTCAGACATTTATTATATCATATATTGGTAGACTGCTTTTCTGCCCAGAAGTTCGACTGGGTAGGTATCACTATCTTACCTATTTCTGCCATCATATAGCAGTGTGTGAACTGATGTGTTCCGGTCTAAAGGGTATAAAGATCCAGCATGATCACAGGCTATGATGTATCTTAGTCCTCAGAGATGGCAACACATCTGTAACATTCTTTATTTGTAGTTCGTTGCATGATTTTTTACGCGGTTGAGCCAAGCTGCAGCTATATTTATAGTATAGTTGTAGCACGAATGGGTCGGCTAGACCGGGGAAGGACCACGCTCTCACAGAATACCAGCGTAAAATAGCAGCTTAACACTGTCTTGTTTCGTATGATGAGTGACGAGAACCGGAGATCCTTTTTACTGGAAAAGAGGCATTCCATCTTAGTCCTTACGGCTGACAACGCATCTGCATTTTAGTCGCAAACGAGGATAGATGTCTATGGGCCACTGCAATTACTTACCATCAAGTGGACTGTGTGCTCGTTTGTCACCCTATTTCTCTAAAAAAAATATGGTATTCATGGGCGGCCGTAGCTACTTACCATCAGATGGATTGTTAGTTTGTTACTTAGTTTTTATAAAAATTATATTATTAACGAATATAATGACGAATCATTAAGCATGCTACGGAATAATCCTTCATTAGCAATCATAGTACTCATCGTAATTTAAAAAGCTAGTACTGGTTCTGCAAAATCTCCAACTTCAATTATTTTAGGCTATGTTGGAGTCGTTACGATAGTATTAGTAACCAGGCCACACTACTTATATAACACTCTTAAAATATGATACCATGTGAACAGAGGAAAAATGTCACACAAATTTGTAAAATTAAATAAGCAGAAAAAGCTTATGAAATTGAGAAAATAAATAAATTAGTGATACTCATTCATTTATTTAGAATTAAGTTTTTAACAATTGTATAAAGTTGGTCGTCTAGTTAATGAGGGCTATTATAGTTATGAAGATAAACCTACTATATTATGTAAACCTACTCTACGTCCTACACTGTGTTGATGGGACTAGTAAAGCATTTCTTTCTTTCTTGGATTGCGTTTTAATTTTTTTCTTATGTTTCAAAACTTAAAACATGTAAGGGGGTAACCCTTACGTTTTTTTACACACACATTTGATACATTAGGATTTTCTCTTGTATCGTGTCGGCAGTTTATATACATAAAATTCACAAGGACAAACAAGCAGAGCCGAAACAATTATTTGTAGGAATTACAAATACTTGTTCATATTCATATATGAGATTCAAACTCGCGGCCGTCACGCTTTGATAATTTTTCAGTTTTTCAACTCTGATATCAAAAAATTTGTAAGATATTAACAAATGCGTTTACATATAACACAGAAACTAGACACAATAAAATAACATACAAAAATAAACAATTACATACTCACATTCTCGATTTGTTTACAAAACATACACTTATATTTATATAGTATTCATTATATTTCTTCACTTATTAAAAAAATTATGCAGCTTTATTATGTTAGGTCCTTAATATCATAATGTGAAATAACTTCTTTCTATCGAATATTGTAAGGTCTATAATAAATAACGCTGTATGTCTTATAAATTATTATGGTGTTAGCTCACAGTTCATTTGCTGACGAAGTTCAGTCCCTCTGGGAATAGAGCCAATCACGGCGCGTGGAGTGAAACCTGAACTTATTATAGCAAAAATTACGGAAAGCAGTCAAGAAGATATATTATATCAATATCGCTTGCTTATTATATAAAAATCGCTTGCATATAATTTTCTAAGCCGTATCTACCTAATATATAATATAATATATAAGCAAAGTAAGTAAATGTAATAATTGATTAAATTTAATAAAAATATGCTTGCTCATACAAGGCGATTACAATAATAAAGATAAGTAAGTTGCTTCACATTCAAAATAAAATATTCACCGTAATGATTTAACATATAGAACCTTCATATAACGTTCGAATCTAAGGATGTTCGATTTTTCTATACATTATTCGAGATCTGCCGGAGATGAGCTAGACATTTATAGGCAAGGAGATCGAACGGGGCTTTCTACCAAAGTACAATCATAAATGTAAATGTCCCATACTATTGGCATATGAAAATAAGGTATATGAAACTAAAGCATACTCGTATAATAGGTCGCTAACATGGAAAAGCATTATAACAATAAAGTTGAAACTTGAAATCCTTTAGGTCTGTTCGACATCTTTAGGTAAAATTTAATGATCGTAAGGGGACTTGAAAGGGATGCCCGTAAACTACACGAGTTTCGTAGAATATTAGCTATTTATTGAAGATTTTTTTGAATCTCCTTTAGTCGGTAATTATTACGCCGTTCTGCACGAAGATAGAATATGTCTATTTTTATTCTAAACTTGTCAAATGACACATTCCCCCTGCGTGTTTGTAGTGTTTTGCTTATTGTCAGCATATCAATAAAATCGTGGATCCTAAAATATTAAAGCAATTATTCGTCCAACACACGTATTTTATGTTTTAGATCTATTCCAAAAACCTACGGAAATATATTTTAGGGAAATATCAACCACAATCAATTTTTTTACTATCATATTTTTCTGTTGTTTAGGGATATAAGGCGCAATGTTATGAGACTGAAAGCTAAAATAAAAAATAATAATTGTAAAGGTTACAACTATCATAACCATTACAATCTATCAAAAGTCCACTGCTGAACATAGGCCTCCCCCATAGGTTGCCTCATATATCTTATACGGGGAATATTTGTTCCGCAAATATCCCCCGTATAAGACAATAAGTTCAAATAAATAAAGGGTTTTTCAATAGGGACGCTCGAACCTTGACAGCGTATAGCGACCATCTTGGTGAAGCGATAGCTGTCAAATTTGACGAGAATACCTACTTAATACTGACATTACACTTCAACAACGCGTTGAAGTGTAATGTCAGTATAAATTTATTATGAAAACCAGTGCTCTGTTCACCTAAAGTTCCGTGCGTTGCGTCCAATTTATGGCATTCATGGCCGTCCTGCAGAGTCCACAATCCGTCGTTTAATGAATATATTGATAAAACATGTTCATTAAACGACGATGGTCGGTGATTGATCAAACAGTGCCTGTACGTCAAAGAAACGCAACCTCGTTGGAGAATATTCTTGCCGTTCGGGACAGTGTGCGAGAAAACCCCAGACAGTCCATTCCACGTTGTCTGCAAGAGCTAGGTCATTTTACGACATCAACTTGGCGCAATTTGCGTCGAGACTTGGGTTGCCATCCATTCAATGTTTAATTAATTAACTCAAGAGCTAAAACACAACGACCACAGACAGTGACGTGTATTCGCTGATTGGGCTTTAAAGCGTTTGATGGCTGACCCTGGTTTCGGTAAAACAAAATCCTCTTCAGTGATGAGGCCCCTCTCTGGTTGAGTGGCTTTATTAACAAATACAATTTCCGGATTTGTATCATCGACCCTTATTTTTTGGAAGATGGACTCATTGTCAATGGCAACCGATATCGGACGATGATAACAATTTTTTGTGGCCTAGGACAGATGGTATAGACCTCACAAACATGCTGTAATGTTGCGACAAGACGGCGCCACTTGCTATACTGCACTGGAAACATGTCAATCGATTGGATGTTGAATTGATTGATTGATAAATTCGGGGACTTCGTCATCTCATGTGGTGGCGTCATCAACTGGCCACCGAGACGTGTGACCTAACACAGCTCGACTACTTTCTGTCAAGCTACGTGAAATCTCTTGTCTATCCAGAGAAACCAGATGATTTCCGCCCTGAAGGCCAGCATAACTCGCGTTCGTCTTGTAACTGAGCCCCATAATCTTAAACTTATAGTCAAAGACACCACATTAGTTCTAAGTCCTTTCCAATACCGTGCTCCATCATACTGATCAACTTTCATGCATTACTAAGTAGGTCTCCTTTTCTGTCTAGAAATTCATCTGTTAGGTACCACGCTATTACCTATTTCTGCCGGCAAACAGCCGTGCATGCACTGCTGTGTTTCAGTGTGAAGAGTAGAGAAGTATAGAGAGCGGGTATAATCACGGACTGTAAGTTTTGCTTCTTAGTTCTCAGAGGTGACAACGCACCTGTTGCCTTCTTTGTTTGGAGTTAGTTGCGGATTTCCATGGGGTGTAGTAGTCACTAAGCATCAGGTTGGTTGGACATTCGTTTATCACTTCAGTTTTATAAAAAAAATACCATTCTGTTATTGTTATATCAAGCAAGTCTAAAAGAATACACTAACCATATTTCATTGCGGGTAAAAATACAACGATATTTAACGAATACTTTTTATAAATATAAGTTATTAAAATAAAAAATGTTATAAACTCAGCAGGCGATGCATCATCGAGTTATAACAGAAGAGATGCCGAGTCGGCTGATGGCGACAATTTTTCACCGCGAAGCGGGAATGAAACAATCCCTGATTAATCCGCCGGTGAGACTATTGAAGCTCAACTTTTAACTAGCGGGATGAAATAATCTTAGTACTTGTATTTTTCTAAATTACATTTCTTTAAAGTTATATTAAAAAATTTAATATTGCATATTTTGGTCCTATTACTTTTGTAAGAGCTTTATATGTTTCACTTATCCATAAGAAATTTTAGAAATTGGTCAGATGGAGTCAAAAAGTGTTTGTTTAGTAAATTTATTCTAATATAATATGTGATAATAATATGTTATGTAAATATATATGTTACAGATTTAAAATTGTACCTAGCTGTACTTATTAATGGTCAACAGATATGACAGACTTTAGCTACCACGGATTGACAATAAACTTCTAATTTCATAACCAGTCTTTATTTCCAAAACTATGGACATATTAAAACTAATAGTGATAAAATGATAATAAAATGATTCCAATAAAATAATTACTGACAGATTAACTGAATGAACTATGAATTTTGTGTGTTTTCTAATGTTTCTTTTTCAATAATATTTAGACTATAATATGTCAAAGTCAAAAGCGTTTATTCAATATTTCGTAAATTAATTATTATCAGTGTTTTTTAAATTGATGTGCCACTGTTGTCAGCAGTGGACTTGTGAAGGGCTGTAATGATGATTCGAGATTAGGATAATATACAAATCGAAACCTTGTTGCAATTCAAGTAAACTTTATTTTAAAAAAATGCCAGCTATTGTCAAAATACACCAAGCCTGTATAACAGACGCATTTATATTATAAATCACAAATATGTTAAATATAGGTACTTAAAATATATTTTGTGGGTTAAATAATTTTTTCTTCGCTATGATTTTACATAAGTCCAATGGTAAAGTATCAAGAAGTTTTGGTGGTTTTATTTTACGTCAATACTTACCATAGAACCTGTGCATTAATATTTTGGTTGAGTTTTTCGCCGCCGTCAATTCCCGGGAGTTGATCTCCGCACAAAGTAGGGGGAAATTTTACTTAGGGGGGTATCGTGGTGCTCCGTCTCAATAAATTATCGGAGATGAGCGTGAACATTAACTAATTACCGACACCGATACCTGAGTGATCTTTACAGACAATTTATGAAAATTATAAAATATAGAAAATTAATTATTATTCAATACATATATATCAATGATAATAATTATGTTTGGACAAACACCTAAAATGTTGGAATTGAATAATTACTAGATAGACTTCTTACATACAAACGTATTCACCATATAATATGAACCACAGCGTTACTTTGGTTGCTTACCATGAAGTTAGAACTTAGAAGTCAAAGGTTTGCCTGATAAATAAATAAAAATAATTTTATACATGTTTTAACATATTCAATACATTCAAGCAGTATAATAATTAACTGTTGTTTGGCCAATCTCTGTTTTTTTTTTTTCAAATACAACTTAAACACGAGGAACCAACTCCAATCTCGCCTCATTGTTGCAAACGAAATGCAAATCCAGACATTTCACCCTTTGCCCGGCGCCTATATTTAATTCAAGAGAGCGAAATGCAAGTAACAATCGAGCTCGCAACACCGGTAACTGCTGTAAGTGTAAACGAAGAGGAAAGTACGAAAAATTTTTCCCGGCGTGGAAAAAAAAACAACAAAGTGAAACTCAGCCTTCCTTATTTCCCCTGGCGATGCCCCGCCGACGTTCCCGGTTTTACCCCGGAAATGGAAAATATTGCGATAAGGCGCATTATAGATTAAACACGTCCCGTGACTTTAGTGTGTTGTACGGTGATCAAGTGTGCCTGATAACGTGTATATACGCCTTTAAAAGTTGTAATGATGTTTGAAGAAAATAATGGTCGACTGATAAGTATTCTGCCATTTGCGTACGCTTCTTATGTTAATAAGATCCCTGACAAAGGGAGTGAACAATGCCTAATATAATGTATGTGATAATATTTTCGATCTCCGTGTTATATTGACTACCTGCTATGCTCATTATATTTATTTAATATTAAAGCAATCTATTTGGTTTCTTCGAATATCTAATCTTAAATTCTCCTCTATTCGTATGCTTATCCGATTTTATTTAGTTTTATAGTCAGAGAGCCTTTAAATAAATAATAATTAAGTGAAAAAATATACTTTAAATGGAACTTTCAGCTTTTAAGTTTGACATCGAATGCAACATCTCGCTCCCTTCGTGAATATGATGGCTGCAAAGTCCTGAAACGTCGGCAATTCAAATTAAATTAATAATAATAAAATAAACTTGACAACGTCTGTAAAATTAGGTTTTTTGATTGTGTAACGAGGGTATATGTCCTTAAATGCGGAAAACAAAAAAATACCGAAAATAAAACAAGACAATACTAGTAGGGCTTCTTTTTCTGCCCTTTTCCTAGCTCCTTTTTCTAATAAGTCAGTAAGCAGCGTTTTAAAAGTAAAAGAACCATTATTATAACAGCTCTATCTTTGTTTTTTTTTTGCGCCCAGAAGCAATTGGAAAGGGCTACCCCGATGAGCGAGGAAGTGGAGAATGCTTTATGCATATCACGACAGCCGGTCTGTCATGGTTATGTGGGACTCACTGTGACTACCTAATGGGGAACCTAAGTGATACCCACGAAACTCCACTTTTAGAGATGGGCAGAAACCGTTGAGGCCTCTCTGCCGAATCGGAAGCGACCCTATTTAAGGAAAAGAGGGCGCAGCTCTATTTTTGTTCATAACTTTACTTTTATACTAGGTGGTAGGCCATTATTTTCTGGCTGGGGGCCGTACCACTCTCTTATTTATTTCTAACGCCCAACAGCAGTACTTGCACTGCTGCGTTCTGGCTTGAAGGATATGGAGAGTCAATATAATTACAGGCTGGAAAGCATTTCATCATAGTTCTGATATTAATTGTATAGTTGTAGCACGAACGTGTCGGCTCGACCGAGGAAGTACCACGCTCTCACAGAATACCAGCGTAAAATAGCACCTTAACAATGCTGTGTTTCGTATGGTGAGCGTAGAGAACCGGAGACCCTTTTTACTGGAGAAGCGGCGTTTCAAGCGGCACTTAGTCCTCACGGCTGGCAACGCATCTGCATTTTGATTCTTTATTGAGGATAGATGTAGATGTCTATGGGTCACAGCAACCACTTACCACCAGGTGGACTGTGTGTTCGTTTGCCACCCTATCTAAAAAATAATTGTAGTCTTCTTTGTTTGAGGTTGGTGACAAGAGTCCACGGGTTGCAGTAGCCGCTTACCATCAGGTAAACTATAAGTTAGATTGACAGTTCAATTTCATAAAGAAAGCTCCAGCGGAAACTTATCAACAGGCTTACTGATAACAAAATTTCATTCAACTCTCTATAAAAAAACAATCTCTTATTTATAGTGTACATTTTAAATCATTTTATATATTAGAGTGAAAAAGGTGTTTAAACACCTGATAGTAAATAGCAACTGTAGCCCATGGTCACCTACGGAAAATAAAAAGACTGCAATTGCGTAATTACCGTAAAATACAGAAATGATTTTAATTGACAGTCTATTATACTGGCACTGTTTCCCTTGATACAGAAACATTGTAGTAGGTGTAATGCTGTTAGGCGGCAGAAATAGACAAGAAAGATAATCGCAACCTACACGTACTTCTAGACACAAAAAGAGCAATATGCAGAGAAAGAGAAGAGGACTTTACTCTTTGTGTATCGTTTCTGTGCTGTGCTGTACAAAGCTTTTAAAGAATTTTACGCTGACATTTTTTACATAAACTCTTGTTGCTACAAAGCGTCATTATATATGTCGAACTAGTAACCGCCCGCGGCTTTGCTCGCGTGGACTTGGTAATTAAGGAAATTTTATTTATAATTGCTCTGTAAGGAATATTACCTACTTACATGCCAAATTTAAAGTCTCTAATAATTGTAGTTACGGAAATAAGGCCATATTAAAACGAAAATATAAATCTTCTTTGTGATCTCTGAAACAAAGATTTTCCCAAGGTAGCTAAATCTAAAGGATTGTAATAAGATTCATCGTTTAATTGCCGGTTAGTGTGGGTATTTTTTCTATACATCGTATGACTAATAATGTTATTGGGATTACAAATGACTAAAACATCTAGGGACCATCAGACATTTACGTGGTAGATTTTTATAGGATAGGGTAAGAAACGAGCACACAGTCCTCCTGATGGTAAGTGGTTGGTGTGGCCCATAGACATCTACATCTATCGTCGTTTGCGAATCAAAATGCAGATGCGTTGTCACCCATGAGAACTAAGATGGAATGCCCGGTCAGCAGAGCGTGGTCCTTCCCCGGTCGAACCGACCCATTCGTGCTACATCTATACTACTAATATAGCTGCAGCATGGCTCTACCACGTATAAAACGCTGCAGCTATATTATAGTAATAGCACGAATGGGCTTACTCGACTGCGGAAGCACCACGCTCATAACAGAATAACAGCGTAAAATAGCAACTTAATTCCGCTGTGTTTCGTTCGGTGAGTATAGGAACCGGAGACCATTTTCTTGTTACGGGGCATTCCATCTTAGTCCTGAGAACTGGGGAGGATAACAACGCATCTGCATTTTGATTCATAACGGAGTATAGATCTAGAAGTTTATGGGCCACAACATAATGTTTGTAAAAAAATCCACCATTATTTCACAACCAGAGTTTTTTCCGTCAATAAAGGTGCATCACGTACAGGCGCATTAATTTATTGAATTTCAAAAATCATTGCAAGCATAACCAAAAAGACAACCATGTAAACGTTTGTTCCTGGAGTATTGATAGTTATTTGTTTTCTAGTTGATACAAATATTTTTAACAGAATTAACCATTAATCGTAAATAGCAAAGGTAATAAACCAAAACATTTATTTGACTTATCACAAAATATATGGAATTTTTAAGTGTAATTAAATATTTTTTTTTGTTTATGTAATGTTGAGTAAGTTAATGGAGATTTTTTAACGAGTGCATTAAAATTAACCCTAGTAATTATGTACTACATCAAAAGCAATCGAAAGAAAGTTACGCATCAGCGAGGCTGGTGCGTGCCAGTAATCGGTATTAGATCAAAATTTAAAGCCGCACGCACATGTCCCAAGCTCGGATTACGTCATGTCAGTACACCCTAAAATAGTGTGCGTTGACCCGTATAGTCTTGGATGAAAAATCTTGCAAAAAGTAGCATGATAATTATTATCCATTATGATTTAAATAGATTTATTCAAATCAGTTATTGGAACTGAAATATAGTTTTTTTTATATTTTTTATAATAAGGGTGACAAACGAGCACATAGTCCACTTGATGGTAAATAGTTGCTGTGGCCAATAGACTCTACATCTATCTTTAATTACGTATCAATATGCAGATGCGTTGTCACCCGTGAAGACTAAGATAGAATGCCTCGTTTCCAGTAAAAAGGGTCTCCGGTTCTCTATACTTACCATACAAAACACAGCAGCGTTAGGCTGCTATTTTACGCTGGTATTCTGTAAGAGCATATTCCTACCCCGGTCTTCGTGCTACAACTAAACTTGTTTGTGACGAATGCCAAGCCGTTTACGTGGGCCAGACTGGTCGCAACTTCAAAACACGTTAAAGTTAAAGAGCATTTAGCCGCGTACAGGAATTATAACCCCGATAAATCACATTTTGCCAAACATCTCTTAGACACTGGACACAACCTAGCCAATGACCACTCCTTTAAAGTCTTACATACTTGTAATAAAGGGCTACGACTGTGTTTGCTGGAACAGTTAGAGATATTAAAAAATAATAACGGTAATGTTGCACTGCTGAATGAACAAACAAATGATTCCAACTCGCCTCTCTTAAACATGTTTAAGCCTGCTCCTTGATGATGTATAGCCTCGCAACATGGTCGCTTGTCACCCTCACGGTGCGGTGGTCAGCATTTGGTTTCGTGGTTGTAGGGTAGGCGGACGTTTCGCAGTAGTTTGTTGTTAATTTCACAACAAATATCGGCGTACGTCGGGCGGTGATTGATCGCATGACGTAATCGCTCGCTACGTAATTGGAGCGCGGTTGCGTCAGCAAGTAATATAAATAGCAGTAGTTTCGGCTCGCCACTCACTTAGCGGTCAGCCTCCGCAGAGTCTACTTCACCTGAGGATGCTTCGTGTAGAGGCGAAACACGTGTCGTATTTTCAAGAGTGGTGTGTCGTGCCTTGTGTGATGGTGCTGGGAGTGGTAGTGCGCACGATTGAGGGAGGGTGGAAGGTCCCCTTAAAACTGGGCAGGACACATCATTTTCTTTCTTTACGCGGAATTAAGCAAATTAGTTTATAACAATCCCATTCTTATTGATTTTATAATATATAATCGTTTGTATAGTAGTGAAATGATTATTAATTTTTATTGTTTATAACTAATATTATGATCATGATATTAAAATATCTAGATATATTCGTATCACCAAAACTGCAAGATTTCGAAGTATTCTTGATGTTGCTATTATTTGAATAGATATTTTTTTAATTGTTTGTAATCATAATCATAATCATAATCATTAACACTTACAACTGTCACCTAGTGGAGTGGACAGAAACTATGGACTTTCACTTGACATGATTCTGAAACATCTCTCTCGCCTCCTTTACATTCACAACCTACGCATGCATGCTCTTACGCATGGTACTCTTAATGTGGCCAATGTTCAATATATCGCCAAGTTGTTCCATAAACTTTCGACTTTTCCCGACTCTGCCGTTCACTTCTGCAACATAAATCGACTTTGTTACTCTTTCCTCGTTCATTTTTTCTTCACGGCCAAACGTTATTGTTTGTAACGTTTTAATAATAGTAAGTATAGAATATTGTATATGTGACAAAGGTATATTTAAAGACGGCTGGGTGGGGCAGTTGAAGAGCATTTGGTTGAATGCATGGAACAAGTTTCGGCTTATTATTTGAATGCCTGTGTGCAATTTATGCGTGTTAAGCTTCAAAGAAAACCCTAGTCTTTAAATAACGTTTTATTTAAAAACATATACAATATTGCAATTTTCAGGATAACATTGTATATTAATAATTCTGAGCCATAATCCAATAGCTATCGCCGGGAAAACGCACTCCCCAAAAATGAACAGTCGCGGCCCGAGTGTAACTCAAGTACGGGCGCATATGGTAAGACTAATTCCACGCACTGCCCCTTACATGTTGGGGTTGAAATAAAATAAAAACCAAATTAGGGGAAGATGCTGCAACGACACACCCCTTCGATTTCGATAAATTCCATTATACGCTTATATTATTACACATTAGTTACTCTTGTTGATGTATGATGCTGAGATCTATTACCATTATAAAAATAATAAGCTGAAAACATATAACACAAAACTCCTTATTCTTATAGGTCTTCTAATAACGGACCAAGATAATCTATACTATCTTGCATAGATTCAGAAAAATAATGCATGGATTTAAAATTGCAATCAGAAGAATGATACAACTCGATAACTTCGATAATGATATGATAATGGTGGGATGTGTATTTGCATGGCCTGTGAATAACAGTTCCAGGCAAACATGGACTTTGTTTATGTACAATTTAAAACGCTTTTGGATCCTGGATTGAAAACGAAGGAGAATAGAATAGAATAGAATAATAGATAGAAAATCCTAGAGTGGGAGTAACGTTTTAAAAAAGGAAATAAAGAAAAAAAAAGTCAGCTTTAACGAAAATCTTTATTAATATTTTTTTATAAACTAAGGATGACAAACGAGCACTCAGTGCTCACTCTCACATCTATGCTCGATTTTGTTACATTTTACAAAATACTAGCTGTGCCGCGCGGTTTTACCCGTGTAAATCACGTGTCTGAGAATATTTCTGTCATCATCAGCAATCTAAATTTTAAACCCCTGTTATAGCCCGAACTAAGTGTAGTATAATAAATATATTTTTTTACTTTCATTATAACGCCCCCGCAATCCCTTTCGTGAGTGGAATTTCGCAAATTCGTTCTCATTGACCTCGGCGAAAGGAATAATCCTACCAAATTTCAAGTCTCTAGGCCTTGTCCTTCCAGAGATATCGTGGTGAGTCAGTACTTACTCTTAGATTTTTAGCGCAAATGTTCTTTTTATAACAAATTGTACGACTTGAACCTGGAATGTTATATATTTTAAGTATATTTAAAATATTAAATCAATTAATTGTAATATTATTATATCGAGTTATACCTAAACACATACTTTGAAAAAAATCAAGACGTTGACGCTATAAATATTAGCCTTTCTTTTAAATATTCATTTTGTAAATAAATGTAGATAATTATTATAAATTATTCATGGATTATTTGTATCGCGTTCAATACAACCTTTTATTGACATTATATACTTAAATCTTAACGATATTATATGTTGAATAAGAATTACAAAATATCCATATATTATGTATTGTATTATATTATCACTTCACGCAGGCTGAGACCGACCAACGGACTACCTTAAATAAACATTAAAAACCGTACCTTTTTTTAATATTTGGATTAATTATTTCCTTCGCAATTTAAAAGTTATATAAAACATTTTTAATCTGAAATACATTTGGTCTCCGAAGAGATATGTTTACAAAATAGGAAATTCAAAAAGCTATAAGCCTATCGATTACACAAACAGGAGCGGGCCACATGTTATGCAATTTGTACTGAGCAAGAATCACCCGCTGTGCTGAATAAATTATTCCTCGTGAGTTCTGCACGCCCCTTCGCTATCACAATCATTATTTGCCATAACAAAGGAGAGCTGATTATATGAGTTATTATAAGTGACAATAACACTGATGCTATATTTTTGCTATAATTGAAGGCACAAGTGTTCATTTGTTTTTATCTTAACATCTGGGACATAAGTAGATACTTTCTTATACTACTTAATTTTATAAATTTAATTTTAGTACTTGGTTAGCGTTCGCTATAAAATAACAAATTTTTGAAAAAACGGAGTTCGATCCCCGCGGTTGCCAATAAAATTAGTAATTGCAATTTTAAGTGCTGATTAATTACGTAAAGAAACCGTAGAACTAGGACTAGGAAATAAAAAAGTCGACCCAATGTGAACTCTGCAAACAGCCATTGTCAGGGCGCCGAACTTTTTCTTGTCCTGATTTTAGATGAAGTAGAAGACAACTGTTGCTGGGCACATAGAATAGGACGTTAGTTGGTTATTATTTCAAATCTTCAGTCAAAATATAAATAGTTATTTTTACCCTTCTAACTTATTGATTACGCTACTGCACGACCTATGAATCATTATGCGTTAACTTACAAAAATGCACATATAACTTCACACTACCTTTTATCGCTAGGATACATCACTATGCCATTGTCGAATATCAGCAGTAGTCCGGACAATCAGTCTGACGTTCTGGGATAATGAATCCCGGAGGAATGATCCCGGACGCTACAACAATCGTGACTTAACTCTTGATCAATTCCCAATACGTATTTAAACAGTATATTGTTTGATATAGACTATATTAGAAAGACGTTTTGCGTGAAAACTGGTAAAGCTGTCTGGATTGTTACAAGTTTTGTTCAATCGTGTCTTCTTCGATGAGAATGCTTAAAATATTAATAAGTTCCAGATAGTTAGCCGCTAAATACCACTACTGAATCATAGATTTGTGAAACTAAGGCCCCATTTCACACGCGTTAAATCTGTAAGTAACCATGATAATGCGGTGTATATTACTGGATATATTAAATTTCTCTGATATTAACTGTTATTTAGCTAATGATTTCTTATATTTACGCGAACACTACCCAGTTTTATTTAAATGGTATTTAGCTTTTCTGATACTAGAACCAAAAAGTATCTGTTAAGACTAATATGTGCCCGTTTGATTTTGATGAAGTGATACTAACAAAATGTTATGTTTATTAAAATAGAGAATTATGCAATTATGAATTTGTTTATCTTATGTTGCAGTTTAAGTAGTAATACATAAATAAATCTGAACTAAAACACTAAGAACTCTTCTATTGAATATTTTGGACATTTTAAAGTTCGTATGTTATAAGCTTAACCGGAACCGTAACGAAAAGTTAAACCTTTATCAAAACCTAATACAGGTTTTCAATTCCTAATTATGAAGAACCACAATAAAATTCAACCGATTTCAAATCCTTGTTGATATTATAATCGGGATAGTAAACGTGGTTTGAACTTAGAGATACAAAATATAATTTGAATTTGCTTTCAACCGATGATATCGAAGGGCACTTTCAATAAACTATTTAACAAAAATTTTAAAAGCATCTCAAATGATTAATGTTATTTTAGAATATTTCGTCAATAGCGACAACTTTTTACGTGGTAGAGCCATGCTGCAGCTATATTAGTAGTATAGTTGTAGTACGAATGGGTCGGCTTGCCACGCTCTCACAGAATACCAGCGTAAAATAGCAGCTAAACACTGCTGTGTTTCGTATGGTGAGTGTATAGAACCGTAGACCCTTTTTACTGGAAAAGAGGCATTCCATCTTAATCCTTACGGGTAACAACGTATCTGCGTTTTGATTCTTTATTGAGGATAGATGTGAATGTCTATGGGTCACAGCAACCACAAGCCATCAGGTGGACTGTGTGCTCGTTTATCATCCTATCTTATTAAAAAATACAAAACTACAAAAATACTTACGATTTTTATCGCAAGTTGTTGTCGTATGTATCATAACACTAAGTAAAATCAAGTAAAAAGTGACAATGTCCCTAATTTTATCTCTAAATAAAAATAACATTCTCAAATTTCTTCGTATACATCAGTAGTAGTAGAAGTTGATTATCGTGTTGAGATAAAAGATATCTATAATACATTAAATATTAGAAAATTTTCTCAGCGTTTTCCCTGTAATTAATAAAAACTGCTCCATTAACGCCGATATTCATCAACTACTTCTTGTCGTAATAAGTTGATCCGAACAACCCTCTGGTGGATTGATCCAATAACGCAAAAAAGAGGGGCAGCGAGTCCTAAATGAGGCGTCTCTGGTAACTTGTGAATATTTATGAGCGGCTATCTGCTACTAGATGGAGTTTATTTAATGTGTTTACTTGAACACCGCTTTGTCGATGTCAAAATACTGAACAAATTTAACGAAGTTTACATCCCCAAATATATATAAAATTTCTCAAATTTATATCAATTTAAATCTTTGCTGTGTTATGCTTAATCTGAAAGATAAGTGGAGTGGATAAGTGGATTTTTGCAATGAGATTTAACAAAAAAAAATTGGTATTGTTAAAATAAAAATATTAGTATCCAAATACTTCTTCTCAAAAGACTTCTTATCGTATCTTATCAATTATCAAATAAAGCTGTAACAATCATCATCATCATTGTCATTGCAGCCTCTCACAAGTCCACTGCTGAACACAAGCCTCCCGCAAGGAACGTCACAAGGGACGGTCCTGAACAACCTGCATCCACCAACTGGTGCAACAATAGAGGAGAATAATCCAAAGCTGGTTGAGAGGGGACCGAAGGAGAGGAGAAGGCTGACGTATGTTCCATATATTATGTAACAGTGACATATCTCATAACAGGCAGAGACCTACTGTTTGTTATACAACACATTATTTACTAACCTCAGAATCACAAAGTAAGTTAGAGAGAACACTATGTAAATTTGATTGATTGAGATTTGTAAAAGCATTTGCAACAAACAACATAAAGAATATGTAGGCAGTATAATGGGTATAGTACAGAGACTGATTTTGTAGTTAGGAATAATAATTAATTCGTTTACACGACTTAATTATCCAATGAGTCGAGGATAAACTAGTAACGCAATACGACAAGCGCACCGTTCCACGTCAGAGCCAAGACTGCCCTAACAGCGGCCGCTCCGTCCGTTTTATACAAGCAAAACGGGCGCCATCGCAGGCACAATAGTACAGGTGTTCAGAGCACGTGTTATTTACAAGAATTCTGCCTAGTTACACTGACGTCGCCGCACGTGCAATGATGCACGTGCCGTCACGGCCATACTGACATGCGTGCGTCCTCGCACAATTCTACAAATTCGCATCACAATTTTAGTTATCTGTAACAACTGTAATCTGTAAAACATCGTTCGATTATCCTGACAAAACAGCGTCTGGTCCGGTCTATACTGACCCTTCAGACTCGGGTGATAATCAGTTTTGTTCCGGCAGTAAGCCCTACAAAACTTTTATCACCTTTATGCTAGATCGGAATGATTAGTCTGTAACTTTTTTCTATTTATTCTTTTTTTTTTTCAAGTACTGTTTTCGCTAGTCCGGAATCACTATTCCCTATAGCTATATCACTGGACCGGCACAAAGCCCTGCAATGATTGTAAGAACTATTCTTTTTTCTTAATCTCTTTTTTTTCAGTACTATTTTTGCTAGTCCGGAATCACTATTCCCTGTAGCTTTATCATTGGACCGGCAAACGCCCTGCAATGATAGTAAGAACTACATTTTTTTCTTACTCTCTTTTTTTTTTCAATTCAGTATAGAACAGTTACAGACCAACCATACCGCAAACATATCCCCGTCACAATCACACAAAAGTGTATCGTTAGGGACGTAGTGACACGATAACACCTAAGTATCTAAACCAACAGCAACACGACACATATCCCAGTGCAGCACAGACCAGCCTGCCTGCAACTTCATGTTCCTTTCCTGCACTAGAATAATTACTTCGCTGGAGTGTTGCAACGTCTCTAGTATTTTCTAGATGCACAGACACGGCTACCTCTGACTGTCGCACGTCCTCGTGCGGTTGACAGTGAACAGCATACGGTCTATCAGTTATCACCACCTGCTAACAGATATTAACTCTTGTAAAATATTACAACGGTCGACCATCCCAGACTTCATTTAAGTCTGGAACGCGCCGATATGGCTATTTCCAGGCAAACGCACTACAGCTTTTCGTTCTGCTGCGTTCGTGCCACATTCGCGCCAGCAAGCCGTCGCGCCGTACTAGCGCTAGCGAATCGTCGCACTGCTTTGCAAAATTAAAAGAAATCGAGATAAATGTATTGCGAACCATGGATTTCCGAGCTTCCAAAATTTATCACACATTCTCTTAAGGAACGGCAACTGTATGACATTTGAAAACATTGCAAAAAAACGGAAACCATGTGTAGAGACGGATACCATCACATATTTCAAAAGGAAGGAGGCAACTGCGCAAAATCTACGAAAGCCGACCAAGCCTTAGACGTTCATTTACAGCACCAAAGGACCATGTGTTCGGCGGTCGCTTGGAATTGCCTTTCCGTAAGATCTGCCGATAAGTTACCGACTGTAGCGGTGTAGGCTCAATCTTACTAGCGCTCGGCCGTACCTGACCATGTTCGATTAGCCGTCACAACATCTTCCTCATTTATCATTGTTGTAGAGACGTCCACGAATCTCTCGACATCAAAACCCAATCTTGTCGACCACACAGTATTCGGAGCAAACTGCAACACTGATCATCACATTAGAACACAAAAATGTCACTTATTATTTTTAATTCATAGCATGTTAAAGTTAATCCTTTATTTTGGTACATCCCTTAAACGTTTTGAACTTCAAAATATAGTAAATGATAAATCATGTTTCGCGTGAACTATCCAATTACAACAAAACTTGAACATTACAACGCACATCGCGGCAGAACTCCCGATACCATCCACACCATCTGGATGATTGGCGGTCCACCACTGTGCGATTTAGAAGATGTTTTCTTCCTCGCACGACTTCCTTGTGGAATCGATTACCATCAGCGATTTTTCCGGACCGATATGACTTAGGGACCTTCAAGAAAAGAGCCTACTCCTTTTTAAAAGGCCGGCAACGCATCTGCAATTCCCCTGGTGTTGCGGTTGTTCATGGGCGGCGGTAGTCACTTACCATCAGGTGAGCCGCATGCTCGTTTGCCCCCTATCCCATAAAAAAAAAAAAAAAAAAAAAGTTAAGTTTCCATTGAATGCAAACTATAACTCTTCTAGAAAGCCCCCAACATTTCTTTCGACATTTGTTAACATATTTAGGTATGTCAAGAAATAATGAACATACTTGCGGTTACTTTTAATACAAATCGAACAAAAGGATTTATCTTTTGGCTTAAATAATTTCACTTTATCTTTTCTCTACACTTTAATGATACGACAATATCGTAAGTAGGACAGCAAATTTCATTACGGTATTTAACATAAAAATAGAATCATCAATGCAGAATGCATTATAGTTTTTCACAAACGTAACAATCCTCACACTATTCGAAGATTGTATGTGGGCAAAAATGGGGACTTTATCCCACTTCTGATGTAGGCAGTATAATGGGTATAGTACAGAGACTGATTTTGTAGTTAGGAATAATAATTAATTCGTTTACACGAATTAATTATCCAATGAG
Source organism: Parnassius mnemosyne (assembly GCA_963668995.1). NCBI lineage: Eukaryota > Metazoa > Arthropoda > Insecta > Lepidoptera > Papilionidae > Parnassius > Parnassius mnemosyne. The sequence continues at coordinate 14,095,616 of CAVLGL010000079.1, read as the reverse complement.
TCGAGGATAAACTAGTAACGCAATACGACAAGCGCACCGTTCCACGTCAGAGCCAAGACTGCCCTAACAGCGGCCGCTCCGTCCGTTTTATACAAGCAAAACGGGCGCCATCGCAGGCGCAATAGTACAGGTGTTCAGAGCACGTGTTATTTACAAGAATTCTGTCTAGTTACACTGACGTCGCCGCACGTGCAATGATGCACGTGCCGTCAAATACAATTTAGTGGAGTCCGACGAAGCTGTAAATTCCAGCTTATACAAAATAGCAGCAGGTTTTAAGCATATTTGTGTGCATGCTCTTGTAATGAGAATGGTTTTGGCTGCTCTTGTGTAAAATGTAAGTTTTGGTCTGTGTATCTTTTTCTGTTGGTTTTTGGTAAAATAAATGATGGAAATATTAATATTACTTAGACGATATTCTATATGTTACGTATTTACATAAATGTCAATTTGCACTTTTGAATGAAAGTTTAATTACGTTGATGAAACTTTTATTGAAAAATACATTGCAATTAATTAAGCACTTAAAAGTTAGAAAGTTGCGTACACCTCAATAATTTACTCTTATTTAACAAAAATAAAACCCAAAAATCAATTGTTTGAGATTTAAACAAATATTTATAAATATATGGCAAAGGCTCATTTTTGAGGAGTTTAAGTTCAGAAGAATTTCATTGATCACATTAATTTTCGGTCGTAATACTAATTGCACTGTAGACGCTCATCCTCACAAGCGATAACATTAAGATCTGGCAAATCTTTGAAGATTATCCTGTCAGGTATTTATTTTTACATTATATCTATGAGTTTTTAAACATTATATCCAATATTTAGAGAATATTTAGAGACGATGGCAAGAGACCCGACGGTATGACATTAGTCCCTTAGGAGAGAGGTAAAGCCCTAGTGTGGAATTCTACTTGCCTAGATACTTTGGCAGTCTCTAATTTCAGGGGTACCTCGTTTAGAGCAGAAGCAGCTGAACTAAATAAGTGGCGCAAATATGAGTCTCTGAGCGATGATTACATATTTGTGCCATTTGTGTAGAAACTATTGGTCCGTACTGTGAAGTTCCTAAAGGAACTGTATCCGCGACTGATGGTCGCTTCTGGGGATAAGAGAGCTGGTTCTTTTCACGCTCAAAGGCTAAGTATAGCTGTTTAGCGAGGAAAGGAAGCCAGCGTTCTTGGCACGATTCTACGGGGAGTACCCCATGGTATCATGTCAAATTTAGCGTCATAAATCAAAATAATATTTTCTTTCGAGTAAAATTGTTTTACAATAGTGCCATCTACATCATTTTATAGGTAAAGTAATTTTATCTAACAATAATTAAAAATTTTGTACAGCCGACTTCAATATAAGTTATTAAGAATAACTCAAAAACTATTGGTCTGACCTTGATCAAATTCATATGGGACCACATATGAAATACCAGCTTTCAAATAAAAAAGAGAATCATCGAAATCGGTTCACCCAGTAAAAAGTTATGAGGTAACACACATAAAAAATAACATACAGTCGAATTGAGTACCGTCTCTTTTTTGAAGTCGGCAGAAAATTGATTGACTCTCAAAGTGGTACGTAAAATAGCCGCTAAGTGGCCTAAACACGACTAATTTAATATAATATTCTCTTCTTCTATCTCATTCGATAGATGTATATATTTGTTTCTTTTTCGTTTCATCGAGTTTCAATTCACAACGATTTTAAAGGATTTTTCAGTTCAAAAGCATTATATCGTATCGTATACTAAAATATAACAAAATCATAGATAATCCAACGACATTATGGATAATCGCCATCGCCGCTTAACGAGTATGAGATTAACATCATAAGAAAAACTAACCCAATGAACATACACGTATGTTTCCATTAAAAACAATCGTGGTAACACAAATTAAAAGTATTTGTTTTTTTTTATTTATAGGATAGAGTGACAAACGAGCACACAGTCCACCTGATGGTAAATGGTTGCTGTGACCCATAAACATTCTACATTTATCCTCAATAAAGTATCAAAATACAGATGCGTCGTCACCCGTGAGGACTAAGATGGAATGCTTGTTTTCCAGTAAAATAGGTCTCCGGTTCTCTACACTCACCATTCGAAACACAGCAGTGTCGTCAAGCTGCCATTTTACGCTGATATTCTGTGAGAGCGTGGTCCTTCCCCGGTCGAAGCCGACCCATTCGTGCTACAACTATACTAATAATATAGCTGCAGCATGGCTCTACCACGTATAAAATGTATACATTTTTAACGTGGTACTATGTATAAACTTTTTAAAATAAACCATGTCCTTCCCCTCTCTTCAGACCTCAGATAATCCTATATTATTCATGCGTAACTTTTCTCTTCTTTCAGCTCCAGGATCTTCTCGTCAGTCCTCAGGGTGCATGCTGTCCATGTGGTCGGAGCTAAGTTCTGCAAGACCCGCCGCAGAAGAACACAAAAACTCTCCGATCACACTCTTAATCTCATCGCTGTTTCACTGGAAACTATAATTTTAATTAATTACTAAAGTACTTAATTATTAATACATATTGTGTTAATGGTAGACTTAAACGCATAACAAAACACAAGAGAGAACGTTCAGCTGAAGGTAGGGAAATTTGGTATAGGCCACGGAACCCGAGGGGCCAGCAGCTGGCCCACTTCAAGGAGAAAAATGGAATCTTTATGATGAACTTTTTCTTCTAGAAACGGCCGGGTCGAGCTCCGACGGTTCGACAAGAAATGAAATTGACTTCATTATGACGACAGTACAGAAGTCCGAGGAGTACAATTTGCCACTAAGTCTGGCGTATGAGAAAGCCTTTGATTCCGTCGAAATTTGGGCGGTGCTGCAGTCCTTCCAGCGAAGTTAACTGTTGGTATATCGAAGTGCTGAAGTGTTTGTACAGTAGGGCTACGATGGCTATCCGAGTACAGAACCAGAGTAGGAAACCTATCCCACTACAGAGAGGTGTAAGACAGGGTGATGTTATATTCCGAAACTCTTCACCGCTGCATTGGAAAACGTTTTCAAGCTTCTGGACTGCAAAGGATACGGTATTAACATCAACGGCGAGTACTTCACTCACCTTCGGTTTGCTGAAGATATAGTCCTTATAGTAGAATTGCTGGAGGACCTAAGCACTGAGCTCAATGACCTCAATAGTTTTCCCCAAGGGATAGGTCTTAAAATGACCATGGACAAATCAAAGATCATGTACAACGTCCATGTCACACCTATGCCGGTAGTTGTTGGAGCACTGAGCTCGAAGTTGATGACGAGTATGTTTACCTGGGACAAATAGTCCGACTTGGTAAGTCCTACTTCGACCGTGAGGTCAATCGACGGATTCAACATGGCTGCGCAGCGTTCGAAAAATTATGGCACATATTCTCGTCAGGTATGAGGTAAAACTTGAAAACGAGACTGTACAACCAATGCATGTTGCCAGTGATGACCTATGGAACTGAGACGGTGGTCCTTCACTGCTGGCCGAATGAGGAAGCTCAAAGTCGCTCAGCGAGCTAAGGAGAGGGCTATGCTCGGAGTTTCTCAGCGTGATAAAGTTAGAAATGTGTATATCCGCAGTAAAACCAGAGTGACTGACATAGCTCAACGGATCGGTAAGCAGAAGTGGCAATGGGCCGGCCATATAGCTCGAAGAACTGACAACCGATGGGGAAAATTCTTTGGGGGAGGCCTATGTTCAGCAGTGGACTTGTAAAGGGCTGTAATGATGATGATGATGACATACATATTAGTTGTTAATCTGTTTTTTATAGAAAATGTGTGACTAACGAGCACACAGTCCACCTGATGGTAAGTGGATACTGTGGCCCATATACATGTAGATCTATCTTTAACTAAGAATAAAAATGCAGATTCTTTGTCACCCTTGAGGATTTGGATGGAATGCCTCATTTGCAGTTAATAAGGGTCTTCGGTTCTCTACACACACCATACGAAACACAGTAGTATTAAGCTGCTATTTCACGCTGGTATTCGGTGACTTTATTAAATATTTATAGTTACAGCATATACTATATACGTTTGACTGCTGAACTCAGGTCTTCTCTCATTTTTGTGATGGTATGGCGCATATAGCCTGCCACACTGCTACATTGATGGACTTGACGTTTCTCCATAGTTATTTAAATTTCTCAGACTGCTGGTTTCCTTACAATGTTTGCCTTTACCGCCGAGCATGTGGTAAATCAGCACTTCAAATAACAACTAGATAACAATTTCATCGGTGGCGGCGTGGTTGGCAAACTCGGGTTGCTCGTGTACGATAAAATATGCGGCCAGTAAGAAATCTCCAGTGCTACCACTGTAAAAATATTCACCTATTTTGCAAATATTTACATATTTTAATTAATTAAAAGAATTAAAAGATGTTTGTTTACACCAAAATAATTTTCCTTTGATGATAATGTTAGAAATTTAATAATCTACACTTTTATATTATTTTATAGGATCTAGTGCTTTGAAATTAATTAAGTTGTATAGAATAAGTTATATGTATATTATAATATATTACACATCCCCGGATAAAGTGTTAAGTGTTGAAGGTTATCATAATTCAGATTATATTTTGTTTTGGAAGTATATACCTAATATTTTTTCTATTTATACTTATTTTATAGCTAGTTGCCAAAAATAAACAAGTTTTTCACCACATCACTGTATATTGTCTACATTAAAATTAGCATACGCCGAGCGACAATTCTAGCTGGGATCCAAGTACAATAAAGCAATTATAACTGTCATATTTCAGTCGGGTTCCTCCCTATTTACATTTATATTGGAAGGTGCGGCGATCTTGTGGACGCATTCGTCCAATGCGACCTCGAATTGGTTTTGAAAATTTGAAATTTCTATTATTGATCAAAGCATATTTTATCGCTTTAATTGGTATTTATCATCTTGATAACCGATATTCTAATTTGAGGAGAGTTAATTATTTTGCTGATTGTGATAAAAAGTTATGAACAAATTGTAAATATGAAATCAATCATGTGGTCCCACCAAACTTAGCATAAAAAAATTAGAAACATGTTCATTAAAAATTTTATAAATATAAAAGCGATAACTGGATTGCAATGTACATCCGTGGTTTTTCCATTCATCATCCCATTTCGTACCATAATTTTCGTAAGAGGAGACTATCGGAAAGGCGAGAAAATGTTGTGGCCTCCGAGTATTTGCCTGTTATAAAATATCCAGTCATACCAGGATTTTGACATCCCAAGCCGATCCATAATGTGTTTATTTGATTTGATTATTATGTATATATTGTATGTACTGTCAGTTCATTTATCACTCTATTATTATAAAAACAACGCAGTACAATGATATAAAAGGATTTAATGTATAAAGATCACGATACGATACATTGACATGGCTTCAATTCATTCACTAAGCGATATCCAAAGTTGTCTCAAACTTGTTGTTGTTCAAAAAAATAATATCAATAAATATAACACATTTTTTAAAACAACAATTTTTCGAACCTGATGGCATCTTATATCATTCTCTACACATACAACTTATAAAAAGTTAATAACAACTACTCTTACGTGTAAGAAAAACAAAATTTATATTTAGTCAACATACTTAGCTGTATTCACGAACTGTACTGAATATCTAATTTACCTTTATCGACCGTATTATCTAGTCGTCAACGTTATTTCAACATATTCAACGACTGGATAAAATAAGAACGCCAACATATGCGTATTTGCAATTCGGTCCACGGCGGTGGCTGCACTCTTCCTGATTCCATTTGGGAATTACTCTGTCGCCACAAAGTCACAAATCAGTATTTTCATTACAACTTTATATACGGCTGTACGTGAGCTGTAGTTCGGTTTGGAACTTGTATCGCAATTTGCAAAATATTGGTTATAGCTTGAAGTAAAATTGTTATCTCCGTTCATGCTTCGATACCATAAGTTTGAACATACTCTATAGTGGGCACTAACTTTAGAAAATGATGTTATGCAATCGATAGCGTCAGATGTCTTTATACACAATATGTTTGTGTTTAATAATAATAAAATTTTAATTTTAATTCGGATTCAAATTATCCATACTTTGTTAGTAAATACACAGATACAACATAACAGCTCTGGACCCTAAGAGCTGCGTTGGAATGCCGCCCAACCAGGGAATCAATTTATTTGTTTGCATATTTTAACATGCTATTATGCCACGTGGTGACGGTGTATGTGACACAATACCCGTTTTCTTCTGTGGGTGTCGTAAGAGGCGTCTATGTGAAAAGCCAAAAAGATTTTTCAGATAGATGAAATTATAAACATTCCGTTTACGCCAGATGTAAAAAAATCAATCTTATAACAGGTAGCAGCGTCAATATGAAAAGTCTGGTATTGTAACCGTATTCTAACCGAGTAGTGGCAGTGTGAGAATATCTACCAGCCTATACAATTCCGTGGGTACCGTAAGAGACTACAGAAAGGAACTGAATGAGGGCATCCACGACTTTTTCTGCCACCAGGGCGGCGCCATTAAAAAGTGAGGTATAATATTTGACAGATTTCATAGCGGGGAAGTTAATTTGTTCGGTAAATGTAAAGGTTATTGGTTAAACCAAATCACCTACATTCATAAAAGTAGAAAAATTAAAAATACCTAAGTTAAAAATGTGCAAAAAAATTAAAGAGCAAACCACTGGCGCATTGATTTGTGTACTAATTTAATACTATAGAAACTGATAAACTTTTATTAAAAAGCAACTTCTCAATTAAATTACACTGTGTAACAAAACACTTTACCTCAGTGTCAACTAGTGACATCTGGTGGGCAGAAAATTATTGGCCCTCATTAAATCCGAATAAAAATAACACTGCGGTTGCCGACTATTCTTCTGGGGATCTGGTATTATGACAAGTCCGCCATTGATGGAAAGGGCCATAGGTCTAGTAGTAAACTCTAACGGACTGATGAAAAAGAGGAATGACATCCTCATAACTGTCCTAAATTTATCAATTGCAATTAAAAGAAAGAAAGGAAGAACAACTAAAAGTATCAAGGATGCTTAGATTTCATGAATGGTAAATGTTGCCATTTTTATATTTACAATTTATTGTAATCTTTTAGTATTTATAGATATTTAACGACGATATCTTTTTACGGACTAAATACACATAATTTGTAAGTTTCAGTGTAAATGTTGAATATTAGCTAATTTCTTATTCAAAATTCGTTCTTTAAAAAAAGTACACTGCGACTTTCCCTTGTCTCATTTTACACATGGACAAACATTTTAACAAAAATTATTTACTGGCCATTCAAACATATTTTCTGTGCACGATTCGATCCCCCGGCCTGCAGCGTCGCAACCAAATATTTTTCCAATGAGTGAATTTCCATGATCTTGTATCTTGGTTTCTCTTCTTGAACTATAACTTTTATAGATCGGTCTATGTTTAAGATGAAAATATGACTCACGTGACATGACTCGCATTTAAAAAAAAAATATCAATTTCCCCAAATCAAAAACTTGGATAGCTGAGACAGCACACCTAACGAAACCAATAAAACTTGAAATCCCTTGATAGAATAAAAATTCACAACGTGCGGCGTTCAAATAAATAACATTGACAGTGCCCATAATAGCTTTTTCAGTGGTCAAGCGAGGGGGGCAGGCTTTTTATCCTATTATTGTTTCTGAGAAATTGTTACAGTTTTGACGAGTGACCTGACCGTTTTTCTTCCCCGACTAGTCGGCCGGAATGAAAATTTTTCAAGTTGTTCCCCTCACGGTCCCTGGAGTGCCGTAAAACTCTGTCGGACGCGGGACAGTCCGCCGCCGACCGCCACCGGACAATTTGTCATATTCATATGTTAACGTGTACGTCTTTTCTTGCAAAAAGTGGATAACTTAATTCCGGGCCCCGCAGCTGAGTTATTCGATTTGTTCACATTCAAATGTTGTCTTGTTATGGTAATACAGGTGTTGTCTAGCCTCCGGCGTGTTTCAACCTTAATTTTAAAGTTTATATTTAATTCCTTTAACTTCCATAAGTGTAAGTGTTCTTAATTTTAACATGAAATAAACATATTTTTGTTTTGTGATGTAATAAACCTGATCTGATATTTTTGAATTTAGAAAAAATTATAATTAACATATCGAAATATTACATCATAAAACATGTTTTTTAGAACTAACGGTATCACGGTTACCAGTCCTAGCAAGTTCGGTCTCACACGGAATATTGTTTTCATCTCTGGACGGGGCAACCGAGTTCTTTCTGATCAGTTCGATTCACGGGCGCTGCGAAGGGATGTTGCATCCCTTTGCATTTTCTATCGCATCTACGACGGAAAGTGAGAAATTGTTCGGATCGATTCCAACCACCAAATTCTACCAATTCACACCGCGATACTTGGCGGTTCACCACTGTGGGATTTACTAGGAGTTTTCTTTCTTTGTGGAATCTTTTAACGCCGGCGATTTTTCGACGGCCGATACGACGTAGGGACCTTCAAAAAACGAGCTTACTTATTTTTAACCAGCAATTCTACAGGTATAGTGTAGTGTATGTATGTAGTAATATATAATATAATGTAGCCCCCACGACATTATGTATTATCGTTAACGTACAATAAGTTTAATCAGTATAATTAAAGATTTAGTGTCATTATATAGTTATTTTTTTCCGTGGTAGAGCTATGCTACAGCTATATTAGTGGTATAGTAGTAGCAAGAATGGGTCGGCTCGACCGGAGAAGGACCACGCTCTCACAGAATACCAGCTTAAAATAGCAGCTTAACACTGCTGTGTTTCGTATGGTGAGTGTAAAAAACCGGAGACCCTTTTTACTGGAAAAGAGGCATTCCATCTTAGTTCTCACGGTGGACAACGCATCGCCACTTTGATTCTTTATTGAGGATAGATTTGGATGTCTATGGTAAACAGCAACCACTTACCATCAGATGGATTGTGCTCGTTTGTCACCCTATCCTATAAAAAAAACTAATTAAACTTATTCTACCTTAACAGTAATATATATTTAAATGAAACTAATTTTACGGATTTTATCGCGTATATTAACTTATTTTTTATATTCCCGACGTTTCGGGTGCTGTTAATATACGCGATGAAATGCGTAAAATTAGTTTTATTTAAATGTGTAGTGTTCGCGTAAATATTAGAAATCATTACTAATATATATTGTCGTGGGGGCTACACTACACCCTGGTGTTGCAGTTGTTAATAGGCGTTGATCAGCACTTCTTAATTGCGCCGCATGCTTATATAAAAAAATAGTCTACCTGATGGTAAGTAGTATAAGTATGTTATGTTATGTACATTATTTATAGCGATTAAAATTAATATTAGGTAAAAAGTTGAATTATTGTTTATAAAAATATTTTTATTTCTTATGGTTGTGGCTTATTTATTTTGACCATTTACATGGGTCAAAAGCACGTTATGTCGTTTTTAATGAAAATTTGTAAAACAATTTAGCTCTATCATATTTGTTAAGACGTAGATACATATTTGCAACAAAGCTTTTCGATTCTATAGCTTTTTTTATAGGATAAGGGTGAAAAACGAGCACACAGTCCACCTGATGGTAAGTGGTTGCTGCGGCCCATAGACATCTACATCTATCCTCGTTTGCGAATCAAAATGCAGATGCGTTAGACCCGTGAGGACTAAGATGGAATGCCTCATTCCCAGTAAAAAGGGCCTCCGGCCACCTGCACTCACCAAGCGAAACGCAGAGGTAAACCTCTACTTCACGCTGGTATTCTGTGAGCTCGTGGTACCACCCCGGTTCGAGCCGGCCCATCCGTGCGACAGCAAAAGCTGCCGCGTGGCTCTGCCACTGTTTAAAGCTAGCAAATAAGTACTATAATAGACGTATAATAGGCTTTAACAGACTAATTTATAATATAAGTTAATTTTAAAATGAAAGTCTGAGTATGAGGGCTCGTTGATTTCGATGGTATTTGTCTTTAAGACCTAATTAACTTTTGTATTGTGAAATAGGTCATCGATTTTTTTATGAGTATGGCATTTATGAGTAATTAGCCCCGCGGTGATTGTCTGATGACTACGTAGCTCACATTAACTGATACTGTTCCGTGAATATTGCAAGCCACTTAGAAACTTCATGCCAAGAAAATTTATTTCTTTTCTGTATTATATTTTTATTGGTTTTTATCAACTCAAATAAAAGATATACAAACGGTGAAATTTATGCCTTTTGGAATGCTCGCCCTTATATTAATAAATATAAAATTTCTTAATGGTTAAGATTTTGTAAAATAATTTTCATCAGCCTCATCAGGTCTAGCTCCCCAATAAGTGCTTCCACGACTTTTTCTGCTACCGCTTATAAATGAGATGCAATATTTGACAGATTTTATAGCGGGGAAATTAATTAATTCGAAAATGTAAAGTTTTACACTTTTTCTGTACTATTAGCTATATTTTATATTAAAAATAAATAAACCAAACCATATCCATAAAAGTATAAAAACAAAAAAAGAGTTGAACATTTGCAAAAAATCAAAGATCAAACCAGTGAGGCATTGTCTTGTGTATTAAAACACTAGAAACTGATAAACTTTTATTTATAACCATTTCTCAATTACATGACAATGTATAACAAAAAACTTCATCTCAGTGTCAACTAGCGACATCTGGTGAGCGGAAGATTATTAGCCCTCATTGCAGAAAGTTTCTTGTCACTAAATCTTTTAAATATTTATTTAAGATCTTTTTTTTTTAGATATTGACATTTTGATTTTTACTTTTATATAATGGATTTCCACAAAGTAATGCCTGATTCTATTAATTATATTTTGATTTAAGTTATAACTAATTGTGATAAAATCCGTACAAGCTTTGCGATTATGTCGGATCCCTCTTTGCGACAGAAAGTATCCAGCATTAAAGGTGATAATAATTTCATCGTCTCATTAATTTGATAAACAAATAAATTTTTATATAAAAAAATATTTAGAATCTTAAATATTGGATTTCTACAATTAAAAGTCAACGAGTTATAGCTAAAATATTATACCTTAAAAATAAAATAATACAAGAATAGGCAGTTCTCTGAGAAACATATGTTTCTGTGGGAAAGCCCAACATTCAGGTGCTACTGTAATATACTCTATTACAGTAGATGGCGCAGTAACGTCAATGCGGGACTCGTCCGTCGTAAAACAAATGAAAAACGAGTGGTCCGATCAAATCGTACGAGCCATCAATTACCACGGCTTATTGATATTGGCCGGCGCTTGCTACGCGGTTTCCTGTCGCAATACACAGCTAGGAAATATATTCACGACAGTATTGTGTAAATTATCACATAGTAGCATTTTTTTAAGATTTACAAAAATCTCTTAAAATATGAAAGAGTTTTAAAAAAACATGGAAGTAATTACATGGCAGTTTTAATAAATATATTTTAGGTAAAATTAATGTTGTTGAATGCGACATAATATTATGTCCTAGAAACATATTATTTAAACTCCTCATAAAGGAGGTTTCGTCAAGATTTTTTTACTGACACGAACTTCTCATATGTTGTAAATTAGTACGTAAAATTACAATTCACAAGTTTAGTAATTGCTGAGCTCGTACCCAAATTACTCGCGAGTTATGAGCTTTGAAGCGAACGCCCAACCCTTGAGCCATTTTGCTTCTGTAAAGCTCGTAGGAATACTAAATATAATTCATTAAGTTATGTAATCTCACAATCTAAACACAAGAAAGCAGCAGGAGCCGCTCAAAAGCTCATAAACAAATTAATTATATTCATCACCATTCACATTATTGCCGAATATAGGGATGTGCCTTATTAATTTGAAATACAAATGTTTTCTGAATATAATATTACTACAAAAATTATTTTGTAAATTAAAAGACATCTTTATTTTTATGTCATGAATGTGTTATTTGTTTTTAGAGTTCCGTATCTGAAATGGAAAAAATGGAAATCGTATGTCCGACACCCTACATAACTAACTTTCTACGGAATAAACAGAGCGGGAGTCCTATACGCACTTGTCCGGATTTTTATTCGGTTTCGTTGCTCCTTATCGCGGGTAAATGATTGCGTTTAACACTATAAACAGAGAATCCTGAACACTGTTATTTTACTGTTTAAAGGATACGAAAAAAAAATGTAATTAGAAGTTTTGAAGTATTATTAAATTTCTTATTAATTTTATCTTACTTCTCAAATGTGATGCAGAAGACGGTTGGAAGTGTTCATTTGCATTATTTATTTATTAAGTGCCGTTATCAGGTGGATCAATCTCGTTTGTAAAAATGCTAACTACTATACTATACGCAAACTCTCCACACCTCTTTATACCTATGAGCCATGAAAATACGATAAGATCTTTGTAGCGTTTATTGCAGTATAAGAAATATAGTGGCAACTAACACATTTCCAGTTAAGTCTGTTATTACTTTCTTGTTTGTTCAAAATTATTTTATTTTAATTTTTTTATGTTTATAATATTTTATAATCTAAGTACAAAGACATAATCGAGTTATTCGCTATAACTTAATAAAAATAGTATCGATACTTTTAGGGAGGCGCACATCACTTCTGGTTATTTTTTACTTTTAAGCGAGATACTGCAACGTCATTGTTACACCGAGGGAAAAGTAAACAGAATTTTTGTCACTATGTCCAATGAAATAAACGACGGTAGACTAGATGGCGTTAACTTATGACATGGCGACACGCGACCATGTCACGGTAATGACAGAATAATAAATTATGTTGTAATAACTTATTATACTCGTAATGCACACCGGGACTTATGATACCCGGAGTTTAACTAATGGAAGTTAAGTAAGTGGGCTTAATTAGCAAATTTAGTAAATTAAAAGGCAACGTCCGATGTTTTTGGACGGATAAGTGACGTAGATAGTAAAGGGTTGTATTAGTTATGGTACCACGCGGTGCCTTTGAAAATCATGCTACTGGCTAAAAGTTTTTGATAGTAACAAAGTAATAATTATGATAAGTTTTCGTAAAAAGACAAAAACTTGTTAAAACATAACATATTTTATTTAGCTTCTCATGAACTGCAATATATTTTTAATGATTTTTAGGGTTCCGTACCTCAAAAGCAAAAAACGGAACCCTTATAGGATCACTTTGTTGTCCGTCCGTCTGTCTGTCTGTCTATCAAGACCCTTTTTCTCAGAAACGCGTGGAGGTATCAAGCTAAAATTTATATCAAATACTCAAATCTACTGTCCCTTAGAGCTGTGAAAAAATCAAACTTCTAAGCCAACGCAATCAAAGGATACAGCCGTTTATGCCGTAAATTTTCGACATTCGCAAGGGAATCAAAACCTACAGGGTACTTCCCGTGAACTCAGAATCTTGAAATTTGGTACGAAGCAACGTTTTATAGCACAGATAAAGGAAAAATTACGAAAAGCATAAATTTTTAATTACAGCATATAATAAAATTATTTTTAATAATTTTAAACTTATATACCTACAGATTTGTTCGGAACGCACTTTGCCGGTTTTTTTTTCTACCATTTCCTTCGGAATTAAAGCAACACGTATAATCTGACTTCACGTCTAATGTTTCGCGCAAGTTAGCTAATCATTAATATTGCCTACTCAAAATAATGTAAATGATCTTACTTAAGCATTATCTTGTTATTTGCCCATACTGTAAGTTAAATAAGGTCTGGTACGACATCGTAATAAATTCTAATACTTTATTTTTAGTTTAGTAAACAAATGCGCGCCATATCTGTCTACTTAATATGCACCCTTAGAGAGATACAGCTAGTATAAAATAGTTAGCTTTTAATTACAATTTTATTACCGACTCGCGTCCCATTCAATTACTAAAAGAAATATTAGAAACTGTCTCGAACATTAATTGAATTTAAGGGTTCTTAAAACACTAGAATACTGAACATACCATCTCTTATGTCCTCAGTCTGTATATGCTTTTTGATATAGTTATTGCCGTGTTGTGGCAGCATAAGAAACTCTACTACCCCTTATCAACCCGTGCACGTCGTACAAGGTGACAGAGGTAAAACTAAAACAAGATAAAACAGCAATATCTTTCCAACAACACGTCCATAATGATAAAAAATAATACGCAGTAACTATGGCAAATAAAATATGAGTCAATCTATAGGGCAGGCCTAAGTTCAGTATTGGACTTGTAATTACCTATCATGAACAATAATGAATCAATGTATGTATACAATGATTACAATTTTACAATCCCTTGTTCAATAAGATATATGCATACGTGATAGAGCTACGGTGTTGCGTATTAACTTGGCTAGTGTATTAGGTCGGCTTGACCGTAGAAGGACAACGTTCACAGAGAACACCAGCGTACTCGTGAAATTCATAATTAAATAAGGCTTTCACTTACCATCAGTTGAACTGGGTGCTCATTTGTCAACCTTCTGTAAAAATCTATGATTTATATAAAGGAAGCGGTATGTGTTAGAAGTATGTTATATTAAAATGTATTCGATGCAGTCTAAAGTCTTCACATCATACATTTTGTAAAACTAATGTTTTACCATCGCGTTGTTTTACCCTATTCTAGGTTGAGATGTCACGAACGAAAAAACCCTTTGAAATTCGAGTTGCGACAGTGGCATTGGATGAAAATCTGAATTCCCCACGCTTTTACCCGATACGCATACGATATGTGTTATCTGTTAATGCCACTTGGGATCACCAGTAGTGCTTTGTACTCAAAGGCACCTGTTTTTTATATAAATAGAATATGTTTTCCCTAGTTCTTTTGAGTTGTGTCGATTTATGTAGCGTTCTATTCCCGTTATGAACCAAAATCTAATTTGTTACTCACATTTTGTTACATAGACATTTTATTTAAGTACCCGCACTTACACAACTTCACAGTTCTGAACATCGACAGGCTACATATCTTACTAGCTGATAACTCCATCTAGTGGAGAGCCGCCCTATACTATGCTAACCGGTTCGAGGCTAGATACAACAGAACCTTTTCTTCCGTCCGTCGGTCAAATTTTTAAAACATATTTAATATAATGTGATCATTTAAATATTCAAATTAAAAAGATAAAGTATATAACACCAATTAATTAAACATAAATTGGTTGAAATTAGATATTTAATTCGTGCTAACATCGTTCATTAAATTTCTTAAGAAATAGAGATAAAGTATATTAAGGTAAAGAGGTGTGCTGGTTCATCTCGCGACTCTTCAAGAAATTAATGTATGATGGAGCATTCTTGAAAAGGCTTATATCTAGCGATGGACTTTTAAAAGTCTGACGCTAAGGTTGTGTGTTTATTAATATGCAAATAACTAAACATATATAATAATGATTATATTATGAGTTATATTGTGCCTCTAATTCTCAGACGTTACCCTGTTAAAAACAAAAAGAAGTTCTATCTCTTTATAAGTATATTTTATTTCAAAATGGTGTTCTGTGTGACCGTGGTCCTTTTCAATTTTAGCTGTACCACTCGCACTGCAACCATAATACGCTGCTACGTGGCTCTACCATGTGGCCCTACCACGTAGCTCCACCAACTAGCTGTAACATGTGACTCTAAAATGTAGCTCTATCACGTGTCTCTACCACGTCTTCCTTTTTGTTTCCGACATACCACGTAATCGACCTTAACGACTTGTATTGTGTATAATGCGTACATACAACAAACGATTGGAATAATTAGCCGGCTTCTGTTATTCCATTTCATTAGAACCATGGATACAGTAGGTAGTTGGTTTGGTTTAAAGTGAGTCCCCTTTAGTCAAAAGTGGATTCCAGTTGATGAAGAGGCTAGTTAAGCTAAGATCACACGCTTAAAATATATATAGGTCTACAAAATCACATACCAACTGATGGGATTATAGGCAAACACTGACGTATAATATAATGAGGTAAAAAGCTTATAATATAAGCTATGCAAACTTTTTTGCTTTAGTTTTTAAAATTACATTAAAATTTAGGACAATGTTTCCATAATTTCGTCTTTCATAGTTTATTTAGAAAATTATTGTAATGACAAATATGCTTAGCAGTACTAAATTAATACAAGTCAGAGTTAATTAACATCTAATATAAAATGAGGTCTTTATACCAAAATTTTAATAAATTTGTATGTATTTTGCTGATTAATCCTGCCAAACTGAAAAATAATTATCCTTTATATCAATTAAGCAAGCTTTGAAAGTCAGTTTATATATATATAATTGAAAGTTAGTATTGTATATCCTAATTGTTGCATCAGATGTTGCAAGTGAGAGCAAAAGCAAACATGAATTAAAATCTAATAAATATTACCGTTATTTATCAGATTGAAGTAGCTAAATAAGATGAAAAGCTCCTAAAATGCATGAGTTAAATAAAGATTTGCTGCATGACATGTATCCAAAATCCTAGCACCCTTATTTAAAATTTCCTATATTTAATGCATTTTAAAGAGATGTTACTGTCAGACATAAAGCATTATACAGTTAGGAACAACATACAAATGCACTCGAAACAACTTTTCCATTTATCAGTCAATAAATATGATAAAAAGTATTATTGGGGCGAAAATGTGTCCGCCGGGACGAACCGCGCCGGTTTATTGTTTTTATTTCATCTTTTATACCGACGTAAAGGTAAACGGATATATTTTATTGAAATGACCTCTGGATCAAGATTTATACTATTCAAATTATTTGCAAATTTTTTTTAGTCTTTCCCCTTTTTTATAATACAGTTAAGATAAAGTTACAGCCTATTTACATCGCTTGTCTGGGTACAGACTTCGTCTCGTGTTGCGTGTTGGCGGACGTGTCTTCGAAATATATTTTTTTTAATTTCTCAGACACGCAGGTTTACTCCGATGTTTTCCTTTACCATCACGCACGTGGTAAATCAGCATTTAAAGTTGAAATTAATCATTGGTGCCAACAGGGATCGAACCCGGGTTGCTTGCTTACTGTGAAATTTACAGTGGACCCCTGAGCTACCTCGGATCTCATAATATAAAGGCTAAAATTCTCTTAGAAAAGCCTTTAAAATTGCGTAAATAATGTATTCATTGTTACATACATTTTGTGTCATCACTTTTGGTTTCAGTTTATTTCTATTTTTTGTACGTACACGTACATAAATGTCATTATTTTTTATGATACAAATAAATATAATATAACATTAATTATGTATTAATTTAAGTACTAAATTTTAACAGCTACTTCCTCCCCGTATAACTTCAAATAAACCTGCAGATATGTAATAATTCCATTATTTCATTAGTTTTTAAATTTAACAAATAAAACTATATAAATACCACAATCTTAATATTTTTTAGCCTAGAGCACTCCATTAATTATTCTCTGTTTTTGAAGTAACATCACATTCGGTTAAGTCATTCCGAAGATTAGCCAGGACAGATACACAGATGGACAAAAGTTTTAAAAATTGTTATTTTAGTCTTGATTTCATAGAAATAACCCCTGAGCTCAATAGAAGGCAGTTATTTCAAAATTACAGACATACACTTCAATATTATGTATACGTACAAAATAATAGGTTAGGTTAGGTAGTACAGCTACCCCCACACCCCGAACGGGTTACCTAGCTACCAAGCCAACCAAGCTAAGACTAAGCTACGGCTACTAAGCCCCCGGGGGGGCTTAGTAGCCGTAGCTTGGTCACCCGCGGTGAACAAAGAGGAACCCTTTGGCTGGCCCGTGGATAGGGCCGACTCGAGGTGGCCACTCCGAGTCTCGTAAAGTCTACTCAACTACTACTCCGAGCCCACTTCGGATGTGTGTCGGTGGGCTGCGGTGAGAGGGGTGTTCTCTCCCCCTACCACTGCAGCCGAGGTGGAGTAGCGGAGGAAGAGGAGTGTTGGTATGGCGATGCGCCACTCGCCCTATCCTCCGCGACTCAGACAGGGCCGCACCGTTGATGCGGTGGTGGTGGGGCCGCGGGGGTAGAGGAGTGTCGGTATTGCGAGTCGCCGCTCTCCCTACCCTCCGCGGCCGAAACTTGGTTGGCGGCGGAGCCAGAGACCAGATCCGCCACTGGTGTCGGAAAAGCGGGTGCTAATAATTTTCCTGGCCCTTAGGCCTCCGCTTATTGAACTCGGGGGGGGGGGGGGGGGGGGTCCGATATGCAGGTGGAGTTGGAGGCCGTGGAGGGGGGCGTGCCTTGTGTTCCTGATGCACCTTACTTGAGACACTGTCCGTTCACTGTTAATGTCTGAAAATTCTGGCAAGCGACCCACGTCCAGAGGCTGTTGTTCAATTTCATGCAATCGTAAATTGCACGAAATTGCACATATTACATAGGTAACAACTAAGAACAGTAGCATACTATACCATAAGGATGAGCCATAACAAGTATTAAACAGATTCAAAAACAATTACGTTTAATAAAACTAAAAACCGACTACAAACAACTAAAAATATATAATTAAAAATATTGTACAACTATAAACAAAAATATTTATACGTGGTAGAGCCATGCTGCAGCTATTATACGTGGTAGAGCCACGCTGCAGCTATATTAAGCTCCCATCGGGCGCGTCCCCAGGTGGCGGATAGGGGAACGCCACTCAGATATGGGTGGTAGTGGGAAACCGTCGTGGACCAAAACTGGCTGGCTGAGGGCTTGTTTGGCTAATGGAGGGCCTTCTAGTTGCTTCCTGTATCCTCTCCGTTGAGAGGAACAGAGAATGTGACATGCGCGGTGAGGTGCCAGGTGCACTCGGCTTTTGCCGACGCCGGGCAACCCGTAATCGCGGGATTCTCAAGGAACACACCCTGTAAAAAAGGAAACTGAATGGGCTCAGTGTTCCCTCACCCGGTCTCTGGGCAGGCATGGGAAGAACCCGTATCGACTCTGCCACCATTCGAACCTCGGAATCCCTCTGGCGTGTCGTGGATCACGTCTCGCGGCGCCTAAGGGGCCGAGGGCTCTTGGCTTAACCGCCTGGAGTCGCGAGGATGATAACCTCTTTAAAAAATCACCCGAAGCTCAAGCGTGGCACGCCGTGAGGAGCTGCATGACTGATGGGTAAATGTTCAGTCGTTAGCGTTGCCCCCGTCGGGGTACCGGCCGACACCCTTGACGGGTTACGCATAGGCTTATCCGGGCACAAGAGGCACTGCTCGGATGGACTGCTATTTCCTCCACACTCGTGGGATAAAACATGGAAAAATATAAAATTATTAAAAACATAGAGGTTGAAAAGGAGGCAGTATCAGATACTGGAAGCGGTGGAAATCGGTCACGTGGGACGTCTTCCGCTAGGAAACGTCCAGTGTGCCGGTCTTCAGAAGAGGAAGGCCTGCCGGCTCCCAAGTTGCCGACTTCGGGGAGGGGTCGGCAGGCATCGAGAGGGGCGAGTGCTTCTCAGCCGCGGAGGGATAAGCACGGTCGGTTCGTGTGCTCCAATACCTCGGCGGCTAGTGAAGCAGAGGGCGACATGGGGTTCACTACGGAGGACCCTGGCGATGGCGGTGAAAGCTGTGCCTCGCTGGGGAGCTCAAAGGCGGAGCTCAACGCCGCCAAGAGGGAGCAGCGCAAAGCCGTCGCGGCCGACGAAGTGTCGGAAATGGCCCGACGTGCTCGTGAGCGACGAGCTGCTCATGCGGCGGAAGGGGGAGAACCATCTGCGGTGGCCTTAAGCCAGCTGGCTCTGGATGGGGTGGACTTAGTCCTGAAGGTTGCCACCAAGTCCGGCAGCCTGAAGGGCACTTTCACCCGTGGCTTAAAGGAGGCTGCCGCGGATATTAGGGAGGCGGTTGGCATCCTCCTCAACAGGACGGCCTCTGACGAGGTCGCAAAGTTGCAGGAGGAAAACAGCCGCCTCAGAAATGACTTGGAGGACCTCCGACGGCAAGTCGCTGCGCTGAGCGAAGAGCAGCAGCGACGGACGTCCACCGATGCCGCACCTGTAGTGGCCCCGACTCCCGCACCGCAACCGGCAAGCCCTCGTACCGACGAAGAGGTCGAGCGCATTGTCCGGATCTGCATGCTCCAGTGCGGGAGCATGGTTAACGCTCGGCTGGAGGCGATTTCACGGCGTCTCCCGGCGGAAATTCTACGTCCGCCTTTGGCGGCGGACACTCGGAGAACTGAGGAGCCGCCGAGACTTGCGCCTCAAAAGGGGAAGCCCGCGGAGGGCAACAAAAAGCCCGCGGAGGGAGCTCCTTCGAGCGAGCAGCCCACGACTGTCGGGTCTAAGGGTGAGACCTGGGCAAAAGTCGTGGGCCGCAAAAAGGCCCGCAAAGCCGCCAAGAAGGCCGCAGCAGCTGCATGCGGCCCAGGTGGAACCGTAAATACGGCTCCTCAACCTGCGCGGCGGACTGCCAAAGGCGGTCGCAAGAGACCGGCTGTGCACGTTCCGCGGTCCAATGCCGTGACGCTTACGTTGCAGCCCGGAGCTGTGGAGCGTGGCGTGACGTACCAGTCGGTCATCGCTGAGGCCAAGGCAAAGATCAAATTATCAGATCTTGGCCTTCAGTCCGTCACCCTCAGGCAGGCTGCCACGGGTGCACGGCTGTTCGAGGTGGCTGGCACAGCAGCAGTGCCGAAAAGGCGGACGCACTGGCCGCCAAAATGAGGGAGGTCCTCAACCCTGAGGACGTCCGGGTCTCCAGACCAATGAAAACCGCAGAGGTGCGGATTGCTGGCCTGGATGACTCCGTGACCTCTGAGGAGGTGGTGGCGGCCGTTGCCAGAAGCGGAGAGTGTCCACCGGACAAGGTGCGGGCTGGCGATATACGCATCGACGCCTCCGGACTCGGCATGGTCTGGGTTCGGTGCCCTGTGGCGTCGGCGAAGAAGATCGCTGATAGCGGCAGATTGCTGGTAGGCTGGGTGGCGGCAAGGACCAAGCTTCTACAGCCCCGGGCTTTGTAGTGCTTCCGGTGCCTGGAAAAAGGGCACGTCCGGGCGAAGTGCACCGCTGAGGTTGACCGTAGTGACCTCTGTTTTCGCTGCGGCCAGCCTGGCCACAAGGCGGCCCTGTGCACCGCGGCGTTCAACTGCAGCATTTGTTCTGCTGCGGGTAGGCCTGCAGAGCACAGAGTAGGCGGAGGGGCCTGTGGGGCGCCTGCCAGCAAGGCCAAAAAGAAAAAGCAAAAGAAGAGGAGCACTAAGCCTGCCGGGTTAACCTCGCTGCCCCCGCAGGCTAGCAGCTCCGCGGCCGACTCCCGGCCCAGGACCGTTGCCGAGGGGATGGAATGTCAATAATGGCACAATTCCATTCTCTCCATTTTCTCCAGGGCAACATCAACCACTGTGCCAGAGCTCAGGATCTCCTACTCCAGAGCATGGCAGAGTGGTCGATTCACGTGGCTGTGGTCGCCGAACCGTACTTCATTCCAGCCCGTGACAACTGGTTGGGATGCGCTGACGGTTTGGTGGCCATTATTGGCGAGACTCTGATCGACCCGTCTCGGGGCCGCGGCTGGGTTGCTGCGGTCTCGGGCGGCATCGTTATTTTAGGGGCATATTTCTCCCCCAACAAGAGTCTCGCAGACTTTGAGGGTTTCCTTGTCGAGTTGGGCGCCGTCGTAGGCCGTTATCACCCTCGTCCCGTTCTGGTGCTCGGGGATCTCAACGCCAAGTCATCGGCGTGGGGATCTCCGGTCACTGACCCTCGGGGTGAGGTGCTAGAAGAGTGGACGGTGACGACTGGTCTGGTCGTCCTGAATCGGGGTTCGGAATACACGTGCGTGCGGCAGCGGGGTGGGTCGATAGTGGACGTCTCGTTTGCTAGCCCCTCTGTCGCCAGCCGAGTCCGCGACTGGCGTTTCGCCGTAGAGGTGGAGACACTGTCGGACCATCGATATATCCGGTTCGACGTCTCTGCCCAGACTGCGAGCGGCCGCCATCCAACAACCCCGATTAACGACGGCCCGCGTTGGGCGCTTAAGCGCATCGACAGGGAACTACTCGAGGAAGCTGCCCTAGTTCAGTCCTGGATCTGGGAGTCGACGATGGACGGCCCCGTCGACGTCGAAGCGGTGGCGTTATGGTTTCGCGGGACGATGACGCAGATCTGCGACGCGTCAATGCCCCGTGTCCGCCAACGGTCCGCAAAGCGCCAGGTGTACTGGTGGACCGCCGAGATCGCGCAATTGCGCATAGCGTGCGTTGCGGCTCGTCGCCGGTACACCCGATACCGGAGGCGGCGTCGACGGGATTCCGCCGAGGAGGACGCGCTGTATGAGGTGTACCGCGCGTCTAAGGAGACTCTGTGGCTGGCCATCGGTGACTCAAAGTCGCGTGCCAGGGAGGAGCTGCTGGGGTCCCTAGATCGGGATCCGTGGGGGCGCCCCTACCGTTGGATACGGGGCAAGTTGCGTCCCTGGGCGCCTCCACTAACACAAAGGATGCAACCCCAGTTGCTAGAGTCGGTGTTATCGACTCTCTTCCCTGAGCGAGTGGGACACGTTCCCCCGGCGATGGCTTCGCCCTCAGCCACAGACTCTCCAGAAGAGGAGAGCACCGATGTCCCCGAGGTGACGCAAGCAGAGACGAGAGTGGCCGTGTCGCGACTCCAGGCTAAGAACACAGCGCCCGGACCCGACGGAATTCCTGGTCGAGCTCTCTTCCTGGCTCTGAAGGAGCTAGAGCCCCAGCTGAGAGGGCTCTTTACGGCATGTCTCGAGCAGGGTCAGTTTCCTAGTGTGTGGAAGGAGGGGAGGCTGGTCCTGCTCAGGAAGGAGGGGCGCCCCGCGGACTCACCGTCCGCGTACCGGCCCATAGTGCTACTCGACGAGGCGGGCAAACTTTTTGAGCGTATCATCGCAGATCGCCTCGTCAGCCACTTGTGCAGAGAGGGGCCGGACCTGGATGACAACCAGTTTGGTTTTCGTCGCGGGCGCTCCACCATAGACGCTATTACGCGCGTGAGAGCCCTGTCGGAGGAGACAGTATCCCGGGGTGGGGTGGTGCTGGCGGTGTCCTTAGACATCTCCAACGCTTTCAACACCCTACCCTGGAGTTGCATTCGGGAGGCGCTGAATTACCATCGCGTGCCTCCCTACCTCCGCCGCACAATAGGGGCTTACCTTGAGGAGAGATGCGTTACCTATTGGGGACGTGACGGCGCTGGTCGGCGCGTCATGTCGTGCGGTGTTCCGCAGGGATCGGTCTTGGGACCGCTCCTGTGGAACATCGGCTACGACTGGGTGCTGAGAGGTGAACTCCCGTCGGGCGCCGACTTGACGTGTTATGCGGACGACACGCTCGTCACTGCCCGGGGGAGTTCGTACAGGGAAGCAGCGTTGGTTGCAACGGCTGCGGTGTCACAAGTGGTGAACCGCATCCGGCGCCTGGGCCTGGAGGTGGCCCTAAGTAAGTCGGAGGCCATGGTGTTCCATGGCCCTCGACGCGCGCCGCCGCCGGGTTCACACATCGTGGTCAGCGGGGCCCGAATAGCTGTCGAGTCCATCATGAAGTATCTGGGATTGGTGCTCGACAGCCGATGGGAATTCGGACCCCACTTCTGGCGGCTGGCGCCCAAGCTGATGGGTGCAGCGGGCGCGCTATCAACGTTGCTTCCCAACTTGGGGGGCCCGAGCGCCGCCTGTAGGCGGTTGTACGTGGGAATCGTGCGGTCCATGGCCCTGTATGGGGCCCCTGTGTGGGCGATGGACATGACGGCCAGCACTCTCGCCATTCTGCGTAAACCGCAGAGGGCGATGGCCGTCAGAGTCGTCCGCGGGTATCGCACGATTTCCTACGAGGCGGCTTGCGTCCTGGCCGGATCCCCGCCCTGGGACCTAGAGGCGAAAGTACTCGCATCATTATATCGATGGCGCGAGGAAGAGCGGTCACGGGGCTCGAGGCCGGTGCAGCGGCAGATCGCGCTGCGCCGAGAGGAGCTCCGTCAGGTCTTGGTGGCGGAATGGCGGCAAAGGCTTCTGCGCCCTACCGCCGGCCTCGCTACCGTCGAGGCGATCCGGCCAGTACTCGACGACTGGCTCGGGAGAAGGCACGGCTCCCTGTCGTTTAGGGTGACGCAAGTGCTGTCGGGGCATGGCTGCTTCGGTAAGTACCTGCGCCGCATAGACAGGGAGCCGGACGCTCGGTGCCACCACTGCGTCCATTGCGGGGAGGACACGGCGCAACACACGCTCGCCGAGTGTGTAGCTTGGGAGGAGCAGCGCCGTGTCCTCACAAATAAAGTAGGAGGCGATCTGTCGCTGCCGGCCTTAGTGCGGAAGATGGTCGGTAGCGCAGAGTCGTGGGATGCAGTGGTGTCCTTCTGCGAGGACGTGATGTCGTAGAAGGAAACTGCGGAACGGGAAAGGGAGATCTCGACTCCCTTCCCTGGCCGCAGAAGGCGCACCGGGCGCAGGAGAAGGGCGGACAACGCCCTTTTCCGGCCCCCATAAATGGGTCCAGGGGCGAGGGACTTGGGGAAGCACCCCGCCACCCCTACTCGATGGACCCGAGGCGGATGCGCGCGCGGGTGTCGGCGCGAGCCCCTGAGGCGATACACGGGGTAGTTGATTGAACACCTCACTACCCCGTGCAGGAGACGAGGCCTGGACAGACCGGGCCAGCACTAGTGTGGGGCTGCGGAAGAATTTGGATTCCCGCGGCCCCACGCGCACGTGTGAGGAGACACCGGGGTGGTTTTAGCCGGTAAGAGTCCGGCACGCCCCTCCGCCTTTCCCCAGGCGGAGGTAGTCCATGAGGATTTCCCCCCGTAAAAAAAAAAAAAAAAGGTAGTACAGCTACCAAGCCAACCAAGCTAAGACTAAGCTACGGCTACTAAGCCCCCGGGGGGGCTTAGTAGCCGTAGCTTGGTCACCCGCGGTGAACAAAGAGGAACCCTTTGGCTGGCCCGTGGTGTAGGGCCGACTCGAGGTGGCCACTCCGAGTCTCGTAAAGTCTACTCAACTACTACTCCGAGCCCACTTCGGATGTGTGTCGGTGGGCTGCGGTGAGAGGGGTGTTCTCTCCCCCTACCACTGCAGCCGAGGTGGAGTAGCGGAGGAAGAGGAGTGTTGGTATGGCGATGCGCCACTCGCCCTATCCTCCGCGACTCAGACAGGGCCGCACCGTTGATGCGGTGGTGGTGGGGCCGCGGGGGTAGAGGAGTGTCGGTATTGCGAGTCGCCGCTCTCCCTACCCTCCGCGGCCGAAACTTGGTTGGCGGCGGAGCCAGAGACCAGATCCGCCACTGGTGTCGGAAAAGCGGGTGCTAATAATTTTCCTGGCCCTTAGGCCTCCGCTTATTGAACTCGGGGGGGGGGGGGTCCGATATGCAGGTGGAGTTGGAGGCCGTGGAGGGGGGCGTGCCTTGTGTTCCTGATGCACCTTACTTGAGACACTGTCCGTTCACTGTTAATGTCTGAAAATTCTGGCAAGCGACCCACGTCCAGAGGCTGTTGTTCAATTTCATGCAATCGTAAATTGCACGAAATTGCACATATTACATAGGTAACAACTAAGAACAGTAGCATACTATACCATAAGGATGAGCCATAACAAGTATTAAATAGATTCAAAAACAATTACGTTTAATAAAACTAAAAACCGACTACAAACAACTAAAAATATATAATTAAAAATATTGTACAACTATAAACAAAAATATTTATACGTGGTAGAGCCATGCTGCAGCTATTATACGTGGTAGAGCCACGCTGCAGCTATATTAATAGTATAGTTGTAGCACGAATGGGTCGGCTCGACCGGGGAAGGACCACGCTCCACAGGATACCAGCGTAAAATAGCAGCTTAATGCTGCTGTGTTTCGTATGGTGAGTGTAGAGAACCGGAGACCCTTTTTACTGGAAAAGAGGCATTCAATCTTAGTCCTCATGGCTGACAACGCATCTGCATTTTAATTCGCAAACGTATCTACGTTACGCCCGGCCCATAGACATCTACATCTATCTAGATGTAGATGTCTATGGGCCGCAGCAACCACTTACCATCAGGTGGACTGTGTGCTCGTTTGTCATCCTTATTCTATAAAAAAAAAACAACCGACTTCAATATTAATTATTAAAAATAACTCAAAAACTATTGGTACAGACCTTGATCAAATTTATATGGGACCACATGAGAAGCACCAGCTTTCTAACAAAAAAAAAGAATCATCGAAATTGGTTCACCCAGTCCACTGCCGAAAGTAGGCTTCCCTAAAATTGCCTCATATGGTGGATTTTTTTATAGTTGCTACGGTTGGCAGGCGAGTTAGCAACAGCAGTGTTGTATAAGTTTACAAGATGCTGCCTACCTCCTGTTTCATTTTCTATACACTATGTTTTAGCAGCAACTTCTAAAGGTGTTATGCGGAATATTTTATATTACATTTAGTGTTATGTAGTCGGCTTTTACTTTTTATTAATAAATTTATTTTACTTTACATGGACTCTCTTTATGCTATTTAAGTAGACTTTACAATTCTTATAAACTTAAACATGACCTTATCTTCTCTATTTCTACATAAAAACAAAGTCGCTTCCCGCCGCCTGTAAGCTTAGATGTTTTAAACTAAACAGATTTTGATGCGGTTTTCATTAATAGTCAGAATGATTCAAGAGAAAGGTTTATATGTATAATACATGCATATATTATATAATTTTTCCGTCCGTGTGTATGTGACTGAACTCCTCCTCTAGACTGGACCGATTTTGATGAAATTGTGTGTGTGTGATTAAGTTGGTTAATGAGTGGTTTAGATTCACGATTGGACCCAGTAGGTGGCGTTGTAGTCCAGATCCAGAAATCAATAGCGCGAAGTCTGGGTGGATCGCTAATATTAAAATAATATGAAAATAATGATCTTCTAATTTTTTCATAGTCGTGGAAATCTGCTTACCTTATTAACATCAATATGAAAATAATATCATATTTGTTTTATATTCGTGGCATCTATCCCTGGATTATGGTCGGAGTGTCATTTTTTGAGTAAGATTTAATTGTCAAAATAATATTTTTTCGTAAACAAGTGCTTAAAATGAAAACTGTGCAAAAGGGCAAAGAACAATTATACTAACTTTATTTCCACGACAACGCAATAACATCCCCTAACAATTTCCAGATGATCGTCCGATTTACCTTGCCTAATAGCAATTCTGCTAATTTTTCACGTAAACAAAGCGACCCCATTGTCGCCAATAGTGTGGCAATAACAGCGATCCCTGTTACCGGTACGTCCTTATTTACTTATTGTAAACTCACATGACAGGTGCCTTAATGGACGAAATAACGCGGCGGGAGCGGCCTGCTACCGTTGTCATTGATTACGAATCAAAAAGAACCACTGTTCGATTGAAAGTAATTCCAAAAGAAATGCTGTTATACTGTCATCTGATTTTAAATAATAAACTCGTATTTGCTTATATTTTCAAAATCGATTATTGGGTTTTAAGTCAAGAAATTTTCAGTAGTAGGAATCTGGCTGCATTCTCTCAATTCGTGTGAGATTGCAGTCCCATCTGACTATGAGAGTGAAGGAATAGAGTGTGCACCTGTGCTTGCGTACACACTTGTACACTGGCTGTAGTGACCAAAATCCGGTCTGGTGGACATTATTATCAATAGCGCTAGAGTATCGACCGAGCGTTCGAAAAACCACCCGATCAGCATGGCGAGTGTCGACAAAATGCTCATTTTTGTACAAAAAGGTTGTCTACAATAAAACTGATGGTTATGAAATTATTTATTCAGTAGTAAATATTTTTAAAATGTCGTCCAGTGAAGTTTGTATAACATACTTTTATCAAAGTACGGATAATATAAAAGTTAGGTCCATTAAATACTTTTTGAAATTTTAGAACTATTTAATGTTATAGAATATTCAGTTCTACGGAGTATTTTAAATTCTTCTATGACTACAACATTGAACGAGGACCTCATGGGAAATCGACTGTTGCTCGCTAGTTACGGGTGCCACGACGTAACCCGGGCGCGGCTGTCTACCCCTAATTAATTAATTATTGATTTCATTTATATTCCTTCATAATCACTACTATTTTGTATGGTCCTTGGGCCGAAACAAAATATTTAATACACTTGAGTAAATTTATTTCCCACTATTTTAAGTTAACTGAAGTTTTCTTATATGAACTTTATTATCTCATATTACATCTTGGAACTTAATTATGCATTATTACATATGGTACAAAGATGATAGAGTCGCTAAAAAATATTGCTTTTCACATTAAAGTGGTAGGTATTAAGATAAGGATAAAGCGAACATAATGCCATACGTTCATATCCCACACGTATATACGTATACACATCCGTTGCGGAAAATACGTTAAAAATTGTTGATGAATATGTATACCCATAATTAAATCTTCGATGAGGTTAGTCCAGTGTTAACCAAGAGGTCAAATGTCAAATCACGAATGGGCAGTTAGGCGAGTGTGAGGTAGACCGAGTAGTCAACTGACAAATCTCAACTGGGCCACATTAGGGAAATTGCGACATCTAGTCGCGTGTGAGTGCAAAAGCCCGAAATTATTCCACGGGCTTTGTTTAACTTATGCTCACGTTCTCTGGAAATAATAAAATACGTAAGGAGAATATCCGTAGTAGAAATAAAAAAAATACTGACATAACTCGAGGAATCTTTAAATTAAGGTACTCGTAGCAATGATACAGCTATATAATTAGAAGAACCATCAGCAGATGTGAAACAAACATTCTCAAGTGAGAACCTCGCCATTTTGTCATACTTTTACATTGGCGTTTATCACATTCGTTGGTAATTTTTACTGATTGTAAGCCAGTGCTTGACCATAATCCCACCTGGCGGTAAGTGGTGATGTAGCCCTAGATGGTAATTCGCAATGTCTTAGCGTAAAAAATGCCTATTAACTCTTTCCTTGATTGAATTTGGACGGAAAAAAACGGTAAAAAAATACACGTCGGGAAATTATTCCATTCCTGTGCCGCACGCATTTGAGTGATGTTTCCTCGCTTGTACGTGATACCATACAACAAAAATTTCTTCTTCAGCCTATAGAGGACCACTGCTGGATATGGGTCTCTACGGTTATAGTACGGCTAATTAATAGTTACGATTGACATACGGATAAACAATCGCAGTTTCAAGCTGATCCTTTTACGCTTTACCTTACGCTTAAACTTTGACGCTGCTGCAACGCGCTGATCTGAATTATTTTAACGTCTGGATTAAATGAGATGGTTAATGGTTATACCGCCACTTATGGAAAGCCATATGACTTTTCTGGCATTTTCCATGCCACCTTGCGGCAATAATAAAATTTAATGTTACCTGATGGAGTCTAATAGGCCAACGAACTTCAAATCCTACGTACTTCCTACAAAACACAAAGAGACATTCCCGCGATTTCTGACCCACTAGGGTTGTGTTTCGCCGATACAGGGACGCGCCAAAGAAGAAAGTTCCTTAAGTAGTGTTAAGTTATGTTTATATTTTATATATATTTTTAGATTAAGGTATATATTGCTATGGGCCAATGTTCTTCATTTTTAAGCCCTTGATGCCTGAAATAAAGTTATTGTGTTGTATTGTATAAATATTACTAGTAATTCAGACATTACTCGTAAGATATACATTATATTTGATATGTATCTGACACTAACGGTATTTATCTATACTACTCACATTCATAACATTAAGTCTAATTAAATTAGTTTTACACGTTCTCTAAGTATACGATCAGAATTGTGTTATCATCAACAACAAGTTCACTGCAGATTTTTTGAAGAATTAACACGCTTGGTTAAATTAACACGCTTGGTTGGCGGTTGATGATTGTATTACTTATTAACTTCCTTCTGCGTAGCATTGAAAGGAAGTTAATGGTTTTAGCTGGCAGTCTGTTAGTCTGTATGCCGACACGATAACTTCCGTTCCACTGGACCGATTGACTTTGAATTTGGTATGTGGATACCTTGAGGTAGTAGCTCGGTCGAGTTTGAATTTGGGTCCTGTAGGTCAAAGGGCACCAGAGATATGGGATTCACGCAGAAGGAAGTTGTTTTTCTTGAATTTACATTCAACTCGTTTTGTTTACGCTACACATAAAATAACCATACTGTCGGCGGGAGAGCAACTTCAAACGGTCTTCTTCAGTCCTTAAAAGTATTTAAGACTTAAGTCTAGCAGTAGACTTTAAAGTTCAGCAATTTACATATAGCATAGACAGTAACAAGAAATTACTTATGACACTTCTAAAGTAAAAAATAATAATTTTATGAAAATCAAACAATATTGTTAATTTATCATAATTAAGCAGTAAATAAGACTTGAAAATTGTATAAATTGATACAATTTTCAATCTTGATAGCCAGCGTAAAGGATAATTAGTTTTCTAAAATTTTCTCCTCCTTTACATAGGACCGTGAACAGTCTATAGTTAGACAGAAGCTTAGTGAGGATATTTGATGACTGTCTTTAAATAATATTTTTAGCTAAAAATTTTAATACGATTATTTTAAACATTATGATATAATTTTGTATATTAAATGAAATATATATTTTTAAAACACGATATCCAAATTTTTATTCTCTAGGGTTACGAGAACGTAGTAATGCGAGATGTTAGAAACTCACATATAAGCAAGTGACTAAAGTGGCAGCCAATGCGACAGTTACCCTATCTCAACAAACCGATAATGGAGCGTGAACTCTCCAGGCACTCGGTCTGTCTAGCTCGGATCGAAACGTCTTGTTACAGGAACACTGAATATGAACCATGATATTTGGAACAATAGATTTTTAGTTACATAGCATTATTTTTATGTACTTCCCACATTCAGAGTCATAATATAATAATTCATTAATTTAACAGTTTTTTATATTTATTATTTACAACAACACAATTAATATTTAATGAATTCAAAGAAATTGAACTTGTAACTTTTTGTATTGTATTGAACGAAATTCAAAAGAATTCTTTTCCTTCTTTAAATTCTTTTTTGACTTAAAAAAGAGAAGGTTCTTGATTCGTCCGTATGTTCTTTTTTGTATGTATGTTGCGCTATATCTTTTTCAATCGGAAAGTGATTTTCATGATTCATTTTATTAAGTAGACTACACTTCAAGGGTGATCCCATATCAATTTGGAAAAAAGCTCCAAGCGCTTAGAGTGAAAAAATTAGAGATAAAGTATTTAATCCGTTAACTGCCGTGTCCGGTCCGGTCACTTTGTACGGAGTTTTTCCCACAAAACATTACTGACGACAGTGTAAGTGTAATGTAGTCCAAAAGGTGTTTATATAGTAACAACATTCATACACATACACCATATTCTAATTGTTAGCTTAAGCTTGCGCTATTATTTAGTCCAATTAAAAGGAGCCAAAAATTAAACTTTTAATGTAAAAACAGATTTCAAACATTTTCACGTAGCGGGGCTTTAATTATTTTATAAAATATGTCTTATCACCTTTAAAAGTAAAATTTTACACACTATATAATAGCTTCACCTTTATGAATACATTTTCATCATATTCATATGTATGAATACAATGAAAATTTTAATATCAATTTTCACCCACATTCAGACGCCTGAATTTTCTGAAATTTTGCAACCGTTTGAAGAACCGATGACAATACAATCATTTTACGACTATGGTATGTATTAGTGTACTCACTCCTAGATGATTCATCATGACGTGATCAGTGCATATTGTTTACATTTTTAAAGTGTAACATTATTATTTAAACTTTGATATTATTAAACTGAACACAAAATCTCCGAGTAGGTAGATACCTATATTTGGAATTTAAATGTCTTTATTTTTCACGAATAATATACGTTTTGTTCTTTATTTCCACATTTAATTTAATAATTCAGGATTGTCAATTTTTTTATTATATAATTTTAAAACAATAAAATCTTTTGAAATTTCTTTTTATAAAACTCCAGCTTTGCGTTTTAGACATTTTAACGCTTGTTTAGAAAAGTTGTTATTTATAAGTATTAAATAAATATTACATACAGGGTCAATTTTTAAAGAGTAGCCTTTAAACTTAATTTATCGCTATACCGTTATTGCAGTTTTTGAAAATACGAGTAAATAAAGCTTCTACTTTTATCTGAAATTATCCCAAATTGAATGTGATTTATGGGCGACAATATTTTGACCTACCGATCGACTCTTAACAATGTGTGCGTGCGCAGTAAAATCAGTTGGAATAATGCATTACGACAAAAAGGGCAAACTGGTTGAAATTTTTTAAATTTATTTTTCTTCACCATTTGCCTATATTACTTAATCTGTAGTTGCAAATTTATTGCAAAATAACCCTCTATAATTGTAATTTTATTTGCGTACCCTAATAGTTTCCGGTTTGTGACATTTTTTGTGTCTCTTAACGAATAGATTTAACAACGACAAAAAAATTATATGACGGCATAAAATTGTCATGTTGTATGTTTCTCTTAAGTGTAATGTCTAGAATGGTTTAAAGATATTTTTAAGCGTCAAATTCGCGGGCATTGTTAGTACTAATAAAATAACACACCGTAAAAACATCAAACTGTGGTCAGCCTTACAACATCTAATTATTATGTTGTATCAGTATGTAAACTATCTTTCTTTATCCATATTCAGTAGCAATCTTCGACAAAATGGAGCCGTGGAAGTTCAAACTGTAATTCTCGCATTAACAGAAAGGCGTCCGTGCGACGAAGCAATAAAAGCGGCATTGCAAGCAAGCAATATAAACATCGGCAACGTAACGATGGGCCGAATGTGCCCTGACGGCAGCCAAATTGTAAATAGTGCTGGCTCCCGTTTAGTTTGCAATATTTGTGCGGTTCCGTGTAAATGGAAAAAGGAAAGAGCCAAAGATGCGTTCGATGACAGAGATTGACGAAAATATTTTCATTATTGAGTTTTCTCATTCGAAATTAATGAGTTCATTATAATATTGTGTTGTTTTATGCATAATGTATATTATTTAATCTTATAATGCCTCTATTCCACTGATTAATAAATTAATGAATATGTTCTTGGGGTGGTGCGTGCAAAACACACTTATTGGAAATGGAGCGAGTGCAAAGAGATGTCCTAAAAGTGATGATTTTCTTACCTTACCGCTACCCGACCAGCTTGCTATATAAAAAAACAGGTGTTTTGTGTGTTCGGAAAACTTTCAACAAAACAAAAGTAATACAGAAGCTAACCAACCTTAAATTAAAAAACACACACTCACACACACTCACTTTCTCTCTCTCACACACACTCACACACACACACACACACACACACACACACACACACACACACACACACACACACACACACACACACACACACACACACACACACACACACACACACACTACACACACACACACACACTGTGCGCGCTCGGTAGAAGAGGAATAGTCCTAGTTTAGGAATCAGTACAACAATTTGTTTGTAACCTATATAAGGTTTAATAAAGATTATTATTATTATTATTAATCAAATCTTAATTCCTTTGTTAGTATTTATATTTATATAATACAAATACATTTTTCAATAAATATTTTTACAAATACATCATTTATGACGTTCAGTAGATAGTAGTCAATAACTTGATAAATTTTATTATCTTTACATGTAACACCTATTTTATACATAGACTTCCTTAGGTATTGTCCTTTGCTCGCAAAATTCTAAAGAAGAGAAAACTGCTATCATAACCAGTTTTTATTGTAAGTCTACTATTATGTTATCAAAATAATGCAAGGGTATTGCTTCTGCGATCACTAATCCGCTTACGCTTATCCAACGTAATGCAAATATTCTTAAAACGGTGTATCTCTAACAATGAATATAGAAAAATTATGATAAAATTCTTTTAACGTTATATTTTTTCTGCAACACTTCCGCTAAGGGACCATATATACATTTCGTAATTGAAACATATATAGAGATTATATAATTTCAATCATTATGTCTTTATATTTAATTAGCAAACCCTGGCAAGCGTTGAACTGTCTGTGTATACAACAGCAGCGCCATCTAGTGATGATTTACGAAAAAGTGGATAGCATAAAAACTTTCTCCATAAAATAATACATACATACATTTGCCCACTTTCGTGATGATCGGCCAAACGTTGTCTATAAATAATAAATGAATATTCTTAATTCAATATAAATAATCTAACATAACATTTACAAGATATCGAAATTCAAATACTAGAAGTAGCATATAATATTTGAATTCTCTGTTTTAACCCTACTCTATCTATAAAGGGGGTAGAGGAGGATATCGAAAACGCTGATGTGTGTAAGTCGACGGGAATTAGACGTTACGACGGTTGGGAATTGGCTCAGACGAAGCGTGGCGGCGTATGCTGTTGTGGAATATCTGCGGAAGGATTAGCGCTTCTTCTTTAAATCGTTTTACTTTGTTGAATTTGAAAAAAAGTAACGTAAGTCTTTTAACGAAAAGTTCATTTCTTGTACAATATATTTTTCTGCATCAATTAAACAATTTCCTTATAACTTTTTAGGAAAATAAAGTATTTAAATTATGGGTTAAAAATATTTTTTAATTTTAATTTGTGGCTTAAACTTCTTACTTTATACATTTATAATATTAAAATAACTATTTAAATAACCTATTGTATCGTTATAGTTGGGGCATTGTCAGCATTAATTATAAAAACCCAGATATAAGCCATTCGTGACCCATTTACCTGCTTACTGAATCAGATCCTAACTCTATATTGTAGTTCCATACATGTCTCATCAAGCCAGAATCACAGAATACCAGCGTAAAATAGCAGCTTCACGGTGCTGTGTTTCGTATGGTGAGTGTAGAGAACCGGAGACCATCTTTACTGGAAAAGAGGCATTGCATCTTAGTCCTCACGGTTGACACCGCATCTGCATTTTGATTCGCAAACGAGGATAGATGTAGATGTCTATGGGTCACAGCAACCATTTAACATCATGTGGACTGTGTGCTCGTTTCTCACCCTATCGTATAGAATAAAATAAAATAAAATATTTTTTTTATTCAACATAGATCACATGTGTAATTCTTATTGAAAGTCATTTCTTACTATACCAATGGTTTGAAAAAAAACCTTTGTCCTGGGAAGAACCAGCAAGTAACCCAGCGGGTTTTTTTTTAAAGCATATTTTACATTAATGGTTGTACAAACTATATAAGTACAAAATTTATTTTAGAAACAGCTTGGAAGTGACCACCTCATTCCCGGGGGTTAGTATCAACCAAGTATTCAGTTATACTATAATAACCCTTTTTATACAGTTTCAACTTAACAAAACATTTAAACTTGGTAATACCTAGCCTGTACACTATGAACTTCCTGTTGTAAATTAAATAACTGTCATAAATTAAGAATTAACAGGCTATACTATCTCTGACATACACATTTTCAGAGCTTCTATATTTCAGCGTTCATTTAAGGCTTGGTACACATGTTGAAGCGAGCCAACCGTCACGTAGGCTGCTAATCCACGTCACGCGCCAATGATTCACGTTTGACGCGTTTAATTGGACGTGCGCTAGTGCGTAATTTGGTTTAACTCGATCATTTCCCTATTTACATCATGTGCTATCGTGAGATTACGTAATTTTAATTTAAGCACAATAACTGGTGTGTTAATGAAAATTTAATACTCTAGAAAATGTATTTTTCTAAAAGTAAAATAAAAAACGATTAAATTTAGAATAATCTAAACATAATATGTTATTTTTTTAACAAAAACCTTTTAAACTATATCTTTACGAAAGAGAAAATAGAGAAATTTATTATAAAAAACGTAGTCATACAAGTATTTAGTTTTTTTTTTTGTCTTATATTGAGACGTCTGAAGAAGGACCACTTTATCACTATTTAATATTTTTTTATTTTATAGAAGAAGGTCGAACGAGCATGCGGCTCACCGATAGTAAGTGTCGACCGTTGCTCATGAACAACTGAAATACGAGGGAAATTGCAGGTGTGTTGCCAGCCTTTTAATGGATTTCAAGTAGGCCTTCTTGAAATTCTTAAGTTGAATCGATCCAGTTAAATTTCCGGTGGTAGACCATTCCACTAAGATGTCGTTCTAGGAAGAAAACTCTTAGTAAATAATAAGTGGTGGATGTTCCACAATGGATATGGACCACCAAACATCCAAACGGTGTAGTAAGTTATCATGATTTTAGTCACTTGTGCAATTATGGAATTTGACATATGGAACTATAGTCAGTCAGTTACAGTTATCTCGTGGTTTGTTAGTCTCGTGTGTAGCTTTGCCCGCGAATTTCAGTAAGCGCCTTCGCTGTGATATCGTACTTAAGCGCAACACATACGGTTGGAAATTGCAATAACTGTCATCCAACAAAACTATTTGCAATCGTGTTTTGTGTCCTACTCTAAAATTATTTTGTGAGTGTTCGTACTTCGTAACTGCCTCGACCGTCTTGTTGAGACTGGTTTCTAAGTGCGATATGGACACTCGATTGAACAGCACCCTTACTAGTGTGGAGTGGATAGGTACTGTTTAATAAACAGGACCTGCGCCGGCGCTCCGATCTGCGTTAGATACCTACATTTGAACGACATATATTTTTCATCGTTGATAATGAGCGTAAGGAGGAGCCCGCCACGCAATACTGGGTCACATCCTGAGCTGTTTACGCTCCGCGATGATTCGTCACTTAATGTCACACAAAGGGAAAAAAACACCAGATTGCGACTGCGACTTGCAAGCGATATTAATGGCCTTTGAAGACCGATTGACGTCGTCCTTAAGGGCTCCCTTCAATTCTCATTATAATAATATAAAGAGTACCTTGGACGCGTTGCGTGGGGATTTTAAGGACATTAAGCAGCAATTAGACGATGTCACAACTTCAATTCATGAACTTTCTGTGGAACAATCTCTGATTAACAGCGATGTTAGTTTATTGAAATCCCGTAACGAGCAGTAGGTATGATCAGAGAATACAGTCAATTATACAAGACAATATCGACTTACAAACAAAACTGGACTACTTGTCAGAAAATTATAAGTTGAGAGAACAACGGGGAAGGATAAATAATCTCGAAATTACAAGAATACCCGTATTGAAGAATGAGAATTTGTTTAATATTGCTAATAATTTGGCAAAAAAGATTGGTTTCCCGCTATTATCAACAGACATTGACTATGTCCACCGTGTTTATCGTTTCAACTGTTTCTGACCCTAACACTCCGTAGGATGCTTTATTGATACCAAATATCATTGTAAGGTTTACGCAATGGCAGCGTAAGACAGAAATGCTTGCGGGGTTGCGTGCTCGTCGTGGCCTTACCGTGGATGCAGGCTTGAACGGGCCTTCAAGGCCTATCTTCATCAGCGAATATCTCACGCCAGAAAACAAGTTGATTTATAAAAAAAAACCGCTCTCATGTGAAAGAACACAGCTACAAGTATGTCTGGTTGTCTAAGTGTAAGATCTTTGTGCTCTTTGGTTTGGGTTGTGTCTAGTGAAAGTGATCTTAATAAAATTAAATGACTACACACACGAATATCTTAGCAAGTTCTGACCGTATTTCTCCGTAATATTCTAAACATGGAACTAATAATAGTGATTATATATGATTACTTAACTATGGTAATTTTTGTGATTGGACTTACAATTAACATTACTTTTTAACACGCACTTAAAGGAGTATAGCTTAAACTTATTAATTCTTGAATTTCCCAGATGTTTGCACTACATTTTACCAGAAAGTTATGTTGGTGGAATACATCTTTTTACCGTTAACAAAATTTGATAGCAAGAAAATCTGTATTTATTAACAAAATGTGAGGGGTCTCCGGACAATATCGCACGATTTTCTGAGAGATATCTTGTGCAGTGATTACGAAGTAGTATGTATTACAGAAACTTGGCTCAAGAGTTTGAGCATTTTGAGGTATTTCACTGTGATTGCGACCCAACCGCGAGTGGACAAAGGCTTGGTGGAGGAGTTGCTATTGTAATTAAAAGAGAGCTTTGCCCATCATATCGGAGGGACTTGTATACGCCTGCTCACGCCGAGGAAATATGGGTGTCTGTGCCCGTAATAACAACGAGGGGCACGTCTACGCGCGCCCGGCTTAACTCCATCGTCACTGACTAACATAATATAACGTACTTAGCACACGGTCCGAAACATGAATCACTCTTGGCATCTTTCTATGAATGAATTAATGCATTTGCTGTCTCAAACCCCAATGACTTTTATTTAATTCTTGGGGACTTTAATATCACTCATGCTCAATGGATTATAATATCGATATGGATTATATGGACATTCACACTAACAACAATACATTAGCTTGTCTCACCGCTAATTTTTTGTATAATTCGTTACTTTTGCAATATAATAACTGTTTTAATTCAAACAATAGACTCTTAGATCTTGCTTTTTGTAGGGAGCACTGTACTATTACTTCATGTAAAAATCCTTTATTACCAGAGGATTTACATTACATAAGTCGTTGGAAATTGATCTGAATCTTAATTTTCCACTTCAACTAAAATTCGCTCCCTCTGTTAAAAACTATATCATAAAGCTGACTATTATTCAATAAAAGAAAAACTGAGATCTGTTCAGCGGCACGACTTTTTTGGCACTGAAACTGATGTTGAATTAATGACAAAAACAAAATATGATATTCTCAACGACCTTATTGATAAATATGTACCTACTTCTAACCTAAAAGGTAATAATGATTGGTACCCTTGGCATAAAAAAACCATAATTAAATCGAGCAAAAAACAAAAAAAAACACACAAAACA
The DNA here is from genome assembly GCA_963668995.1 of Parnassius mnemosyne. Taxonomy (NCBI): domain Eukaryota; kingdom Metazoa; phylum Arthropoda; class Insecta; order Lepidoptera; family Papilionidae; genus Parnassius; species Parnassius mnemosyne. Next base: position 14,056,847 of record CAVLGL010000079.1, on the reverse strand, counting down.
CAAAAAATGGAAGGCATATGCTAACTTAAGCGATTACAATATTTACTACGAGTATCTCTTAAGAAAACGTCTAAATTCTATCGAAAAAAAACTATAAAGAAGTCATAGACTTTGCTGAAGATAAGATTAATTGTCATCCCAAATACTTTTGGTCATTTGTAAAATCTAAACAAGATTCGAACTGCATTCCTGAGAAAATGAAATACAATGGCAAAATACTATCCAGTAGTAATGAGATCTGCGATGCATTTAATAAGTACTTTCACTCTGTCTTTGTTCCATGCAATAATATTCAAACAATATCTAAGATCAACTCGTGTCGTGACTGTCAGACTGTTTTAGAAATCAATTCTGTGAGCATTGATGAAACATTACTGCTGAAAGAATTAAAATCTGTTAACCTCCACAAAAGCGCAGGTTCAGGCGAAATCCACCCCGTTTTCATGTTAAACTGCGCCAAAGAACTTGCATTACCACTAAACATCATCTTCCGAGCCTCAATTAGTTCTTGTTGCCTAGCATATGGAAAAGATCATTGATAATTCCAATCCCTAAAAAAATATCAAATTACGGGATATAGACCAATCTCAAAATTGTGTGTACTTGGCAAAATACTGTAGAAAATTGTAACGTCACAGATGGCCACCTTTACACGTGGCTTTATTTCCGAAAACCAACATAGTTTTTTGAAACATCGCAGTGTTGATACGAACATCGTGACTTTCACAGACTACTTACTGCGATCAATGGATGGGAACCTGCAGGTGAATGTCGTGTACACCGACTTCTCTAAAGCTTTCAATAAAATAAATCACAACTTACTCATAGATAAGCTTGCGAGAGCCGGTGTGCATGGCAGCCTCCTCAGGTGGATCAAATCGTACATCACCAATAGGAGCCAAAATGTCTTCCTAAAGGGTTATAATATAAATAATATAACTTCAAAGTTCTTACATGCCCCACGGGTGTGCCTCAAAGTTCACATATTCGGCCCCTTTTTTTCACCTTGATCAGTACTGTGCTCATAATCAATTATTTCTAAACATTGACAAATGTAAAATCATATCATACACTAGGAAAAAAACCAACCACCCACGAATACTCTCTAAATACCAAAACCCTGGACAGTACCCGAGATCTAGGCATTATAATGGACTCAAAATTAACTTTCAATAAACACATTGACCGTATATTAGTGTCGGCATTCCAGAGATTAGGTTTTATTCGAAGAATTAGTAAAACCTTTAAACATCATAACTTTAAAAGTATTATATTTTGCTTTTGTCCGATCTATACTAGATTTTAGCAGTATTGTATGGAGTCCTAATTACCAAGTACACATCGACAGAATTGAAAAGGTCCAAAAGAAGTTTATTAAATCACTACAATTCCGTACTAGTATTTCAGTAACTTATAGCCATCCTCCTCAAATTGCTGCGAAACAGAACGTCATTCAAATGCTGACAATTCATTTCAGGAAAATAATCTAAGACATAATTTAAATATACAAATGAATAATTTAATATGTAACAATAATTTAAATTTGACATATAATTGTAATTATAATAATGATAAATTTAATTTAGTTGATATAAATAACTTAATAAAAAAGTTTTGGACAAAAGATAGGTATTACCTATCCAAATATAATTTAAGACTAATAGCAAATGTGCTATCTTATTATTTACTTTTTAAGTCAGCCAAGTTTTTGGCTACCAAGACTGCTTTTATTGGGCAGGATAATTATTTGACAATTAATTTGGAATCAGTTCCAATTAATTTAAATTAGTAAATGCGACAATAGAGGCAATCTCTAGCAATAATAAGAGTTTAAATAACTTCGAATGCAGCCCACAAATAAGTAATAAAAATTGTTTACACCTGGTGCATCAAAATATACAAGGCATGATGGGCAAAGAATTAGAAATTGAAATTTTTAAACAGTAACAACATACATATCCTTTTTATTACTGAACATTGGCTTATAATTTCATGTTTAATTTCAGAAATCCCAGGTGGTCAGTTCCTTCAATAGAGAAAAAAGTTTACGTGGTGGCTCCTTAATACTAGCAGATAAATCATTATTATATAAAAAACGTAAGGATATAGTGAGTCTCTCTGTTGAGCGAACTGTAGAAATGGCTCGTGTCGAGCTCGAGCACCTCATTGTTGTAAGTGTTTACAGACTCCCATGTGCTACTTATGACTATTTTGAAAGGATTGTGGAAGAAGTTTTGCTCAAACTTAGTAAACAGAACAAGTATGTTGTAATATGTGGAGAATTTAACATCAATCTCCTTGAAACTTTTTCCATTAGTATTAAGTTTAGCTCATTGTTTAAATCGTATAATCTTGTTAATTTATTCTTAGAAACAACACGTATTGCTGGGCCTAGTGCGACCTGTATAGATAATATTTTACAGATGTTGAGCCCTTGCATAAATCAATTATTCAAAATTTAACTTCAGATCACTGTGGACAGTTGGTATCATTGCCTTGCATACACAAGAAACAGAAAAATAAGAAAGTTATGTTTGTTCCAATAAATGAACATCGGTTGGAGAGGTTTAGAAGTAATATAATAAAAAGACTTCCATCAATTTCATTTAAAATCAGTGCTAATTATTTGTATGGTACTTACGTTATTTAAAATTATAACTTGTGAATTTAGTAGGATATTTACTTCTAAAACTTCTTCTTTTAACAGTCGCAAATCATTTAATGAATGGGCGACAGTAGGAATTTATAAGAGTAGGCGAAAGTTATACGAGCTTTATAATGAAAGATCATATAATACTAGTGTTATATTTAGAGATTATGTAAAAACATATTTTAAAATATTTAAAAAAGTGTTCGCCACAGCTAAGGCTTTACATTTAAGTAACAAAATTAAAACTACATCTAACAAAATTAAAATGACCTGGAGAATAATAAATAGTGAAACGGGCAAGGTCAAACTGCGCAACTCGGATATTCAATTGAATATTAACAATAATTTAACCCGATCTGATCAAGAAGTTGCTATGGCTTTTGAGAAACATTTTACTGATGTTCCTTTTTTGACAACTAAATCATTAAACTCTTCTCCTACTGTCGCCGAATCATTGCTCAAACAAAATGTAAAGGCTTGTTCAAATACTTTTAAATTCCATAGAGTACTGCCAAAAGATATTGTTAAATATTTTAAAACTATTGATGTTAAGAAAACGGTAGATTTATAGGGGATTTCCGTTAAAGTAATTTTATCTATAATAGATATAATAGCACCTTATCTAACCACTATATTTAATACAAGCATCGAATCTGGTGTGTTTTCTGATTTAATGAAACATAGTAAAGTCATACGATTATTTAAATCTGGTAGTACATTAGACCCCGCCAATTTTAGACCAATTTCTGTACTACCAACATTTAGTAAAAGTTTTGAAAAAATAATTTTAGATCAGATGTTAAAATTCTTTAATATTAATAAATTGCTACACAGAAATCAATTCGGTTTTACTAGGGGTCGCTCGACAACTGACACTGGAGTTGAGCTTATCAAACATATTTTTTGTGCATGGGAGAATTCAGAGGATGCTTTGGGTATATTTTGTGACCTTTCCAAGGCCTTCGACTGCGTTCACCATGAGACATTAATCAGGAAGCTACAGTACTATGGTGTCAAGAACACAGCGCTTAAACTTATTATTTCATATTTAAGTAATAGAATGCAGAAAGTTATTATCAATGGTAAAAGTTCTTCCGGCTCACCTGTGCTAATGGGTGTTCCTCAGGGCTCGATTTTCGGCCCATTCCTATTTGTAGTGTATATTAATGACTTACCTTCTCTTGTAGAGGATAATCATGATATAGTATTATTTGCTGATGATACTTCCTTGATTTTTAAACTTAAACGTCAATCATTTAAATGTGACGAAGTGAATAATGCTATATCAAAATTAGTGCATTGGTTTAACGTTAATAATCTACATTTAAACGGAAATAAAACTAAATGTATTAAATTTACAACAACGAATGTTAAAAATCTGAGTACCAATGTATTTTTAAATGGAGAAGAACTGAGCCCTGTTGAATCCACTGTTTTTATTGCCATCACTCTCGACGCAAAGCTTCAGTGGGGCCCCCATATATCCAATCTAGCAAGCAGAAGTTCTGCAGCCTATGCTGCAAAAAATATTAGAGGTCTCACTAGTGTCGAGAAAGCTAGATTAGTTTATTTCAGTTATTTCCATAGCATAATGTCTTATGGGATTTTGCTATGGGGAAATGCGGCTGATTCAGAAACTATTTTTGTTTTACAGAAGAGGGCCATTAGAGCTATTTACAACCTAAAACCGAGAGAGTCTCTTAGAGATAAATTTAAAGAAATAAATATATTTACTTTGGCCTCTCAGTATATTTACGAAAATTTAATGTATGTTCACAAAAACAAAGGTAGTTTTAGTAAAAAAGTGATGTGCATTCTGTAAACACTAGGAACAAACACAAGCTAGTGATACCAGTTTCTCGACTCCACAGAGTCAGTAATTCATTCTTGGGGCAATGTATACGCTATTACAACAAGGTCCCGGAAAGTGTACAGGCTCTCTCTATTAGCAAGTTTAAATGTTTTGTTAAGTTGAAACTGTATAAAAAGGGTTATTATTATAGTATAAATGAATACATAGTTGATAATAACCCCTGGGAATGAGGTGATCGCTTCCAAGCTGTTTCTAAAATAAATTTTGTCCTTGTATAGTTTGTACAACCATTATTGTAAAATTTGCTTTAAAAAAAAGTCCCGCTGGGTTTCTTGCTGGTTCTTCCCAGGACAGAGGTTTTTTTTCGAACCAGTGGTAAAGTAAAAAAGGACTTTCAATAAGAATTACACATGTGATCTATATTGAATAAAAAATTATTCTATTCTATTCTAAATAATGACTGATAACATGTTAGCTCTGTTTTGCCGGTAAGTGATAAGTGCCAGAGTTCCCATTAAAACTTATAAGTAGTTACTCCCTTAGCCATAGGGACGAACAACGATTCTATCTACTTTTTGTTATGAAGTTTTTTTTTTTTACAGAGGTAAAGTGACAAAAGAATGCACAGTTCATCTGATGATAAGTGGATGCTGTGATCCATAATCCTGATGGCTCCGTGGCGCAGTAGCTCAGCATTAGGTTGCAGTGCTAAGCGCCGCGGATTCGAATCCTACACAGAACAAGTATTTATATGTCCACCAAATAATTGTTCCGGGTCTGGATGTTTGTCCTTGTGCAATTTATGTTTGTAAAGTGCCTCCATGATACTGGAGAAAATCTTAGCGCGGGGGTAACGTTTAAAAAAATCTACACAAACTCACCATACGAAACACCGCAGTAATTAGCAGCTAGTATTCTGTGCAAGATGTGTTCCGTCCCCAGTCGAGTCAACTCATTCGTGCATTTGTGGACCGAAGGGATTATTTACACTGAGATTCATATCATTATCACTCCGTTATTATACTATTAAACTACATAATAATAAAAAATATTGAAATGATTTGTACTTATATTTATTTCATAGCTTTAGTATGTGTTAAAATTTTAATATCATATTTAACGTGTTGATCCTTTGTTACTTATAATAATTGTGCTAGTACTTTGCAAAACATGCATTGTCTTTCAGTTAGAACGAAGCGGCTATTAGACAGGGTGGTCACGTACTGCTAATCACACATTGTGTAACCTCACGTACTCCGTCACACATTAACACCTCTGCACACAACGCTAACTATGTGTGTTTTCATTAATAATTATGCTTTGATATAACGCTAAAATTACTAGTTTTTCAATGAGAGTGTCGACGAGAAGATTTATAAGGAAGTTCGGAATTTCTTTATGATATAGCATATTACCTGCAGCAGAACTGATCGTGTGTCGGTTTGCCTTCGCTCAATCTTAGGAATACTGGTATATGACATACGAAGTTAGTAAGATGAAGTAGCTGGGAAATTAAAAAAAGAAAAAGACTCCCGAAAGTCAGAAATTGAATGTCGAAAGTCCTGTCAATTTAGGATGGGTTCGAGTAATGACCTGATGAGATATACAGGAAGTTGTTACAAGTGGCTCATGTAATAGGGACCATGAATTTAATGTTCTATTTCTTTAAATTTTTCTCGTTGGGACTCTTTGTTATAAATCGCCCGTACGGCTCTCTTTTGCAAAATAATTGCAACAATTTTTCTTTAATGTCAGCCGCATTACCTCAAAACAAAATTTCATAAGACATTACGCTATGAAAGTAACTAAAATAAACTAATCTAGCTGACTCAACATTGGTGAGACTTTTAATATTTCTTACAACATATGCGTCAGAACTAAGTTTGCTTGCTAATTTAGATATATGGGCGCCTAATAGAAGCTTCGCGTTAATAGTAATACCAATAAAAACAATGACAAGACTCAACTTCTTCCTATTTAAGAGCATATTGGTATTTGAATGTTTAACATTAGTTATTGTAAGTTCAAAACATTTTGTCTTATGACCGTTTAAGAGCAAATTGTTGACGTTAAACCAATGTACTAATTTAGATAGAGCATTATTTACATTGCCATACTTAATTCACTGCCGTTTGAGTTTGAAAATTAAAGAGGTATTATCAGCAAATAATATTATATCGTGATTGTCCCCTACAAGATAAAGTAAGTCATTAATATAGATTAAGAACAGGAATGTGCTAAGAATCGAACCCTGAGGAACGCCCATTAATACGACCGATCCAGAGGAACTTTTATCATTGATGACGACTTTTTTTGCGTTCTGTTACTTAAATATGAAACAGTAAGTCTAATATTGTAGTTTCCCAATTTTTGTCTAATGATTAACACACGTGAAAGCCTTTTAAATATTACAAAAAATACCTAAGGCATGTTGTGAATTCTCCCAGGCATTAAATATATATTTCATAAGCTCAAAACTGGCGTCAGTCATCGAGCGTCTCCTTATAAAACCAAATTGTTTTTTATGTGGTAATTTTTACAAACGATACAAAATTATTTATTTAAAAATTTTACTGAGAGTTGGTAGTACAGAAATAGGTCCAAAATTAGCGGGGTCCAATGTACTACCAGATTTAAATAAAGTTATTACTTTGCTATATTTATATATAGAGATATATATACGAGAAGATTAACATTAGGTAAACCTTAACCTTACTGCAATAAATAAATCATAGCACTTTTTATTAAATGTAGTCTCACCATTTCAACAAATCATGCATTATTTCAAAATACCTTACCCCACGCAATAAATATTTCACGTAACAATCACTGCATAAGCGGTAGCCAAATATTACTATTTTAGACTCCTAACCCTACACCGGGGGAGTCTAGACCTATCTCACCAAGCTGATTGTAATAGACATTTACGGTTAAGCCGGTAATTGAAGCACATTTAGGTCTATTATTATTTTATAATAGTAATGATCCAGAGGGGGTTAATAGATTTCGTGAATTGATTATAATTTTTGTAGACATTTTATAAAGAAGTTAGTAATAAATTACTGTTAAGAATGGAATGCTACGGTAGTTAGGATACGTAGAAGGAATAGATGAGAAAAGAGAAAGCATATCTATTATTTACTTTTAAATGTGTGGTTCTGAGTCCAAATATTAGCTGAATATATTCATTCGATTTTTTATGCGATTTTTATCAGTTAAATACCGATACTGATCAAGAAATGGGCTACAAATACTATGGGCCACAGCAACCAATTACCATCAGGTGGACTGTGTGCTCGTTTGTTACCCTTATCCTATAAAAAAAAAGAAATTAATTTAGAAAAGAACCTATCCACATATACTTTTACCATCTAGAAAAGATTCATTTTATGAAAATTTAGCGATTTTATCAACGCTTAAATAAAGAAAATTTTACGTTTATTTTTGTCGTACCTACCTCGCAAAACAGTTCTTTAAAATTGTCTAAATCGCGAGGGTACAGTCCATAGGGCACGAGTAATTAACGCGTCGAGAAATAATTCACGGACCGACAAAACGAGAATTTTCATACACAAATGAAATAATTCCTCAGATTGATGACGCGGATACCTCGCGCCTCTTTTCCGCTGCAATTTTTTTTTGTTTCGGGTTTTTAATTACGTTTTATGGCCTTACGATTCGCAATTTACTGGATTAACTTCGTTTAGATGGGATTGAACAATTTTTAAATTAATTTTGTTTAGAGCACTGATTTATTTCCTTTGAATAGAGAAATATGAAGTCTATCGAGAAATTAAAACAAAGCCTTATTATTGCTCCATACATTCTAAAAATATGTTAATATAAAGAAATGATTATTGAAAGAGTCAGGAATTAAAGAATTTTTTTTAATTTTTAACAAAAACCTAATTTTAGATCTATGTGAAAATAGCACACCGATTATTATGTTAAACGTCGAAATTGTCTCTATTCCAATGAAATAAGAGATTAAAATTTCATTCGCATTTTCAAATTTAAAGTATAATATAAATAAATTATATTTTTTTATAATTCGATGGTGTGTTTCGTGATATACAAAAACTTTTACAAGATACTGCTGTGGTAGTATGTAGGGGCTAGTCGCCAACCTTAAAATTCATAGATAGTTAATAATATTTGATTTTCAGTGGCATCACTAAAATTTTTATACACAATTTGGTATTGACTTAATATGTGCTCGAAGGAGGAAGATAATATCATAGTATAATATAAATAAACCTGCATGCCTGAGAAATTTAAAAAAATCAGGGATTGCGGTCTGCAGTTTGTTTGTTTCTGTGCCATTCCATTCGACAGTACAATATCACAACTTTTTAAAGCCGCATTTGTTATTTTCATCAAAAATTAAAGCTAAGAAAGATACTATAAGTATACTATAAGTAGCTCTTCTCATAATCTCTTACATAGTATGAAACAAAGTCGCTTCCCGCCGCGCCGTCGTACGCTTAGATCTTTTAAACTACGGTACGGATTTTGATGCGGTTTTCATCAATAGACAGAATGATTCAAGAGAAAGTTAGTAGTAGTTACTTTATATGGATAATACATACATATTATATAATTCTTCTGTCCGTGTGTATGTGACTGAACTCCCCCTAAACGGCTGGACGATTTTGATGAAATTTTGTGTGTGTGATGAAGTTCATTATAGAATGGTTTACATTAACAATTAGACCCGGTAGATGGCGTTGTTTTCGAGATAAATAAATCAACCGTGCGAAGCATGGGCGGATCGCTAGTCTCTATATATAAAGATCAATTGCTGTCCTTTAGTCTCGCTAATACTAAAGAGTAAAGAACTACTTAACCGATTTTGATGATTTTTTGTGTGTGTGTGTGTGTGTGTTTGAATGGGTCTCTAGATGGTTTAGCTTCTGTGCTGTTGCCGAGATCCAGAAATCGCCCGTGCAAAGCCTGGGCGGATCGCTAGTGTTAAATAAAAATGTGACTTTCTGCTTACCATGAATTATTTTATAGAATTTCGATATGCTAGTCATTGTTTAAGAGTAGTATATACGCACGTGGACATAAATTTTACACCTTTGTTACTTAAAATATCAGAAGTAAAAATGCATTTGACTTGGGCTATTTTGGCTATTTTTTATATGTAGCATGTTTGTAAAAAAAATATTCTTACAATATTCTTCTTTATCAGCCAGCAAACGTCTACTGAACAACATTGGTCCCTTCTGTTATAGTTTGTCGAATCGACGGAGCGTGTGACGTGGCAGCACGTTTCCCATAGTGGTCGACACTCACGACAATACAACATAAGTTTATCATGAAACCACGCTGCAAGCATCAACAAACGCTCTGTATGGTCTTACCATGCCCTACATGATGGAGAGAGACAGTTCGGTAGCGCGCAACGATTAGCGTGCAAGAAATCACAGGCTCTAGTGTTACAGGTATCCTGAAAGACAGCCCTACAATGTATGCTAAATGCGCCGCTACCCTGAACACTCCGCCGAACACTCTTCACTTAAGCCTGTTTTTTAAAACGGAGTACAACGAAGTTTTGGAACATTGTGAATGTATCTATTTACTGTAGTATATTATAACTACATTTTAAAATGATATGCGTTTCGTTTATAAACATGGAGAGACACGGACGACCCGGCAAACAACCTCCCTTAGGAGCTAAACTTTCCGTCCACCTAGCGACAATATTTGAAAGTTATTTCAGCGTTCACAACCCTCATAGGCGCCGTTAAAATTTTCCCTGCCACCTTATTCATAATACACATGTTCTACCCTTCTCTTTCCTCTCCGAATACATTGCTACAAGAGAGAAAACGATGGAAATATTTACAAGCTGACATCTCTGAATTAACGGTGGTCGGCTCATGATAATTTACATATTTAGGTGAAATTAACCTCGCAACGTTAAATTGTATTATGAATATTAATAGGTGCGTATGCGAATAATGTAATATATTATTTTATAGCGGAGTGTAGTACCACCTTTATGGGCCAGATTTCTGTACGAAATTATGATGGTCTTACCAACTACCAATTTATATGTAACGTCATATATTTTGTGAAATCTTCACAGCGGATTTTTGTATTTCTTATCAATTACTTCATCGTGCTAGTAAACCCCAGCAGTAAATATCTTTTCTAGTAGGAACTGTTCTAGCTCTACAGGACTTTTACATCTAAGTTTCTATTGTCTCCGCGGTCAGTCACCGCAGATCAACTTCACCTGAGAATGCCGCGAAACACGTGTCGTATTATCGACGTATTATTAGTGTCTTTCATAATGTAGTGGTGCTGGGATTAGCAGTAAAGGGGATAGTGAACGTAATTGAGTGAAGGCGGGAGGTGCTCTTCAAACTAGTTAAGACACATCACTTTATTTTATCGCGCGGATCTAAGTAAATTAATGATTGACATATTTTTCTTTGTGACTAAGAAAAAGTTTCAACAATGTATTTTTTTTATAAATATTATTTCAGTGAATGAGTATTACTTTTAAAATCCGTTTTTATAGCGGACCAAGTTGGATACTCGTAAAAACTAAGTAAGGAGAACAGTCTTAAAGGAAATTTGAAACATGCTCAAGGTTTATTTGGTTATCTAATAAAATATTACGAGCTTTGACAAGTGCCTCGAAGCTGTCCCCTTGTGGCCTGTGCTCCTTACCTTTTTCGGTTATGGCTCCGTAAGCACGGAATTCGACTTTAGCTACGGGACATTGTTACAGTTTGACAGTAATATTTTGCATAAAAATTGCGCAAACTCTTAAGATTTTTTAGAATAATTCCTAACTATGATACATATTATGGTATTTTTTGATACAGGAATAATCCTTATTTTATTAATAAGGATTCCTAATTAATATATTAGGGATTATTCCTGATTTTTCCGGATTTAATTAGAAATCAGTGCAACAAGTTATTTGTAACTTTATGTTTTCATATAAATAAAGATTACATTATATTATGTACATATATGCCTGGTCAGAGATGCAAGAGGTCGATGGGTGTCGGTGGCTTAGGACCGTGCTTCGTGCATTCCTTAGGGGAGGCCTATGTTTAGCAGTGGACTTGAGAATGACTGTAATAAAAAAAAAAATTTGTTATTGATATATAAATTATTTCAATTACAATTTTGTTTTAATATTTTATAGGATCGTCATTTTGTAAGCGACCCTGCAACGTATTATGTTAATTCCATCATAATACTAAGAGGTGATAACATATCTGTATTTTTAGAATAAATCTAGAATAGATTTAGGTGTCTATGGGCCTCAGCATCCACTTGCTCTGGCTCTGGCTCAAGCCACGGTCGGCAATATTTTTTTATAAAACTGAAATTACAAAACAGTTACAGTCCATCTGATTGTAAGTGGCTAATGCAGCCTATGGACAACTGCAAACAACTATTAAGCAAACAAGGCTACAGATGCGTTGTCACATCTGACGACTAGAAGGAATACCTCACAATCTGTAATTATATTGTTTCTCTCTACCCTTCACACTGGAACCCAGTAATGCTGCTTGGCGGCAGTTATAGGGAAGAGGGTGTTATCTATCCAGGCGGCCTCCTAGGCAAAATAGGCTTCTACCACCTATAGGGATGGTAAGTACAAAGCTGATATTCTCTGGAGACAAACATATAGTTTCACGATTGCCAATCCCCATGTAAGCATGGTTTATACAGCAAATCTTGTCTAACTGGCAGAGTTTATTTACGAGTTGGTGATGATGATAGGCTATCTCATATTTTGTGTATTTTATCAAGCCGTAACTAAAACTTGTGGGGAACGCCTTATCTACAGACTTCTAAAAGGAGACAGTACTCAATACGACTGTGTTTTTTTTCTTCTAATGTGTTACCTCATAAACATTTTTCTGGGTAAACCGATTTCGATGATTCTTTTTTTATTTAAAAGCTGGTGCTTCTCATGTGGTCCCATATAATTTTTATCAAGGTCTGACCAATAGTTGTTAAGTTATTCTTAATAATTTATATTAAAATCGGTTGTACAAAATTTTTAATTTTAAATTATATTTTATTTTATGTTTTCTAGTACACATCTACCTTTAAAAATATTTCTTCATCGGTGTTTTATTCTTGTCACGGGCCTAAGTAGGTTTGAAGAATGTTTTATTGTGCAAAATTGAGAATTTTCCCTTTAAAATTGCTCCCATGACGACTTCTGAATATTATCGGTGGTGATTAATAATAATACATTATATATATTCACAGTACAAATTCTTCAAAGTGAACGCGAATTAAAATCGGAAAAAAACAGAAGAACTTGCCGAGTCACCCAGTAACTTTATAAGTAGGCGAAACTACTCTAATAAAGACCGAGTGTGGCGTGATTCTGTTAGTAATGGCTCAACGCAGCAAAAAATATTCCTTTAAAATATCTCTGAGAGATGACTACATATTTGTGCCATTTGCTGTAGAGACTATCGGTCCGTAGGGTCCACGTGCGGTGAAGTTCCTAAAGGAACTCCATTCGCGCCTGGTTGTTACTGCTGGTAATAAGAGAGCTAGTTCTTTTCTCGCTCAAAGGCTAAGTATAGGCACTCAGCGGGGAAACGCAGCCAGCGTTATTGGCACGATACCGCGGGGAGTAGGACTGTATGATAATTAAGTTATTAGTTTTAGTTATTTTTATTATAGAATAATGGTGACAAACGAGCACAGAGTCCACCTATTGTACCACTTCTAGACCACCTGAGTCAGACGTTCAACGACGTTCGTCGACGCCCGATCCTAAAAAAAAAAAAAAAAAAAAAAAAAAAAAAAAAAAAAAAAAAAAAGGTTTTGGCATGCTCTGATCACGAATCCGTAAATATACTCGTAAAAACTATGTATTGAACATCCTTGAAACTTATATAGCAAATACATTAAGCAATATTCGCCACAAACTGAAGTCCACTCATTCTGAATCCTATCAACATTCCAGTTCCATCTTTTACAATTCCTTTTTAAAAACTCTAGATGATATCGTACAGGTGATCGTCCATATGAATCAAAATATTGACCGACGTCATTCGTATCGATATATAAAGCTACCCAATGTGACCCTGGTTTATCATCTGTATCCAAATTACATATTATATACGTTGGTACGTGGGTATACATAGGCAGTCTATTAGCTGCATAAACATTATTTTCTAGACTGGGGTGAATCTTTTTCAGATGTTGTTGTACATCTAGTGTATCCATGATATTACTGCTATTAGTAGATTATTACAGTACCTAGCTACTCAATGAATAACATAGGAATGGTCAATTATAGTGATTTCTACATATTAAATTGCATTTTTGTGTTATACAAATCGTACTTGAGTCATTGATCACCAAACAAAACACAATACGAAGAAATGTTGAGATAGGCAACGGAAATGTGAGATAAACTGATATGTTTCTAAATATTAAATTGCATTTTTGTGTTATACAAATCGTACTTGAGTCATTGATCACCAAACAAAACACAATACGAAGAAATGTTGAGATAGGCAACGGAAATGTGAGATAAACTGGTTGACGCATAAAGTAATTATCAACTCATTACGGAAATACTTTAGTTTAGAATTTTTACGTACTGGTGGTATATAAGACCAACAAATGCAGTCATCGAGTTAGTGTACGGTCGTTTGGCTACAGTGGATCTATCAATAGTACATTTGTGTTACTTCAATACACCAAAGGCTATGGATGTAAGTGTTTATTCTATTGACTAAATTACTTTTTTTCTGTTATTTTCATGTGTGTGTATTATTTTATTTAAATATTGTGTATGTATATGATTAAGCCGTGGTAACTCAGATGGTTAGCGCTAGCTGTAAATTTCACAGTACGCGACCCGGGTTCGATCCCCGCCAGCACCAATTAAATTGTTAATAGCAATTTTAAGTGCTTATTACCACGTGCTTGGTGGTGAAGGAAAACATCGTGAGGAAACCTGCATGTCTGAGAAAATTTCGAAGGCATGTGAAGTTCGCCAACACACATTGAGGGAGCGCGGCGGACATTTCCTTGCTCTAAAACCCTCTCAGAAATGAGAGGAGGCCTATGTTCAGCAGTGGACTTTAATAGGCTGTAACTTTAACTTTTTTAACTTTTATGATTAAGTGTTAACAAATTGATATTAACATGATAACTGTGTTGTTGCAGAAATCATTGAGCTTCGATGAAGATACCTATAAACAGTATTACTACTCGCCACTCTCCCCTCAAGAAGAGAGTGATAACCTCGTCATTAATAATAACACATGCGATGGTGGAAAAAGAAAATCGCAATCGATTGATCATTTTTTTGAAGCTGAATCAAAAATAAAAAAGAGGAAGGGAAAACTTCAGTGAAGTGTGCACCAGTGCTTTTTTCTCCACAATCATGGAAGAGAATACGGAACTATTCAATAGCGAATTAAATCAGGAGTTGTCTAAAGTTTGTGAAGAAATGGAGAGGGGTCAACTGTTCGATTCGTCATACGATGATGAGTTGTATCATCACTGTGCGATGGTTGAAACACAGTTTAAGTATGTAAAATAAACATTCATTTCGATCATAATTTACATATTGTCTTATACAGTTTTTAATAAATTTAAACATTTTAGCAGTCAACCACTACAACTTGGAAGAGGAACGAAGCGAACGTGCAGCAAAGAATCCAAGATCATCAAAAAACCAACAACGGAAGCAGAAGCGCATACCTCTGCAGGGAACAGTATCAGTAACGATGATCAAGTGGAATGTCCAACGTGGCATATATTTATCAAGAAACGGTATTTAGCTAATCATTTTAAAAGTAATGTTCATAAAAATAATCTTTTAAATTCACATAATTCTTTATCAAACGTTAGTGTTATTGAATCTGCTTTTGGAAATAGGATTTTAACTTATAAAATCAAGAGTAGAGTAGATCGTTCGACATGGGTAAATTTTGAAACTCCTGAACTATTTTTAAATTCTATTAAAGATGATATTTTATTTTTATTACAAGAGTGTATTCATCAACACATAATTTTTAAGGTAAACTTCATATTGCATGCTGATTTTGTTCAACAAACTAAAGATATTCATGATACGTTCGATTTTCAAACGCTTAACTATATTATTTGTCAAGGAGATGACTTAAATATTTTTCTTTCATCTTTAAATGATACAATTACTACTAAAATTAGTGCTTTCGAAAAAAAAGATAGTGGATGGAGTCTAAAAAACATAAAATCTATAGACATGAATGTTAATAAATTTAACCCCCTACGCGGTACTTCATACATAGATCTTCCTCGTGACATAAAATTAAAAAAGGCTGTTATAAATGTAAAAAACAAGGATTATTTTTGTTTTAAATGGGCGTTACTCTCGGCGTTATATCCTGTAAACAAACACACCGATCGGGTATCATCGTACGTTAAACATGCAAATAAACTTAAATTTGATGGTATTTCCTTTCCGGTTAAAATTTCTGACATAGCAAAAGTAGAGAAATTACATGATATTAGTATTAATGTTTTTGGGTTAGAATATAATAAAGAAAAACGATGTAATTCTATAGTAGGTCCATTATTTTTAACAAAGTGTCGTAAAGATAGACATATCAATTTATTATTTTTTTCTAAGGATACAAAAAATCATTATTGCTATATAAAAAATTTATCGCGGTTAGTTAGTAAACAAATTTCAAAAGACGGTCACATCATGTACATTTGTGAAGCATGTCTACTTCGTTTTCCATCTCAGGAAAGATTAAATAACCATGAACAATACGATTGTGCTCACATTTGTACAGTATTACCAAACAGTGAAACTTTAAAAAAAAAGAATTGGTTTGGTCAACCTATTTCAAATGATAAAATTAAATTTGATAGTTATGAAAAAAAGTTAAAGATACCATTCGTAGTTTATGCTGATTTTGAAGCATTTTTAAAACCAATAGAATCATGTTCTAACGATCCTTCCAAACCTTTCACTCATAATATTCAGAAACATGAAGTACATAGTTTTGGATATTATATAAAATGTTCATATGATGATAAATTATCAAAATATGTAACATATTGCGGACCCAACTGTGCACAAGTGTTTATGGAAAGTTTATCTAACAATCTAAAAGAAATAAATAGACTTCAAAAATATCCACCACTTCCGCTAACAAATGAAGACAAAAACCAAATTTCAAATGCAACCATTTGTCATATTTGTGAAACTGAGTTGGCAAAACATTTTTATGATTTTGATTGGTACACTGGTAGTTTTATAGGTGTTGCTCATGAATCATGTTGTTCGAAGATCAGAACACCTAGTTATATACCAATATTTTTACACAACCTTAGTCACTATGATGCTCATTTTATTGTTCACGCGTTAAACTTTTGTGATGGTGAAGTCGAAGTTATCCCTCAAAATAAAGAAAAATATATATCCTTTTCCAAAAAATTAAAAGTGAATAACCACGAAATTATATTGAGATTCTTAGATTCATTTAAGTTTTTATCGTGTAAATTAGAAGAATTGGCCAAAAATCTCAGTAATGATCAATTTCAAGAATTACGTAGAAATTACCCTAATGATGAAGATTTCTTTCGTTTAAAACGGAAAGGTGTTTATCCATATGAACTTATGACTAATTATGATAGTTTAAGTCTAACATTGCTCCCTGAACAAAAATGTTTTTATAGTTCACTCACAGATTCACATATTTCAAATGATGATTACAATCATGCTAAAGATGTTTGGGAACATTTTGGGTGTTGTAATATGCTAGATTATTCAAACCTATATTTAAAAACAGACGTTTTACTTTTATCCGATGTATTTGAAAACTTTAGAAAGTTATGTATTAATACATATGATTTAGACCCTGCCCATTATTACACAGCACCCGGTTTAAGTTGGGATGCAATGTTAAAATATACAAAAATAGAATTAGAACTTTTAACAGATTATGAGAAAATTGCATTTATTAGATCAGGTATCAGAGGTGGTGTATCTCAATGTAGTAATCGTTATGCTAGAGCTAATAACAAATACATGGAGGATTATGATACAGGGAAACCAAATTCATATATCACATATTTTGATGCCAACAATTTATATGGTTGGGCTATGTCTCAATATCTTCCTACTGGTGGATTCGAATGGGTAAATCCAAATACAGAATTTAATGTGTCTAAGACATCAGACTTCGGTTTTATTTTAGAAGTTGATTTGGAATATCCAGATGAACTTCATGATTTACATTCGGACTTTCCTTTATGTCCAGAAAACATTTGTGTAGGCAATATTAATGAGAATAAACTAGTCCCAAATTTAAATAATAAAGATAAATATGTAATTCATTACAGAAATTTAAAGCAGTGCATAGAAATGGGGGTTAAATTAACTAAAATTCATAGAGTTTTAAAATTTAAACAGTCTCCCTGGTTGAAGATGTACATAGATCTAAACACAAAATTAAGAACTTTAGCAAAATCAGATTTCGAAAAAGATTTTTATAAATTAATGAATAATTCAGTCTTCGGTAAGACTATGGAGAATATTGAAAAAAGGGTTAACATAAAATTAGTTACGCACTGGGAGAACCAGGGTAAAGCTTTAGGTGCTCAAGATCTAATCGCTAAACCACAATTTCATAGCCTTTCAATATTTTCGGAAAACCTAGTTGCGGTTCAGTTGCGAAAAACGAAGTTAATATATAACAAACCAATTTATTTAGGGTTTTGCATTTTAGATATTTCAAAAACATTAATGTATGATTTTCATTATAACTATATGATTAAAAAGTTTAGTAAAATCAAATTATTGTATACAGATACGGATAGTTTAATATATCATATATTTACAAATGATTTTTACACTGATATAAAACCTGACCTTTCATCATACTTTGATACCTCAGATTATGATACAAATAATATTTTTGAATATCCAAAATTAAATAAAAAGAAATTAGGTTTTTTTAAAGATGAAAATAATGGTAAAATCATGAAAGAATTTGTGGGTTTACGATCCAAAATGTACGCTTTTAACTTAGAGAATAAGACTATAGCCAAGGCAAAAGGGGTAAATAAATGTATCACTAAAAAGATGACAATGAATAGTTATAAGTCTTCTCTATTTAATAAAAAAGTGCAATATTATAGTATGCTTAGATTTAAATCAATTAAACACACAATTTTCACACAAAAATTAAATAAGATAGGTTTATCATATAATGACACAAAGAGACATATTTTAGATAATAATATTGAAACATTAGCTTGGGGTCATTATAAACTGCGTTAAGTGTTGATAGTTTTTACTTTTATGTCTGCGTTTAAGAAAAATTTATATTGATTGTAAAATTATGATAATACTATAATATGACGTAGTTTATTACATATTTAAACATTGTTTTATTGTAAATAATTTAAGTTAATTGTTGTTTCTATTTATTTGAGGTTGAGTTAATTGTAAAATTATGATGTACTAATTGTTGATTCTATTTATTTGAGGTTGAGTTAATTGTAAAATTATGATGTACTAATTGTGTTAGAAATAGTATACAGATAATTCTGTTTTATATAATTTTTGGAATATATATTAATTGTTTACACCAACACTTTCATTTTTTATTTCACCCCTTTGAACTTTAGACGTGTGTTATGTTTCACTTTATCCATCCGTTCACTGCTATTGTGGCAGGACCAAGTGGGTGTGGGAAGTCAAATTTTGTAACAAATTTCATAAAATCAGTTACAGAAATATGTAATTGTGATTTTAATCAGATCACATGGTGCTTTGATGAAATGCAACCATTATATAATTTACCAAATGTTAACTATCATCAAGGAATTCCAAATCTTAATATGTTTGATGGTGAAAACCCACATCTTGTTATTATTGATGATCTAATGAGAGAGTCCGATGGAAGAATTGTGGATATATTTACAAAAGGTAGTCATCACAGGAATCTTAGTGTATTTTATCTAACACAAAATTTATTTCATCAGGGTAAAGGACAAAGAGACATATCTTTAAACTCAAGTTATATAATATATTTTAAAAACCCTCGAGATAAAACTCAAATAAGATATTTAGCAAGACAAGTATCACCAGATAACCCAAAATTCATTGAAAATGCCTACAGGGATGCAACTCTAGAGGCGCATGGATATTTAATGGTAGATTTAAAACAGAATACCAATGATTTTTGTCGTATCAAGACAAATGTCTTTCCATTTAATGGTTTCTGTACAGTCTACGTCCCCACAAAAGAGTTTAAATACACCAAGAATCAAACAATTGAAATCATTGCTAAATGATGCATCGTCGACTCACAACGTATAAACATTTGCTAACCGCTTTGCATACGCTTAAACCAAAATATCAAAGAGCATTACTTAAAACGTGTGATGAAGAAGAAATTAACTGTATTTGTGAGTGTATTCATAACGTTTTACAAGGAAAAGTACCTCTTAAAGATCAGGATAAACAAAAATTGAATAAACATAAAAACATACTCC
Organism: Parnassius mnemosyne; assembly: GCA_963668995.1. Taxonomy (NCBI): domain Eukaryota; kingdom Metazoa; phylum Arthropoda; class Insecta; order Lepidoptera; family Papilionidae; genus Parnassius; species Parnassius mnemosyne. Next base: position 14,036,868 of record CAVLGL010000079.1, on the reverse strand, counting down.
GTAAACTAGTACGTAAGTGTAAACATAAACTAAGAAAAAATATAATTATACAAAAAGGAGGGGCTTTCTTACCAACAATATTAGGTGCAATATTGAGTGGATTAGTGAGTGGACTAGCCAGTTAACATGGAAAATGCAAAGAAAATGATACTTATCGAACCTGGATTGATTGAAAAATTAAAACAAGAAAATAAGGTTAATAGTAATTTATCTCGATTAGATATTGAAATGCAAAATATTATGAATAGTAAGACGGAAGACCGAAAGAAATGGATATTATATTTACAAACACTGCAAAGATACCTTCACTTTACCGAAGAGCATCGTCAACCACTCAAATTACCAATTTATTCTGATACATCTAATGAAGATTCAAATGAGTCAAAAATTGGTTTTAAAAATAAAGATAGAGATCTAAAAACTTCAGTTGATATTGAATCTTTGCTGGAGGAGAATCGATCCATTAAAAGTAAAGAAAATGATGAAAATCCACTTTACACACCAGCTCAAATACTCAGTTTAATACCAAAAACTTATCATAAAAAAGGGCAGTTATTATTAAACTTAGTTGAAACAAGTAAAAGTAAAATACATTGGGATAATGAAGGTACGGTCATAATTGATAGTGAAAAAATTCCTGGAAGTAATATTGTTGATTTAATAAATGATTCACTAAGACCCCTAAAAAGAAGTGATCCGGTAGGGTGGGTTAGATTTGCTGAAGCATTAAAAGATATTAAAGTACCACTTACTTATATTGGAAATCCAAGGAGATGTGAGTTTATTAACCAACTTCAAGCAAAAGATCTGAACAAACCCTCTGAGATTGAAGTTCAAGAGTTTTCTACACCGGTCAGTAGAGATAAAAAGTCTACAACTAAAATACGTAAAGGACTTGAGTGGGAAAAATGGACCCCGTACTAGAAGAAATTAACAGGATTTATTATGATCCATCTAATCCCGCTGGTTTTGGTAGCATTGATAAATTATCAAAAGCCATGAAGGGTAAAATGAATAAAAAGCAAGTAAAGGAATGGTTAAAATCACAAGAAACATACACATTACATAAACCCATTCGAAAAAAATTCCCGCGTAATAGGTACATTCTATCAAATATTAATGAACTGTGGCAAGCTGATTTAAGTGATATGCGAACTTATTCTCAATATAATGATGGTTTCAAGTATATACTTTGTATTATTGATGTATTTAGTAAATATGCTTTTGCAAGACCAATGAAAAAGAAAAACTCAGAAACAACTAAAGAATGTTTTGAAAGTATATTTACTGAAAGTAATTTAACACCTACTCACATACAATCCGATAAAGGTACAGAATTTGTTTCATACATACATACATAAACACTCACGCCTGTCACCCAGAGGGGTAGGCAGAGATTATGGACTTCCATTTGGCACGATCCTGACACACCTCTCTCGCTTCCTCCACATCCATATACCTACGCATACACGCTCGTCGGTTAAAGGTACTCTTGATTTGGCCCATTTTTAATATATCGCCAATTTGGTCGATAAACTTTCGCCTAGGGCGACCCTTCCCGACTATGCCGTTCACCTCTGCAACATAAATTTGCTTTGTCACTCTTTCCTCATTCATTCTTTCTACATGGCCAAACCACCGAAGCATTCCTTTCTTAATCCTGGTCACAACATCATCTTGCAAACCACACTCTTCTCTTATTAAACAATTTCTCACTCTGTCATTCAGCTTCATCCCTAACATACTCCTTAATGACCGCATTTCTACAGCATTTATTCTACTCTCATGCTTCTTCTGCCACACCCAACTTTCACTACCATACATTAAAGTAGGTACTAACACAGCATTGTGAATTGCCATACGTGCCTTTTTGGACACATTCTGACTTTTCACAATAGAGTGTAGAGCCCCATTCACTCTATTTCCTGCATTCACTCGTCGTTCTATATCCTTATCATATCTACCATCCCTGCTAAACACACATCCCAAATATACAAACTCATCTACTTGCTCTACCAACTCCCCTTCTATTCTTATTTCACATATCGTTTTACTTTGTTTCAAAAGATGTACAAAAATACTTTAAATCCAAAAAGATTAATTACTATACCACTAACAATCCTGACATTAAGGCTAGTATTGTTGAACGATTTCAAAGAACACTAAAAATGAAAATGTGGCGTTATTTCACTCATAATAATACTTATAGATATATAGATGTTTTACAAGATTTAATATACTCTTATAATCACAGCTTTCACTCTAGTATTAAGATGTGCCCATGTGATGTAAATTCCAACAATATTATGACAGTTTGGACTAATCTTTATGATAGACAGTCAAAAAAACTTTCTTTAGAAAATCCTAAACCAAATTTCAATGTGGGTGATTATGTTCGAATAACTAAATATAAACATGTATTCCAAAAAGGATATGAATCAAATTGGAGTGATGAAATATTTATTATATCTTCAATAATTGATAGATCTCCATGGGTTGTTTATACAATAACAGATTTACAAAATGAACCAATAATTGGTACTTTTTATGAAAGAGAATTACAGAAAATCACTTACAACCCCACCTCACAACATAAAATAGATAAAATAATTGACACTCGTTATTCAGGTAACAGAAAAGAAGTATTAGTGAAGTGGAAAGGTTATCCAGATAAATTTAACAGTTGGATTTTAGCTTCTAGTTTAAAAGAAATATGAATAAAGAAAGTTTCTATTTAACTTTGCTCAGCAATAGTTCAATGGAATACTTTCCTGATAACAAGACCACAAATTTTTCAACGAAATTACCAAAAGCTATAAAATTAGAAGGTGAATGGTCGGTTGGAGTTGTCGAGTTTCAATATCCATGTACCATGTTTACTGTTCAAGACCATGAAAATGTTATATACATTACAAAATCTATGTTAATGCCTAATGAAGATAAGCCATCCACAGTATACTACAAAAAACATATTCCAGCTACCAACTATGATAACGTTGAGCATATTTTAAGAGTGTTAAATGGTATCGGAGAGAACTTGAAATTTCGCTATGATGAAATAATAAAATTTGTGTCTATTTCGGTATTGGATAAAAATATAACATCCGTAACATTATCACCCAAATTAAGTTTACAGCTAGGTTATGAACCAAATAAAAATCTCCTAGAGAGAAATTTTGGAAAGTGTCCTGCTAATTTACACTTAGGGTTACCATCTCAACTATTTCTATATTGCGACATTATCGATCCTCAGATTGTGGGTGATGTTATCACTCCTTTATTAAGAGTCATTTCATTAGATCCTACAAAATACATTTATGGTGCAAATAAAATGCACGTTTTCTCTCAACCTCACTACTTACCTGTTATGCGAAGAGAGTTCGATACGTTGGAAATAGTTATAAGATCGAGTACAGGACAAAAAATACCATTCCAGTTTGGAACCGTGTGTATTAAACTACATTTCCGAAAATTATAATAATGAATTCTCTTCGTGATCATCATAAATGTCCATATGAAAATTATTATACACATCAAGCTGGATCAGGAGTTGGAGTAATTTATAAGGGTTCACCATATCAACGCGGTCATGGTATTGGGAGCTTCTTAGGGGGGTTATTCAGATCAGTTTTACCTTTACTTTCAAGTGGTGCTCGAGTGATTGGTAAGGAGGCATTAAGCGCTGGAGTAGGACTTTTATCGGATATGGTTCAAGCCCGTCCTATGGAAGCCTCAATAAAAGATCGTCTAAAGCAAGTTAGTACGAATTTAAAACGAAAGGCTGATGAGAAAATTGATCAATTTAACATGACTGGATCTGGGTATAAAACTAAAAGAAAACTATTGACATCGTTCATTCCACCATTAACTGCTAAAGTGAAAGCTGCGAAAAAACTTTGTCTAAAACCAAAAAATATCAAAGATATATTTTCAAACTAAATATGTCTTTCCTTCATAATCATTCTTGCGAGTGCGTTAAGTCAGAATTGGATTTGTTTGCACTACCGTCTACACAAACAAGCATTGAAAATGGATTGTGGATTCATTATAAACCAATTTCATCTCTTGGTGATGATGGACCTATCGAGTTTCAAGTTCCTGGGACCGGCGATGACTACATAGATTTGTCTCATACATTACTCCACATAAAGGCAAAAGTATTAAATCAAGATTCAACTAACTTGGTATCTACTACAATAGTAGCACCTGTAAATAATTGGCTGCATTCACTTTTTAGTCAACTTGATGTTTATTTAAACCAAAAACTTGTATCACCACCTAATAATACCTATGCATATCGAGCATACATGGAAACCCTTTTAAACTATGCCCCTGCTGCTAAACAATCTCATCTTACTTGTAGTCTTTGGTATGAGGATACAGCAGGAAAAATGGATTCTACAGATGGTAAAAACATAGGATTTGTTAAAAGACAGGAATTGATTAGTGAAAGTAAGGAAATAGAAATGATTGGTCATCTTCACGGTGACATTTTTAACCAAGATAAATTTTTAATTAATGGTGTTGAAATGAGTGTTAAATTGGTTCGATCAAGAGAGAGTTTTAATTTAATTGTTGGATCAAACGATGTAAAGTTTAAAGTTTGTATTACGGACGCAACTCTTATTGTTCGACGAGCACGAATTAATCCAAGTGTATTACTCGCACATCAAAAAGTTTTAGCTTCTACCACTGCTAAATATCCTATTACTCGAGCTGAAGTAAAAGTTTTAACAATTCCTTCGGGTGTTCAAGGAAAAACTCTTGATAATATATTTTTAGGACAGGTACCGAAAAGATGTATAATTGGATTTGTGAACAATTCTGCATTTAATGGTTCCCTTACTAAAAATCCATTTAACTTTGAAAACTATGGTATTAATTCTTTCAGCTTATATATTGATGGTCAACAAATACCTTCAAAAGCTTTGCAACCATCTTTTAATAATAGCATATTTACATCAGCATATCATACTCTATTCTCGGGAACTGGTATTCACTTTCTTAATGAAGGAAATGGAATCTCTTGTGAACAGTATGGCAAAGGTTACTGTCTATTAGCATTTGACTTAACTCCTGATTTATCAGCTAACTCATCAACTCATTGGAATCTGATAAAGCATGGTAGTGTAAGAATAGAAGTACGATTTGAATCCTCATTAATACAAACAATTAACTGTATAGTTTATGCTGAGTTTGATAATATTATTGAGATAGATAAAAACAGAAATGTTACTGTAGACTATAGTAGTTAAGCTTATAATATGTGTTGTGTGTTAGATTTTATGTGTTATGTGTAATGCATTTTGTGTGTATGTAACTATGTGAAACGTTATAAAATTAAATAAAACAAATTGTATGCAATATATTTTTTTTTATTTCTTTATAAATCTTCTATTTAATCTAATACAAAACACTGTTCGAGTTGAAATTTTACATAAGCACACTGACTAAACCACTGAACATGCTGCTGCCAAGGATCATCATCATCTTCCCAATCTTTTAAACCACCACCACAATGGAAACACTTGGTCCCGTCTGCATGGCCAGTATAAAAGAAACCAGCTTCTGCAAGATCTTCAGGTTTCTGTCGCATAACTAGAGGCCAGTTTTCGAAACTAAGCAAACGGCTAGATTTTGAACTGAAGAATGGATATTCAGCTCTTGAGTACTGCATACTCTTCTCGTTTTCTTCTCCACTCAGTGTTGTAGTTTTGTTATTCAATGATGTGTTTTGTACACGTATGCCACACTCATCTCTTCCTTCCGCTCTTGTCTTCCTGTAATTGAAGTAAACAGAATCACATTCACTAATGATCAGCTAATGACTGTCATTGTTAAAAAAGTATTTTTTAACTTTTTCACTTTCTGCTATTGTCTTTGTTATATTGTATACGAGGGCGTTTGTGTTGTCGTAGATGCTATCCTTATTAGTCTTTACGTAATATTTAATTCTAGTGGAAGCATGTTTCCAATGATCAGTAGTTGGAATCTTGGATAGCTTCTTCATATCGTACATTTCAATTTTGATGAGATGCGTCGCTTGGTCTCCGTCGTCAGAATTAGTAGAAATGTATGATACACCATCTCTAGCGGCTCGTGCTACGGTTGATGATAACAGCTTCCTCTTTTTTATTTTTGATTCAGCTTCAAAAAAATGATCAATCGATTGCGATTTTCTTTTTCCACCATCGCATGTGTTATTATTAATGACGAGGTTATCACTCTCTTCTTGAGGGGAGAGTGGCGAGTAGTAATACTGTTTATAGGTATCTTCATCGAAGCTCAATGATTTCTGCAACAACACAGTTATCATGTTAATATCAATTTGTTAACACTTAATCATAAAAGTTAAAAAAGTTAAAGTTACAGCCTATTAAAGTCCACTGCTGAACATAGGCCTCCTCTCATTTCTGAGAGGGTTTTAGAGCAAGGAAATGTCCGCCGCGCTCCCTCAATGTGTGTTGGCGAACTTCACATGCCTTCGAAATTTTCTCAGACATGCAGGTTTCCTCACGATGTTTTCCTTCACCACCAAGCACGTGGTAATAAGCACTTAAAATTGCTATTAACAATTTAATTGGTGCTGGCGGGGATCGAACCCGGGTCGCGTACTGTGAAATTTACAGCTAGCGCTAACCATCTGAGTTACCACGGCTTAATCATATACATACACAATATTTAAATAAAATAATACACACACATGAAAATAACAGAAAAAAAGTAATTTAGTCAATAGAATAAACACTTACATCCATAGCCTTTGGTGTATTGAAGTAACACAAATGTACTATTGATAGATCCACTGTAGCCAAACGACCGTACACTAACTCGATGACTGCGTTTGTTGGTCTTATATACCACCAGTACGTAAAAATTCTAATCTAAAGTATTTCCGTAATGAGTTGATAATTACTTTATGCGTCAACCAGTTTATCTCACATTTCCGTTGCCTATCTCAACATTTCTTCGTATTGTGTTTTGTTTGGTGATCAATGACTCAAGTACGATTTGTATAACACAAAAATGCAATTTAATATTTAGAAACATATCAGTTTATCTCACATTTCCGTTGCCTATCTCAACATTTCTTCGTATTGTGTTTTGTTTGGTGATCAATGACTCAAGTACGATTTGTATAACACAAAAATGCAATTTAATATGTAGAAATCACTATAATTGACCATTCCTATGTTATTCATTGAGTAGCTAGGTACTGTAATAATCTACTAATAGCAGTTATATCATGGATACACTAGATGTACAACAACATCTGAAAAAGATTCACCCCAGTCTAGAAAATAATGTTTATGCAGCTAATAGACTGCCTATGTATACCCACGTACCAACGTATATAATATGTAATTTGGATACAGATGATAAACCAGGGTCACATTGGGTAGCTTTATATATCGATACGAATGACGTCGGTCAATATTTTGATTCATATGGACGATCACCTGTACGATATCATCTAGAGTTTTTAAAAAGGAATTGTAAAAGATGGAACTGGAATGTTGGTAGGATTCAGAATGAGTGGACTTCAGTTTGTGGCGAATATTGCTTAATGTATTTACTATATAAGTTTCAAGGATGTTCAATACATAGTTTTTACGAGTATATTTACAAGGAACACATTGTACAACGATATTTTAGTGGATGAGATGTTTCGCTCCTATTTTATAGATAATAATGAATAAGATTTTGTATTTTATAAATAAAAATTGTAACAAAATTATGTAATGTGTTTTATTGATGATTCAGATTAGCGTTGTATAAACAAAGAACTATAACACAATAGCACTGATATAGTCGACGCACACGCTGCAACGCACGCGGATTCGTGATCAGAGCATGCCAAAACTTTTTTTTTTTTTTTTTTTTTTTTTTTTTTTTTTTTTTTTTTTTTTTTTTTTTTTTTTTAGGATCGGGCGTCGACGAACGTCGTTGAAGCACGTCTGACTCAGGTGGTCTAGAAGTGGTACAACTACACTACTAGAATGCCTCTTTTCCAGTAAAATGGGTCTCCGGTTCCCTACACTCACCATACGAAACAGAGCAGCATTAAGCTGCTATTTTACGCTGGTATTTTGTGAGAGCGTGGTCCTTCCCTGGTCGAGCCGACCCATTTGTGCTTCTACTATACTATTAATATAGCTGCAGCATGGCTTTTTATTTCAGTTTTTTAATATTGTGTATTACAATGAAATATTGTATATTGTGTTACATATTCGTATATATATATATATATGTTATGTAAATAAATGTAACTAACTTTAAAATAAAATATTAAGCGCTCATGCAGTTGTGCGGAAATAAGTTGTATACAGTGTCAAATATACGGGAACAGTAAAAATACACCTAGAATCTTGAAACCAACAACTTGGGATTTTGTGTAATTGACTTAGATGTAGATACCTCGGAATCGGGTTCAAACCCAAAACCTGCGATCATTGGGCACGCGATCACAACAATAGAACATAAAGGATATATGTATGGAACGGAATACGCATATTCTTGAATTGTTAAGTCCTAAAATGCCTTCGAAAGCATGTGTCTTTTTAAGCAATAAGGTGTTCATCCTTACTCGGAAAATTATTGATTTGGGCATTTATTTCAACTAAGGAATTAGACACATTTCGAAATCTCATTATTTAATAACACATTCCTACAAAGTGAGTTTCTTATTGTAGAGAATAATTTGGAGGGCGGTAAAAATGTGAGGGGATTTAAATTTAATTTTCGACCCGGAACGACGTGAAATATCCCCCGTGGCAGAGTTCTCAGTTCAAATGTCGTAGAACAACATCTTTGAAAAGGCGAAGTTAGAAAATAAAAAAGAAAATAATAATTAAATTTGGATCTCTGCGGGGACGCAATCACAACTTCTTGCGAGCAATTGTTGAAAAAATATGAGAGTATGTTCGGAAAGATTATCAAGGTGAAAAATTGAAAATAAGTACTTATTATAATATAGGATAAGGGTGACAAGCGAGCACATAGTCCAACTGATGGTAAGTGGTTGCTGTGACCCATAGATACCTACATCTATCTTGCAGAAGCACTGTATTATTTAATTATGTAATGTTTTTGGTTAAATAAATATATTTCTTTCTTTCGTTTTTCTTACGCATTGATATTGATGATATTGATGGTAATACGACCACATTGCGGACGGGAAACAGCGTCAAAGGTACAGCAAACGTCAAGTCGCTTGCCAAGCCTGACAACCTGCCTACAACGGGAAAGGCCCATGTCCAACAGTGAACTTTAACGGGCTAAGAAAATGTTTGCTTTGTTTTAACGTAAAGAAGATAAAAAATTTCATTGCCTTTTTTAGTATTACATTTTACCTACGTGCTTTATTTTTTTTTGTTGTCATATAATACGTTCACTAAACTGAAATATTCTGTAAATTAAAATATTAATATTAAGATAAACAAAACATTGAAGGTCGTCCCCTAACGCGAGAGACTTGTACTTGGTAATTAACAGGGACTCCTTAGGGATGAGCCTGGGTCCGGCTAAAGCAATATATTATATTTCAGATGACACCCGCCACTGCCAGAACCCTTGTTTTGAAGGATGATAATCTGGACTTCTCAAATATATGTGCAAAAGTAGCAGCAAATACAATTTATTTTTATATTTTAAAAGAACACAAGAAATAAAAACATTTGTGAAAAAATAAATATGTGTTTGATTTAATTATATATGGTAATATACTTTAGAGGTACTGTGTAGTGGCGGTGTAAGAATATTCACTACCCCATATCATCCCGTGGGTGTCGTAAGAGGCCACAGATGTAAACAAATTAGGAGATGGGCAGCAGCATCTTCCTAACAACGTTTAAAAATAAAAAACTTGTTGTAGAGCCATACTGCAGCTATGTTAGTAGTATAGTTGTAGCTCGAATGGGTCGGCTCGACCGGGGAAGGACCACGCTCTCACAGAATACCAGCGTAAAATAGCAGTTTAACAGTGCTGTGTTTTGCATAGTGAATGTAGAGAACCGGAGACCCTTTTTACTGGAAAACAGGCATTCCATCTTAAGCCTCACGGGTGACAACGCATCTGCATTTTGATTCTTTATTAAGAATAGATGTGGATGTCTATGGGTCACAGCATCTACTTACGATCAGGTGGACTGTGTGCTCGTTTGTCACCCTATCATATAAAAAAAACTGAGATTGCCAACCCACTGCCAAGCGTGGCAACTATGGTAAATATCCCCTTTATGAGGAAGGCTTATGTTCAGCAGTGGACTTTAATAGGCTGTAACGGTAATATCCTTTAAGATTATTTAATTTAAAAAAAATCTGGGTCATCAATTTCCTAAAAGAATGTCTTTCGCTTACAGCCACTTACTTATTCCAATAATTATAATATCAAAACTTTTACTAATATTTTGCAAACAAACGTAAAAGTAGCTAACAATTACCTATATGCGTCGCTATACGCATATACCGTATCTTAATACCGTGCAGTGCAGTCAATCTGCTCTTGATTTAATTTTCATAGTTTATGGCGGACAAAGTTTTTACGATGAACGATATAGCTGTTTTTATTCGGCAGTGCTGCTACGCCGTAGACCACGATTAATTCTTAAATGTTGAATGAGGCGTAAAGTCTTTGTAACGTCGTTGGGAAAATGAGAAATGGATGTGGGGACACTTACTTGTTTTCTTTTGTTTCTGATAGTGTTTTTTTTTTTGCGTGGTTGATTAGATTCACAATTTTATTGATTACTCGTATTTCTATATTATCATGGTTTACATTACATAGTAAAATTTAATTCATAAAATTTTAGTAAATACACATATTTAGTAAAACTCTGACCACTTGGATTCTCAATCATGATCCACAATTGCAACCTGTGTAGGGATCTTGATATAACAAAAATATTTGAAGGTAGCGTACGAGTAATTTAATACTACTAATATGCTAGTTATAATACAAATTTAGACGAATTCTTCACGTTAATATAATAAAGAAGAACTTAATGTTATATTATATGTCAAATTTTAATAAATATGTCGTTATTAGAGAAAATTAAAAAAATATATAAAATAGTTGACAATGGGTATTGAATACGTACCAGGAGAGAAGACAAAGAGAGAAAATAATTTTATATAAGTCACCATATCAAAAAAGAATCCACGATAAAATAACAATAAATATATTCGTATCATGTATTTCTTACCCTGTAGATTACCTATAAATCTATTCTTGACATTTTTACAAGAGTTGCCTCATCCCTGTTGCGCACCTCGAATTAGGAATTACGGCAGTACGGTGCACAAAATATAATACAATAAGGAATAATATCTATATGCTTTTAAATTATATAAATGTAAAGTATTAGTTATGACAAATGTTTGTTATTTATCAGCCATTAAACGCCCGATGAAGCTATGCTATGCTAAAAACATCCTATTTTTGAAGTTTTGATTGAGTGACAAATATCCAAACACACAAACTTTGGTTTTTGTAATATTAGTGGGATTAGTTACGACTTTAAATTGTATTTGACGATGTCACTGTAAAGTTTTTGGAACAGTAAAATTGTTATAAATTCTCAGTGATCATACGTGTATTATCTATGACTAAAGGGACCTATTCTTAAAATGGACTTTAGAAAAAAGATTAACATAGTGTTAGAGCATGGCTCTACCACGTTTATACGTAGTAGAGTAAACGTGGTAGAGCCATGCTGCAGCTATATTTCTGGTATAGTTGTAGCACGAATGGGTCGGCTCTACCGGGGAAGGACCACGCTCTCACAGAATACCAGCGTAAAATAGCAGCTTAACGCTGCTGTATTTCGTATGGTGAGTGTAGAGAACCGGAGACCCTTTTTACTGGAAACGTGGCATTCCATCTTAGTCCTCACGGGTGACGACAACGCATCGTAATCAAGGATAGATGTAGATGTCTATGGGCCACAGCAACCTCTTACCATCAGGTGGACTGTGTGCTCGTTCGTCACCCTTATCCTATAAAAAAAATCTTTTTACTGCCAGGAGAACAGCAACATCTGTTAAAAGTTTCATTGAACGGGTTTCACTTATTTTTTATTAAGTAAATTTATAACAAACATTATATAACAAGAGATATTGTATAATTGTTATGGTTAAAGTCATGGGTGTTTGTTTTCAATATATCTTAATTAAATACATCCATTTTAGTAGTTATCTTCTAAAGAAAATACTATTCTATGGATTACCATAAAGACTAGGTAATAGCGCCATCAATTACAACTTTTAGTAAATGTATTTTAGATATTTCTTTTACCTAATTTTATAATAAACAGTTAAGACGAATAAATTTTAAAATATTCGAAACATTCTGTAACTCTTATACCTTGACCAAAATAAAAATAAAAAATGCAGTTCGTTTCCGGCTGTCTGTACTCGTATCTATCTACGCTCCGTTCATCTCTACGGCGTCCGTAACTAGTGTTTTTCACACAAGTTTTATGTGCTATTATTTGTTACGAGATATAAAAGTAATCCGGTCCGAGTTTATAGTGCGAACCGCCGTCGGTCCAGCTAATCCCGCCAACATAAAACCGGTGTTGCCAACCCCTTTATGTGGTGCTCGCCAGTAAAATCTGCACTTATGTATTGTTTATTCACATAGAAACGAGTTATGTGTATTTTATTTGGAAATATATTGGCGTTGCGTTCCTTGTATTTTATAAATTATTGATTGTGTTCATAAAGTTGAACAAAAGTGCACGTTAATATATAACTACATAGGTTTTGTTACAGTGCACAGTTACGGGTAATTTTTTTTTGTATACACAATCACGCAGCCTGTATTTAAAGTATACTTGTGTTAAAAAATGGGTGATTATAGGAAATATTACTACAAAATATTATACATGAAATACCAGATATTTTAATTAATTATGAAAGATTAAGATTAAATTTAACCGTATAGTAGCGGTGTACGAATATCAACTATCAGAGGTAACTGACAGAGGAAAATTGAACCACTAGATTTACAGCTGTAATCAGGAAGATCCTGATTACAGCTGACAACCTACTTATCAAACTTGGCAACTGTAGCAAATAGCAATAGGCCTATGTTCAGCAGTGAACATTTAATAGGCTTAAATGGTAAGACTAATTTTAAATTAAGGAAAATTTCGGGCCTACATACTGCTCCCCGTGGCTGGTCTGGATAGCTTACGTCTAGCGTTATTTAGGCGTTTATACCGCCATCTACCGAGAGCTAGAGTATTATTATGGCATTTTCCATAGTAGCCTCATACGACACCCACGAAACGAAATATAGTGATGGAATCTTTTATAACACCACCACGTGGTAAAATGCTTAATTTTTTTTATATAGGGTAGGCTGACAAACGAGCACACAGTTCACCTGATGGTAAGTGGTTGCTGCGGCCCATAGACATCTACATTTATCTTCAATAAATAATCAAAAAGCAGATGCGTCGTCACCCGTGAGGACTAAGATGGAATGCCTTTTTTCCAGTAAAATGGGTCTCCGGTTCTCCACACTCACCATACGAAACAGCAGTTTTAAGCTGCTATTTTACGCTGGTATTCTGTGAGTGCGTGGTCCTTCCTGACCGAGCTTCGAGCCGACCCATTCGTGCTACAACTATACTACTAATATGCTGCAGCATGGCTCTACCACGTATAAAAACTATTTTATTAACTTCAAATTTTAGGCAAACAACTTTCAGCAGAGCTCCATAATATACGTTCGAGTACATTCTATTGCAACCTACATTCAAACACACCTTATTACTCGCGACAATCCAAAAACCATTTCCTGACATAAATAAAACGTGTCTCATGCGCCCCATACCTTTCAATTTCTACATAGTCACAACAATATTCCCGGGTCTATACTAAACAACTGTCATTTTATTTTATCACCCGGTTTTCGCGTAAACTCTCTCGCTGGCAATAAATTTTAATACTCACGACGAAATATGTCGCTGGTAGGCAGTAGGAGATCTTAGGGGGAAAAGCATATTTTATAAGGTCTATTATTTGCTTAAAGAAATTTGATAATAACAGGGATTTTAAAAGGAAATTACTTGTCATTTCTTTTTCATCATCATCATAGGCCGTAAATGTGTCACCTTCTTGACGTGGGCCTCACTCAACTTAGAAAAAAATTCCTTAGTTGTCCTCTTGACAGACGTATTGACGATCATAGTAACGAACCTCATCAACATCACCTTCGACGCTGCTATTCGTCGCCGGTCTGGAAATTATATTTCTAGGGTAAGCGATATGATTATACCACCACTAAAAATTTAATTAAACAATGCAAAATACGTAACGTGTCCTATCCTATAGTGGCTAGTGGCACTATAGGACAGTGGCGGTGTAAGAATATCCACTACAGGAAATCATCCCGTTAGTGTTGCCAGAGGTGACAGAGGTAAACTGAAACAGGAGAGCGGCCGAATAAAACTGTGGTTGCCAACCCACCTGGCAAGCGTGACTATGACAAATATCCCCCTTATAAGGCAATATATGGGGAAGACCTACGTTCAGAATTGAATTTTTGACGGGCTGTAACAAATGAATAATCAATGAAAAATATCATCCTGATTCAATTCAGCAATATACTCTAAATTTAAGCACAGAATAAATAACACTACTAGGTACTTTAAAGATATCTTTCCGATTTAAATAAGCAAAATTGTTATTAAACGATATAAATTATGTCAATAGCTTTATTAGATTAAGCAACGCTTAGTTTTTACTTAGTTTCATCTGTTTCTTATGTTGTAGTTAGTTATATTTTTTTATTCTGTAGGGAGACTATAAAATTATGTAAACTGTCAAGCTTTTTGTAACCCATTGTAAGTGTCCTTTTAACAAAGTCTTAAACTTTTAAACTTTGCCGTGTTTCAAATCTTGGATCGGTCTCTCGAGGTTTGCCTTAAAAAATTAAAACACAAAAAGTCCTTAAAAAAGTGAAGGGGGTGTGTCCCCTTCTTCGGCAAGAGTAAACATTTTACTGTCGCTTTGGTAGTACCTATATAGGAAAAGAATAAAGTGTTGTGAAGCTTTTAAATGTTTGTATTTACAAGAGAAAAAAATTGAAATTCGTATAATATGGGAAAATTTCTATATCGTACATTATTTTTATTTAATGAACGAAAAAGTCACATTATAACTTTAAGCATTTTGATTTAGTTTTTAAGACTAAGCTGAACTTATCACATCCGAGTCATTTAGAAAAAAAAATATAAATTTACCATAAGTCGACGAGGAGGACAGAGTTTTATAAATATAATAAAAGATAAAAGATAAAAGAGAAAGCTTGTAATGGCAGTAAAAGACAATAAAAGACAGATTTTTATAAGATTCTGCCACAAAAATACTACTTTTTCACCTTCAACAGCCAGTATCAGTTCGCAGGACATACTCGTAGGCCTCTGCAATTATTGTTTTCCAAATCGTCAGTTTTGGAAGGTGCATTGTTGCAGTAACAAACAGATCTCGCGGATTTCGACATTTGTTTTCATCGCCACTCTGACATGTCACATCTGTTTTCCATCAGATGGTAATACTTAATTTTCATAATTGCTATTTACACCACCGATGCGACAAAAATAGTGTAGTTGTTTCTCTTACAACATCTTGTGAAATAAACTAGTAAGTAGGTACATCATATCACTTTCCATGGGTTTAGTATTAAGTTTATTAAGATATAAATTATATCTTGTGCTAGATTAAGTCTGTGAAGAAAAGCCGTAATTTACGACACGTTTGTAAAAAATATTTAGCTTCCGAGAATTAACATATTCCGGTAGGTCTCTTTTTGATTTGGGAAAGACCTCGTACGTGGCAGAGCCATGCTGCAGTTATATTATGGTTGTATAACGAATGAGTAGGCTTTGTATGGTGAGTGTAGATAACGGGAAACGAAACATTCTATCTTAGTCCTCACGGGTAGCAACGCATTGTCATTTTGATTTTTAATCGAGCAGTTACCATCAGGTGGACTGTGTGCTCGTTTTTCAACCTTATTCCATAAAAAAAAGCCTCTGGCCAGTTTGCGAGTAACGTCAATTTTTTAAACTTAGTTATTACAAAATAAACCCATATGGAACCAATAATTTTAAGAAACAAAACATTCAAAGCGTAGAAGCCAACAGTGTTCAACTCCCTGGCCGATTATTCAAGACAAACTCGCGGTTAATTCATGCCGAATTCATTAACTTTGTAAAGGTGCTTTAACTAGGTGTCTTGATAATTTAATCCTTGCAGGGTTGCCCAATTAAAATGTTGCCAACGACTTTTTAAATATTCAAAGCTATGGAAGGGTTAAAGCAAGCCCAAAAACGCGGTAAAATTTATCACTCCGGGGAGGATTTATGCCTACGTAATGACATTTTAGACGTCGATTTGGAAAAGTTTGCTCGAAAAGTTTCACAGGCGCTTTAAGACTTAAAGGCTCTAAGTTGTCAAAATATCGTTTAATGGTCGTTAGAATTTTATAATTTGAATAGAATATTTATTTGTATTTTTGGAATTCCTTTTATTGCACATTTTAGCTCTGGAAACAAATGACAGTCATCATTTTTTTCTATAGGATAAGGGTGACAAACGAACACACAGTCCACCATGGTAAGTGGTTGCTGCGGCCCATAGACATCTACATCGTTTACGAATCAAATTGCAGATGCGTTGTCAGCCGTGAGGACTAAGATGGAATGCCTCATTTCCAGTAAAAAGGGTCTCCGGTTCTCTATACTCACTATACGAAACACAGCAGCATTAAGCTGCTATTTTACGCTGGTATTCTGTGAGAGCGTGGTCCTTCCCCGATCGAGTCGACCCATTCGTGCTACATCTTTACCAGAAATATAACTGCAGCATGGCTCTATCACGTGTAATATTATTCACGTCATTAGATAGCATATCAATTTTTAAGTAAGCCGTAAGCACAACGCGCATAGGTATGTTCTACTAGGACGTAAAAATTAAGATTCCAACGTTTTGTCTAGCAATCATATTGTACATATAAACGATATAAAAGGCACATTGTCAGAAAGATAAATGATTGTTGAACTTATTAATATTTTGAACTGTTCCGAGCCAGTGCTTGATAACTATTCAACCTGATGGTAATTGGTAAAGCAGCTGAAGATGATAAAGCGCAATGACTTTTTCGGATCGTTGACAATTTAAAAATAAAAAGTTTAACAAGGCAAACGAGTAGTCAGGTAAGTTGCTGCCCAAGTGCCCCAACCTACACAAACACAAACAATTTCAAAGAACAATAGATGTTCGTGGGAACGCTGAGGATGAAATGCTCGAGTCTGTAACTACTGTTGCGCTGCTGGTCGTCGTTAGAAATGGGTTAAAAAAAACACATAGACAGGTAATTAAGAATGTATTCAACGACTAAGTGATTAGAACGCATAACCAAGTCTCGGATTCCATGTACTAACCTTAATCAAAGCTAAAATTTGTGCAAAAACAATGATAGCTTTCGACGAAATCATAGCTTCGGGTATTCCCGCCGTTGTTGTGAAGAGCTAAATAAAACACATAATATTTTATAAGCTTAATATACTTACGAAATCGGTAAGTGTTTTTCCCTATAAAGTATTTTTCGATGGTAGCGAACTGCGTGGAACTAATTGAAAACATTTCATTTTTCAATTACGTCCCTTGACAAGTCCACTGCTGAACATATGCCTCATCCCAAGTAATTCCACAAAGCACGGTCCTGAGTCACCCGCACCTATCGACAAACTACATGTTTTTACTAGACCGTCACTCTATCTAGTGGCAGTTCGCATCGCATTTCGCTTGTCGGTACTAGATTGCTATGTCGTATAATATAACGCATATTTTATCCACAACGATGGTTGGTTCATCGAGTTATGGCCGAGCCATACCTTTTTTAATGTGATATGGATGACAAAGGAACGCACAGCCCACCTGATGGTAAGTGGATGCTGTGGTCCATAGAAGTCTACATTTATTCTAAATTAAGAATCCAAATACAGATGCGTTGTCATCCCTGAGGACTAAGATGGAATGTCTCGTTTGCAGTAAAAAGGGTCTCTGGTTCTCTACACTCACCATACAAAACATAGCAGCATTACATTGCTGTTTCACGTTGGTATTCTGTGAGAGCGTGGTCCTTCCCCGATGGAGCTGACCCATTCTTGCTACAACCATAATATAACTGCGGCGATGTTCTACCACGAACAAAAGTTTAGCTTATTTAGAGAAAATTAATTGAATTATAGGATTAAATTGTTGATAAATTTATTGAAAACCTTTGCTACTGGTTAAATCGAATAATGTAAACCGTAATTAAAGCATTGCTTAGAAATACCTCTAAAATGGCATGACATTGGTCAGTTAACTAAGTGCTATTTATGTTGTGCTGCCATATAAGTCCATAATATTATAAGCTAATTAGTTATAACATAATAACTAATTAGCTTATTATGTTATGGATTACAAATATGAATGATGATCATTTGTTTTTAATTAAAAAATAAGAATATGTCACCCTATTTTCTGTTTGTGTTGTAAAATTTCAATCTCACATAAAGCGACTTTTGAAATATTGTCATAGAAGAAGTATGTTCTGGTTTTGTTGGATTTATCGACTGCAACGTTTGCTAAAATTGTTACCTATTGTCATGGGAACATGCGTTAGCCTTCCCTACTATAAAGACCTAAAGATTATTACTAAAGATTATTTTAAGTGATATTTAACTGGTATTCGACAAGAATGTAAATTAGATCCTGCTTGAGTAATCAAGACCAATTGGCTAAATATGAAATAATAGAACAATTCTGTGTGTAGCCTTCGACAAATAGCAGTACGATTCCAGTAAGCATTTAAACTTTCAACGTTTTCTAATAAAAACTGAAATAATATTGCATACTAGCCAACTTGCTTGCTTGGTGGCAATGCTGATTCTGTGACGTGGAATCAGAGGAAATTACAATAATAATAATAATAATACCAACCTACACAAACACAAACAATTTCAAAGAACAATAGATGTTCGTGGGAACGCTGAGGATGAAATGCTCGAGTAGGATGAAATGCTCGAGGCCCGATTGTGCACATGGCCTCACCATGAAACGGTGCCGGGTCTGGGCGTCTCCCGTTAACTGACGCCCAAGTAATGGATGATGGAACTAAGAAATACGCGCAAAGGGCCGCTGCCTGGAGGTCGCCAGGGCGCGTCTGGAGCTGGCGCTGGACGCGGCAGCATGCGAACCGCCAGTCGACCGCGAGGTGCTGCACGATCACCCAGCAGCCCCTCGCATCCATCATCCCCACCAGCTGGCTTGGTGTTGGCAGGGTCTTCGTTGGCCCAGCAATCAGCACCCGCCACTGGTGGAGTACGCCGCATGCGTTGGTCAATGCAAATGAATAAAAATGCATTGCGGGCGTATTTTGGGGCGAAAGGGAGAGAAATTGGAGGTTTTGGGTATCGGGCTAGGATGCACCGACTATTTGCTGAGCTGGAGCCATCTATTACCGTTACCGAGCAAAATCTGGCAGACCGAGTTCGGTACATCATGCGCTCAAAAATATTTGATGACGCCGAACTCGAACGGCTACGACGTGAGGCTATTCCTTTGTCGAATGAAAATGCTACGACAGGAGATGCGGCTCTACGAGTTGCAGAGCAACCCGCACATGTAGATGCCGCCGTTGATCTCCTTGTAGTTGACTCAGGCGACGATGGAATAGTCGCCCCAGAACTAGAGCAAATGAGGAGCATAGTGGAAGAGGCGATTAGGGAAACGCGCAGTACGCCTCTCGAGAATCGACCGCGACTTCCCCGTATACCCCTAAGCAAGCGGAATCGGGCTGTCGTGAGGGCTCTCAACCCAATGCTGGTGACCTATTTGGAAGCCAGCCGGGACCTTTGCGAGACGGACTCAATTCTTTTTGGCGCCGCACTGGCAGTTTGCCGTATTACTGGCGCCAAACTTCCCAAGGCTGGACGCGCTACTAGACAAAGTAGCGCCATCCCAGCCTGGAGAAGAAGAATTGAGGACCGTATCGCAAAGGCAAGGGCCCTCATCGGCAGGCTGATAAGCTTCAGGTCGGGCAATAATAGGCCGAGAATTGTGCGCACCGTCAGGATGGCGTTTGCTGGGACAAACATCAGTTTGTCCCAGCCGGATATAACGCAAAAACTGACGGAGCGCATAGACGACCTGAAGCAGAGAATCGCTGCTTGGGGGAAGCGGATTCGGCGATATACCGAGAGGTCAACACGGTTCAACCAGAATCGTCTCTTCCAGAGTGATCAGAAGAGGCTCTATGAATCATTGGAGCGACCAATGGTACGTGGAACGGGCCCAGCACCGAATCAGGCCGACACTATCGCATTCTGGCGCGGCCTGTGGTCAGAGCCCGTAAACCACAGTGAGGGCCCTTGGACGGAAGTTGTGGCGAGTCAGTGTGCGAATGTTACGCCCATGGACCCCGTCATCATTACGCCGGATGACGTAGCTGAGGCGGTCCGTAGGGCCCCGAACTGGAAAAGTCCGGGACTCGACGGACTGCATCACTACTGGCTGAAGGGGTTCGTGGTGTGTCACGCTGTTCTCGCCCGACAGTTTCAAGAGGCTCTCGACCAAAAGTCGCTCCCGAGCCTCTTCACTACTGGGATCACTCATCTGGTTCCTAAAGACCGAGATTCCACAGACCCGAGCAAATACCGCCCCATAACGTGTCTACCTACCATATACAAGACACTCACATCCATTTTGAGCGCGAGAATCACTCGTCACCTGAACTCAAATCAGGTGATGTCGCGCGCTCAAAATGGATGTCGGGGCGGCGGTCGTGGAACCAAGGAACCACTCCTCATTGACGCGGTCATTGGCAAAGTGGTTAAACGCAACCGTCGGAACCTCTCCGCCGCCGGGATAGACTACAAAAAGGCATTCGACTCGGTGCCTCATACATGGCTGAAGAGGGTCCTCGAGCTGTACAAGGTTGACTGTACAGTTCGAGACTTCCTCGGGCAGTGTATGGGGCAGTGGAGTACGATCCTTTGTCATCTAGGCGAGCGGATGACGGCTGCGGAGAACCACATAAGGATAAGAAGGGGTATCTTCCAGGGCGATTGTCTGAGTCCAATCTGGTTCTGCCTCTCTCTGAACCCTCTTAGTACCTTACTGGAGGGTTCCGGGAGGGGATTTCAGCTTCGGAGAGGAGGTACAAAAGTGACCCACCTTTTCTATATGGATGATCTCAAGTTATTCGCCTCCAGTCGCTCTCATCTTATGGAATTGCTAAACATCACTTGTGATTTTAGCAATTCTATTAGAATGGGGCTGGGGACGGATAAGTGTGCGATCCTCCATGTCGAAAGGGGAAGGGTTGCTAACTCTGAGGGCATAGACTTATCTATGCCCATCAACATAAAGACCCTATCCGAGGCTGAAACATACCGATACCTGGGTATGTCACAAAACATAGGTATCGATGAGGCGGACATGAAACGGTCAGTTTGCGGTGTGTTTTATGCAGGCTTGACAAAAGTGCTCAACAGTCCTTTGTCGGGCGTTAATAAGACACATGCATATAACGGTTGGATCATGCCTGTTCTCATGTATACCTTTGGCATGCTCAGGTGGACTCAGACCGAACTGAACGCTCTGGACAGAAAAGTCCGCACTATAATGACGTCCCACAGGATGCATCATCCGAGATCGTCAGTAATGAGGCTGTACTTGCCGCGGAAGCATGGTGGGCGCGGCTTTTTAAGCGCGCTTACCATGCATAATCGCGAAGTGTGCAGCCTCCGTAATTACTTTCTGACGAGAGCGGATGATCCATTCTATAGGGACGTTATTTCTTGTGATAAAGGACTTACCCCTCTATCCTTAGCCAACGAGCAATGGCAAGACCCGGCAGTACAGAGCATTTCCGACCGGGAGACCGTATGGAAGGAGAAGGAGCTCCACGGGAGGTTCTACAAGGCTCTACATGAGCCTTGCGTAGACACAGTCGCCTCCCTCCACTGGCTACGTTTCGGTGACCTCTTTGGGGAAACCAAGGGTTTTGTCTGTGCGATACAGGATCAGGTTATTAAGACCAACAATTATCGGAGATACATCCTAAAGGATGGCGCCGTCGACATCTGTCGAGCTTGTCGCCATCCCGGTGAGTCACTTAGGCATGTCATCTCCGGTTGTTCGGCGCTTTCTAACTCTGAGTATTTGCACAGACACAACCTAGTAGCCAGGATTCTACACCAGGAGCTCGCTCTGAAATACGGTCTCGTGGATCGGAAACTGCCATATTATAATTACTTGCCGGAAGCCGTGCTCGAAAATGACCGCGCCAGGCTCTACTGGGACCGGGCCATCATCACGGACAGGACTATTCTTGCGAATAAGCCTGATATTGTGCTGATGGACCGGGCACAGTCAAGGATATTTTTGGTCGACATTACCATTCCTTATGACGAGAACCTCGTGAAAGCCGAAACAGATAAGTTGACAAAATATCTGGACCTGGCTCACGAGGTGACCGACATGTGGGGTGGTCTGCCGGCCGAAATTATTCCTGTGGTCGTCTCTGCGAACGGGTTAATCCCAGTCAGCCTCTCGGGTCATCTGAGGCGACTGGGACTCCGTGACGGATCGCTCCAAGCTCAAATGCAGAAGGCGGTGCTCCTCGATACCGCCCGCATCGTCCGCCGGTTTCTTTCCCTTTCTCCCTAACCCTCGGCCGTTTGGTCTCCCCTGCCGAGGGCTTCCATCTGGTTGGGTTTTTATATATTTATGTAATTTTTATGTATTTATTTTATTTTATTGATATTTATGTAAGTTTATCATTTTCATTTACAATTATATATTTATACAGCCCAACCAGATGAGAAAACTATACAAATACCCCATAATAATAATAATATTTATTGGCACAAAATAAGGTTTACATTATTAATCCTTAAGACATTTGAACATATGAGTTATAACTTATCTATACAATTTAATGCACTAGCGTCTAAACTAGGCCGAGCCTGTATCTTAGACACTAGTCTCTTCCAATGACACCATTATTTGCAGTTATAAAAGTATACGGCATATTATGATTTACTTAATCTATTACGTTACAAATTCGCAAATACATTAGGTACCACTTTTTTGCGTTTACCGTCAAACTAACTTATTATGCGTATGAAAGGTTAGACTACTATTTATACGAACTTAAATGCAATAAATGATTATTGTTGTCACGAGGCACGATGTATAACTTTAGCAATTCTACAGGTATTTAACAAAAGTTATGCAATGTACAGTTAACAGACATACACATATTATATAATTATTTAATTCATGGTTTTTGCAAAGGTTTTTTATTTTTTGTTTTAAATTATACTTTCACTTAATTAAATATAGTATTATTAGTAGCTATACAAGTGTAATAATATTTAATTATTATAATTAGAGTAGTTTTAGTAGATATATATTGTTTTGATGTAATATTATTTTAAAGTGACCAAAAAATTTTCAGTTTCTTCTGTATTTATATATTATGTAATTATATAAATTAATTTACTCATTCTCATAATATTTTATTACATTACATTACATTACAAAAAGTTTATATAATATAGCCAGTGGAGAGGCGGCGCGGCGTCAGAATATACAAAAAGCGACTGAGGAAAATTGAAGCAGGTATAGCAGAATACCAAGTGTGGCAAATACGGCAATATGAGGAAGTTCAATGGTGGATTTTGATTGGACGTAATGAATATTATATGAATCAGAATATCCAAAAAAATGCGACTGAGGAAAACTGAAGCAGGTATAGCAGAATACCAAGTGTGGTAACTATGGCAATATGAGGAAGTTCAACGGTGGATTTTGTATGGTCGTAATGAATATTATATGAATATCAAATTTTAAAGTATTATCGAAGCCTCGGTAGCGCAGTAGGCAGCGCGTAAGTCTCATAATCTTAAGGTCGTGAGTTCGATCCTCACCCGGGGCATATTTTTGACGTTTTTAGTTAAATCTTATCTTCAAACTGCGTGCGGTGACCATGTTGCTATAGGAGGAGGAGTACCATTATTTTCTTTTATTCGAGGAATATTAAGTTTTAAAAGCTTTTTAAAGGAGAATGCGGTTGGCACAAACTGGAACAACTGTCTAATGCTCAGTTTCTGAGGTACTTTTATCGGCAGTTTATCTATTCGTCAGCGCTATTGATAACTTGTGAAAGTGCGTTTCCGAACATCGCAATGTAAGATGAACTCCGTTTAAGTTAAATTTAATTTAACTATCCAATATGTGTATATGTGCCGTTTATCGGTTCTATAACTTTATTTGACATTTAATTTCTAGCAAACTACATCAACTTTTAGATTATAACGTGTTATTATTAAAATAAATTGCCAGTAGGCGCTAAATACTAAAATATTCAAGGGATAAAATAATTATTAATAGAAGTGCAATGAATACGAGTACTCTTCTCTCTTTCAGAAAAAAATTTACTACGTTTTCCAGATTCCATAATGTTTTGGATAATGCAAAAACGATAGTAAATACCACTAAACTTAAAATCAGAAAGTTATGAAAAATAAAACCACATTCGAATAAAAGCAATGAGTTTGATGTTTTCTTTTTTAACAATTTGACAATACAATACATTCATACAGTTTCTGATAAATATGGAATTATCATATTTTATTACTAAAACAGTGCATATCCTCTTATTTAGCCACAAAAATATATATTTTATAAATAATACTAGTATAAATGAAGAATTGAAATTAAAAAATCAATTTTAGACTCGGTGTCTTAAACAGACCCGTCTAGCGGCAAATTATGGTACTTGTTAATGGTTTCATAGTTGTTGAACGATTCGTTGCGTATTCAGAAACGCAGTGACAGTTAACCAATGTTTATCCAAACATTGGTTAACTGTCACTAAGACACCGAGTTTATCCTATAGATAACTTTATTGAATCAATAGCTAATGGGAAGATAACTAGGAACTTCAGAAACCGGGCATAAAACATTTTCTTATAAGATATAATTTTTAATATTGATGCCATCTAACGATATTTTTCAATAATTTTGTTGAAGTTCTAGCGCCATCTAGTACAAACAGAGATAATTTTTATAACTGTTTAATGTCTCAAATTTGATGAGGTACATTATAAAAGTAGTATTTTCTAGTAGTTTCCAAGTACACTACTAGATGGTGCTATAATTTATTACAGCTAACTTTTAATCTTATATTACACTTTTTAAAATACATTATTGTATTTTTGTACTATTATTGTTATACATTATTGTATTATTATTGTATTATTGTCTTCTTGTACCTAGATTTACATAACTTCGCTCAAGACCAGTCTGGAAATATACAGATATTTAAAAAAAATTACATAAATCTTAAAACAGCTACAGAAAAATTCTAAATTCCGTTGCATTGCCTGTATTTCTCGTTTACGTGCATTGTTTCAGTGATTTATGCGGCGGATTTATGTAAAAAATATGTATAAATAATTAAGTAGACCTGTGCTTTGCTACGGAGACCAAGCAGACATAACAAACACTCTGTCCCAGCGAGAATGTCCCACTGGAAATTTACTAACAGTCGAAATTTTTTATGGTAGGTAGGTAGGTACGTCATTTCCATAGTGACCAAGATCAGGCCCGCCTTCTAGCTTCTGGCTGTAATAAATGGTGAATGTATGAAAAATATTATCATGTTAATTAATTAAATCAAAGACACACTTTTTTCATGTAATTTTTGTATCCACGACTTTTTCTGCCACTTTGGGATGAGGTGTAGATAATCATGAAGCAAACTTATTTGCTTCATGGATGTAGATAATAGGTATTTGACAGATTTCATGACGGGGGAAGTTAATGTGTTAAAAAAGTGTAGAAATTAATGTTTCTTTCTGAAATATTAATTATATTTTATATAAATTAGATTAGAAATTGATAAACCAAAACCAAACTACGGATATTACTAAAAGTAGAATTTAAAAAAAGTAAAAACTTTATAAAAAAGTCGGTTGTCTGTAAAGTCGGTTTACTGACGATAGTTGAACGTGACAACGCCGATTGTGCCTCTTTGTCGCTCGTTCCGCGCTCTCGCTTGCACTTCAAGCCTTAAATGGAACGCCTCAGAGCGAGGTAACGCCGCATGAGTCATGTTTTTTCGTGCGTGCAGCCAGCTTCATCGAATTATAAGACGTTGTCACGTCAAAAAATTAAATAACTCAAGAATAAGCCATTATTTTGTGTATATACGTATAGAAACCGAAAAGCTTTTATTTAATACGCAACTTTTCAATAATTATGACACTGATGGGACTATCTCAGTTTCATTCATTTTCGTGATGAATGAAACTGAGATAGTCCCATCTAGCGACATCTGGTGAGCGTAAGATTATCAACTCTCATTACGATGATACTTCTTTGGCTTTGGTGAATGCCCATCCACGACTTTTTCTCCCACCAGGGCGGCGCCAGTTAAAAATTAGGTGTAATATTTGACAGATTTCATAGCGGGAAAGTTACTTTGCTCGAAAAATGTAAAGGTTCATGTTTCTTTTTGTACTATAAGTAACATGTTATACTAATTAGATTAAAAATTAATAAATAAACCAAAGCACAGATATTCGTAAAAGTAAAAAAATTAAGAAAAGGGTTAAAAATGTGTAAAAAAATTAAAGAGCAAACCACTGAGACATTGATTTGTGTATTAATATAATACTCTAGAGACTGATAATCTTTTATTTAAAGCTAACTTCTCAATTAAATGAGATTTTGTAACAAAAAACTTCACCTCAGTGTCAACTAGCGACATCTGGTGAGCGGAAGATTATTAGCCCTCCTTGGTGTCCACTGTGTGGACATTGTGTTTCTGACAGAAAGATTATCTCAGATTATCTGTTTGTTTGTTTGTTGTCTATACGTTATCAAATTGCATGGTGTATAAATATACACCATGCACGCGAATGTTTTGATAAAATAATTAAAAATTAAAAATTTTGTACAGCCGACTTCAATATAAGTTATTTAAGAATAACTTAAAAACTATTGGTCTGACCTTGATCAAATTCATATGGGACCACACGAGAAGTACCAGCTTTCAAATAAAAAAAGAATCATCGAAATCGGTTCACCCAGAAAAAAGTTCTGAGGTAACACACATAAAAAAAAACGAAAAAAAAAAACATACAGTCGAATTGAGTACCGGCTCCTTTTTGGAAGTCGGCAGAAAAAAGAATTTTTCGACGCTTGCCGGACACAGCCATTTGAAGACAAATTTATTTACTGCTATACAAACAAGCTTGTTGTCAGATAATATTCATCTCTGGCATAGCAATTAATTGCTATTAACAATTATTAAGATATACTAAATAACAAAATTGATGGAGGTTGCGTTCTGGCGCCAGCAATTAAAATTCTTCGCAGCTGTGTAAAAAACTGTTAATAACCTTAAAATAAAAATATCGTTTTGATTGCAACCGATTGTTTTCATTCTTTTAATTTTTTAATATCATGGTTCAACATCGAAAAGTAATTTCTTGGTTTTAACAGATGTAGTTCTGCAGCGTATGCTGTAAGAAATATTAGAAATCCCACCAATGTTGAGACAGCTAGATTAGTGTATTTTAGTTACTTTCATAGCGTGATGTCTTATAGAATTTTTCAAAGCCATATTTGTTTTGAAAAGAGAGCCGTAAAAACGCCTTTTAACTTAAATTGTAATGAGTCTAAAGAAATAAACATTAATATATTTCATAAATATATCGCAAAATATTTATGAAAATGTAATGTACCTATGTACATAAAAATATAAATAGCTTTGATAAGAATAAAGATATTAATACTTTAAACACTAGGAAAAAACGTAAGCACGTTACCTATTAATAGACTACAGAATTAGTAATTCATTTATGGGGCAATGTAGGTATACGCTTTTACAACAACATCCCAGAAAATGTACAAAATTTGTCAATAAACAAGTTTAAAAATGTTTTATTAAAGAAAAATTGTACAAAAAGGGTTATTATATTAATATCAAAGTTATAAAAAAAATACATAAATGAAAAAACCCTGGTAATGAGGTGATCGCCACCATGCTGGTTCTATTAAAACTCATTTAAAATTATTGTAAAGAGAAATACGCTTTAAAAAAAGTGGGTTTCTTGCTGGTTCTTTCCAGAACAGAGGTATTTTCCGAACCAGTGGTAAATAAAAGAAATATTAGTAGTGGACATTCTTACTCCGCCTACATGTTCAAGTAACATTTAAAATTTAAATAAATCAATTTCCGATGGATCATAATTGTAGTCTTTCTTGTTGCTTCCGACAAGCTGACAGACACAGAAGAAAAGGTTTATTGCATAAAGTAAGACGGCTAAATCTTGCTATAAATTAATATTTTTTGTATGCTCAAATTTTTAAAAAGAACTCATAAATCTTAAATCGATACAATGCAAGGGAAGCTGTTACTAGTCGGTCAGTAAGGGGCACAGTTGACAGTTAAACAGCAAAGCAACAAAACAGCCTCTCGCCAGTTTGATGGAGCATTGTTTTCGAATTCCTTCACGCTTCGAGCCGCAAGTTAAGGCCACCATAGCATGGAGCCTTTGCTTAGTGTAGGGGTATGGTCAGTTGCGGCTTTATTTTTCTATTAAATTACCTGGCTGGTTATAATAACTAAAATTGTGTTTTTATCATATTACATACGTTATGATAGAAAAATAAAAAGTGTGTTTTTTATTTAAATTATTGAGAATGTGATTTGACATTTAAAGTGAATCGGCGTAGTATTTAATCACGCTAAAAACTTTTGTAGAAAACTTTCTTTTTATAGGAAGATCATTTGACCAAAAGAGTTTTAATGAGGGAAAGACCTACGCTTATAAACTTTTGACGCTAGCTTCGAACATATCAAATTTGTTATTAATTATTACATGATGTTATAATTCATGACTAATGAATTATAAATGAAATGTTATAATTCATTAGTCATGAATTATAACATCTTATATGACAAGCGGATACTTTCTCGGAATTAAGTAGCTCGTTTATCAGAAACGTTTTTGTCGAATTTTTTTTCTTCATAAATAAATCAAAACATTAATAAGTTTTAAAATGATCTTTTCTTTCCTGACATTACTGATGTTAAAGGGAAGTTATCCAATCATTATGCTATAAAATTATTAGCAAGCGCCATATTTATATCCGACATCATTAATTTTATCTGAAAGGTTTCAAATTAATATACTAAATCAAGGACTTTTTTAGGACTTTAGATTCTCATATTTAATTCACTTTATGCAAATAAGATTGTTTTTAGTTAAATTAAAATTAAAGATGTTGCCTAAAATAAACCATGATGTCCATAGAAATAGACATGATAATTATGAGAGCGGCCACCTGGAACAAATTTAACTTAAATGCCATACAAAGTTTACTTCTCATTTTAATGTCATCATTCATCATTCATCATCACATCATAGGTCCACTGCTGAACATAGGTCATAAATCAACCGTTGAAAAAGGTCACCACCAAGGTATGACACAAAGCACGGTTCTAAGGTTGACCTACATCCATTGACTTTCTACATGTTTTACCAGGTCGTCACTCCATCTATTGGGGGCGCTTTACACTTCGCCTGCCGGTATGAGCCTGCCACTCGAGAACCTTTCGGTAGTCGGTTCTTCGAGCTATATTGCCCCTTCAAGTTACTAATCCGTCGGGCTATGTCGTTTAGTCTGGTTCCACTGCAGATGTTCTTGTTTTTAAGTCTATCACGCAGAAAAACCTCGAGCATAGCCCTCTCCATAGCTCGCTGAGCGACCTTGAGCTTCTTCATACGGCTAGAAGTTAAGGACCACGTCTCAGATCCATAGGTCATCACTGGCAACACGCACTGGTTGTATAATCTTTTTTTGATGTTTTGAGATATGCCTCGAGTACGAGAAAATGTGTCGTAATCTTTCGAACGCTACCCGCTGTCAAAGTTGGACTTAGCTAGTCGGACTATTTGTCCAAAGTAAACATACTTGTCAACAACTTCGAGCTTTCTCAATCATTTAAATGTAGTTTTAAATAAATATTTATACAAATTTATGATAATGACTTGTGAACTGCATTACATATAAATAAATATATTTATTAATTTTTAGCTTAACGTAGTAACAGGAAGTATGCAAAGTCTGATATATAAGATAATATTACGTTAAATGTATTAACATTTTTATGCAGAAAAGTCCTAATTTTATTTCACTTTTAACAACTTATTTCTTATGGGTAAAATTTTAAAAATAACAATATTTATATAATTAGATATGCAGAAGAGCCGATCCTTAACCACTTATGGTGACTGTGCACCCTTAAAATTGCCCAATTATACCCCTTTTAACCCGCGCCGCGCCGCCCCAAAACGCTATTACTGTAGATTTATATCTGGTCATTAAGGCCATTGATAAGTGATGGATATGGATGCCATTTTAACGAACACGTGACTTGTGCATATCTCTAACATAACCTGTTATAGGCGACCAAAATAATAATCAAGAAAGAAACACTAGTTAAATAGAATGACTAAAACGTAATTTTAAAATAATGGGGATGGTTTAAAGACAAAAGTTTACAACTGCAAAAAAGTATTTTGTAAACTATTGAAGTTTGAAACATCAGAAATCTCTTGAAGCTAACTAATTCTTTACTGGTATACTCTATAGTAAGAACAGAATAATATGTAATTATATTATGTACTTAATTAACAAAATTGATGATTTTGTTTAAAAATAACTTTACGGATTTTATTACATTTTTACCTTGTTTCACCTTGCTTTGGGCGAATTGCAAATCCCATTGTCAGGGAGGGACTGATTTGTTCAACTTCCTCATGTCATAGTTAAACCGGGATACCTTCAGCTTTTTAATAATAATTAATGGTTCAATCTATGCTAAATGAGACTGCCGCAGTATTTTGAAATCTATTATATATTCATAATTATAATGTTTTGCAACGAATTATTCTTAGTGTCGGTAGTTTTTGCGATTTGTGCTCTATCAATTCTGTAGTAATGTCAGGAACAGACTGCAGTTTACCAAAGCATCCCAGCGTTGATGCTTCACATCAGCTATGTTATTTCACACGGGTTTTCATTTATTATTTCTCTTTTAATTACCGAAAAATATAAACTCTTTTATAATCTCTTTAAATAAATACAAAACAAAAAAATGATTTTTAATGTTATTAGTAAGTTAAAGTAAGAAACAAACTCACAGTCTACCTGATAATAACTGGCTACTGTTGATAAATATTAGAAGCTTTTGTGATATCAATATAATATAGTAAGTATAGCCATTCAGCGGTGAAACGCAGTCAGCGTTCTTAGCACGATACCGCGGAGAGTAGGACTATATGATAATTAAGTTTCTAGTTTTATTTTATTTTCTATAGTTTTTATAATTGTAAAAAATTTAGTAATAATATATTTTTTAATAAAAAATATAATAATAAATAATTGTTTTTATACACCTTAAAATTGACAATGTAGTACAGGTATTTGAATAATGGCTGATCAGACTCTCGTTACTTGGAATTTTGGTGCTTCGTTTATCTCACCGAATATTAAAAAAAATATATTAAAAATCTTATGTGGTTTTATATTCCGTGGTTTATCTCGTACCTTCACTGTAGGTAAAGTGCGGCATAAATGTTAAACTGTTATTATTCAGACATTTTCACTAAAGACGCCGCCTAAGATGAATGTGTTACGGGCAAAAAATCTTTAGAATCGATTTTTCTTACAATATTCTTATAAAGCCAAGCGAAACTTAGCTCTCAGGTATATGAAGTCAACTATTTTAGGAAAAAAGTCCTCCAAAACTGACTTGATAGAAATATCTCAGGCAAAGAAGTTAGAACATATTTTTTTTGTCTACGATTTGAGGGAAGCTATAAAATAAGCAAGATCAGATTCAACCATTAGATAAGGAAAGTAATGATATGAATACAGAGTTCAGATCTGCTACGTGTTCTTTATAAAAGTAAACCAACGCAATGTAAATCTAAAGTTGGGTTTTATCATTATAATAGCCGGCACTATGAGCCATTTTTAAATCTATTGTACAAAGGCATATAGAGAATACGTCAGGAAACATACATAGAATTTTTTTTTTTCAACATCTGTGGGATAAAGTACGAAAACTCCAAGTAAAAATGTTTCGTCAACCATTATCCAAACTTGTAACTACATCGTCAATTTTAACGTAAGTAGTAGAGACATGCTGCAGTTATTTTACTTATTTTACTTACCAGGGTGAATATGTCATCGCTTCGTCACCCTTATTCTATTAAAAATATATATATGATAATTTTTTTTACAATAAGCCACTCTATTACTCCGCTGCTCTTCGAAAGTTACTCCAAATTGAGTTATCAACTCCGGTGAAATTCATTGTCTTTAATCTTTTGGGGTCTTTTTGTGCCGATACGTGCTTAATAGTCAATTAATGCGGCTACCTGCGGCGCTTTTTATCCTGGATCGATCGCAAAGGCCAGTCAGTGCTCTTTTAACTGACTGTACAATCGGTCTGTTGGACCCGGTGCAAGAGTTTAAAAATAGAAAATCGAAATTAAACGGAGCCATTTTATCTAATTTATTTTGGGACAGATATAAGGAGGTTTGTTGTTAAATAAGCACTGATATGTTTAATAAATATTTATAAGAGATGAAGTATGATTTAAATACTTTTTCTCATAGTTCTCTAACAGTCCAGGGCTGGAGATTGGCCGTTCCCGTTAAGGGAAGGATTATTAATAGAATGAGGTGTTACTTTGCGGAAATCCATTATATTAAAGTTGTTAAAATTAATTTGCTTACATTCACGTAATGAAATAAAATGATGTGTTTTACCTAGTATGAAGAGCACCTCCCGCCCTCCCTCAATTGCTACAGTGTGCAGTGCACTGTCCCCAACACTGCTACTCTTTACACCACTACACACCACCGTGGATAATACGACACGTGTTTCGCCTCTACACAAAGCATTCTCAGGTAGAGTAGACTCTGCGGTGGCTGACTAATAAGATAAGATCCTCAGGTGAAGTAGACTCTGCGGTGGCTGACAACTAAGACAAGATCTAAAGGGAAGATTTGCACTTCTTATTACGCTTGACCTGCGATTCAGCGATTCAGTACCAGACATCACGCAGCGTTATTGCTGCTGCCTCCTACTTCTGGCATTACAAGTTGGTTGGTTATATCCACATTAACCGGAGATCATGAGAATTTTCTATCATTTTATTTTTCTAGCTTTTTATACAACATTGTTGTGGCCAGTGGTACTGGAGACACTGCATCTGTGCGCGCCTGATGAGGCGGTGGCTAGGCGTCGCCCATAGAGCTATTTTAAGGTATCGTACGTTAAGATAAATCTAAATAGGTTTGCACCTGTATCATGTACCAAACAGACATCTTCAACTTCAGCCCGGCAAATTTAACAGCAAAATTTTTATAATATTTATTTATAATTTTTATCGTGATAGAGCCACACTGCAGCTATAATTGTAGCACGAATAGGTCGTCTCGATCGAGGAAGGATCACGCTCTCACAGAATACCAGCGTAAAATAACATTCAGCTTAATGCTGCTGTGTTTCGTTTCTGCTGTGTTGTTTATGTAGAATCAGAGACCCTTTTTACTGGAAACGAGGCATTCCATCTTAATCCTAACGGGTGACAACGCACTTTGATTCTTGACTGAGGATATATATGTATATAAGTCAAAGCATCCACTTACCAACAAGGGTGAATGTGTCATCACTTCTTTACCCTTATTCTATTTAAAAAATCGGTATAGCATTGTATTGGTCGAAGTGTTATGATTCTAAAACTGAAAACAAAACTATAAAATTTTGGAGGGAAGTAACCAAGTGCGGAATAGTATACCTAATATGGAATGCTCAACTCAATTCGCTGGGTTTCTCAGGACAAACAAAAGACAAAGTGTAAGGTTAGCAATATAGCAAAATAGAAGCAGCCAATTATAATTTTACTTCAAGACACAAATCGCTTCCCTATAGATTGCTTCTTAAGGGGATTTTGCCATAGTTGACATGGTTGGCTAGCGGGTTGTTTACCGTACGTTTACCGTAGTTTTTTATAATTTTGTGTTGTCATCAGGAAGATGCTGCTGCCTATTTCGTGTTTCAGTTACCCTCTGTCACATGTTACGACACCTACGGGATGATATGTGGTTTTAACGTCGCCACTTACAGCACAGTAACTAAACTTTTGGTCACAGCGCTGCAGGGACGCGGTATCGAATCCCGTACGGAACAAGTCTTTGTATGGTCTGCAAATAAATGTGCCGGGTCTAGATGTGTGTCCTTGTACAACTGATATATTATGTGAACCGCCTCGAAGGTAAAGGTGAATATCTTACTTTAGTGCTAAGGTTTTTTTTAACGTTCAGTAGATTATACGTGGTAGAGCCAAGCTGCTATATTATAGTTTGCAGCATGAATGGGTCAGCTTGATCAGGGAAGGACCACGCTCTCACAGAATACCAGCATAAAATAGCAGCCTAATCATGTTGTGTTTCGTATGGTGAATGTACAGAACCAGAGACCATTTTCACTGCAAACTAGGCATCTCAGTCAGTTAGTAGGGTTTGGATTTAATTTTGTTAATTGTAGAATCCCAAGCAGATGGTAGTATCCAGACATCCATTCCCTATTGTAATTTGAGTGTTTTTTTAATTCTAATTCATAAAGAATATAACTGTATACTTAAAGTTAGTTGTATGTAATTTTTTAGGTTGAGTAATCATTTCATCTACTGCTTGCTCCCATTGCATCTCACTGCACCCTGTTCACTAATGAGCGAGCGATCAATAACCATTAATTTATTATTTTACTAACCAAAAACTGTATAAAAAGGGTTATTATAATATAAATGAATACACAACTGTTAAAAAAGGCCACCTCCAAGAAATACCGCAAAGAGCCACCTGCATTCATCAACTTCCTACAACTCTTACCAGGTCGTCACTCCATCTAGTGGGGGCCGCCCTACGCTTAATTTAGCGGTACGAGGCTACATACACGAGAACCTTTCTTCCCCATCGATGTCAGTTCTTCAGCTATATGGCCGTCCCTTTACCACTTTATCTTACTGATCCATTGCAATATATTGGTTACTTTAGTTCTATTACCTACGGAAATCCCTCATTTCTAAGTCTATCACACTTCTTCCTGTATCTCTTACCAGTTCATCACTCCGTCTAGTGGGGGGCTGTCCTAAGTTTCGTTTACCGGTACCAGTACTTTGGCCGCTTTAGCTAATTGATCCTTTGGTTTACTTAGTGCAATCAACTTCAAACAAATAAGACAGGAGAAAAACAGAAGCGGTGTCACACATGAGGACTAAGCGCATTGCATTACACACTGTAATTATATTGGCTCTCTTTTCCTTCTAACCGTAAGAAAGCAATGGCTGCAATCCTAGGCGGCAGAAAAGAAGCTCTGCTACATATAATAAAAAGTAATATGGTCTTAATAAACATTTCTGATCTTCACTAGAATTTCACGCGTAAATAT
The DNA here is from genome assembly GCA_963668995.1 of Parnassius mnemosyne. Taxonomy (NCBI): domain Eukaryota; kingdom Metazoa; phylum Arthropoda; class Insecta; order Lepidoptera; family Papilionidae; genus Parnassius; species Parnassius mnemosyne. The sequence continues at coordinate 14,001,254 of CAVLGL010000079.1, read as the reverse complement.
TATGCATGATTTGTATAAGGGCAATGACCCTGTATGCCCTTCAATTGAAGGAGTGTTATTGTGAAGAAAATAGATAAACAAATCTATCTTTGATAAAATACTTATATTTGCACTCGCTCTGTTCCATACTGAAAAAAAGGTTCAATTCAATCTGAAACTTTTCAAAGATTCACATGCTTTTTGTTCAAAATCTTTAATCTTTTATAATTTTTGTAAGCGTCTCCGAATTAAAGGGCGTGGTACAGTTACGACGGTAATGGGCCGATTAGTCCGTTACCCGGTGATCGACCGATGAAAATCTATGCTTAACTTAATAAGGAGGCACGAAAAACGAGCCACACTTTGGTGCTCGAGTTTTTTTATTCCTTCGTTATTCTGGTTAAGACCTGTGTATTCATACCCTAGAAAAAAATAGTAGCAACAAATATTTAGATTCCTAATCGTTGATAGCTGTAGGTGTCTGTGAATCATAGTATTTACATACCATCGGGTGATCTGACGGCCCGTTCTTTAATCCTTACTTCTATATAAAAAAGTACGACTGCATTATTGGTTAACCCCCTTTATGAGCCTTTTGATTGCTTAGGGCGCTAGTGGTGACTTTGAAGTGGGTCTGTTTACCAGTCTATATATTTTATGTTGTAATGCGAATTCAGTGACCACTAAGTCACTGAATTCTTCTCCTGCCGTCGCCGAATCATTACTTAAACAAAATGTAAATGTGTGTACAAAGAATTTTACATTTCATAAAGTGTCATCAAAAGATATTGTAAAATATTTTAAAACTATTGATGTTAAGAAAACTGCGGATCTGTGGGGGATTTCCGTTAAAGTTATTGCGTCTATAATAGATACAATCGCGCCTCATTTAGCTATTATTTTTAATACTAGTAACGAATCTGGTGTGTTTCCTGATTTAATGAAGCATAGTAAAGTAATACCTTTATTTAAATCTGGTAGTACATTAGACCCCGCCAATTTTAGACCTATTTCTGTACTACCAACACTTAGTAAGATTTTTGAAAAAATTGTTCTTGTTCAAATGTTAAATTTTTTTAATATAAATAATTTACTTCATAAAAATCAATTTGGTTTCACAAGGGGTCGCTCGACAACTGATGCCGGTGTTGAGCTGATTAAATATATCTTTAATGCATGGGAGAATTCACAGGATGCTTTGGGTATATTTTGTGACCTATCCAAGGCCTTCGATTGTGTTCACCATGAAACATTAATCAGGAAACTTCAACACTACGGTGTAAGAAGTGATGCCCTTAAATTAATTATTTCATATTTAAGTAAGAGAACGCAAAAAGTTGTCATTAACAATATGAGCTCTTCCGGATCGATGGTACAAATGGGCGTGCCTCAAGGCTCAATTCTCGGCCCCTTTCTGTTTCTTGTATACATTAATGACTTACCTTACATAGTAGGGGATAACCATGATATAGTATTATTTGCAGATGACACTTCTTTAATTTTCAAATTAAGTCGACAGTTACTAAAATATGACGAAGTAAATAATGCTATCTCTAAATTAGTAAATTGGTTCGATGTTAATAATTTGCATTTAAATGGCACTAAAACAAAATGTATGAAATTCGTGACTCCAAATGTCAAACAATTAAATACTAATGTAATTTTAAATGGGGAGAAACTGAGTCTTGTAGATACCACCATTTTTCTTGGAATCACACTAGACGCGAAGCTTCAATGGAGCCCCCATATATCAAAACTAGCAAGCAGACTTAGTTCTGCAGCATATGCTGTAAAAAAGATTAGAAGTTTAACCAGTGTTGAAACAGCTAGACTAGTTTACTTCAGCTACTTCCATAGCATAATGTCGTATGGTATTTTGCTATGGGGACACGCAGCTGACACTGAAATTATATTTGTTTTGCAGAAGAGGACCATAAGAGCAATTTATGATTTAAAGCCTAAAGAGTCGCTGCGACAAAAATTTAAGGAAATTAATATATTAACTTTGGCCTCTCAATACATTTATGAAAATGTAATGTACGTACACAAAAATAAAAGTAGTTTTACAAAAATAAGTGATATTCATTCTGTAAATACTACGAACAGACACAAGCTAGTAGTACCAGTTACTCGACTCCATCGAGTCAGTAATTCATTCTTGGGGCGATGTATACGCTTTTACAACAAAATTCCAGAAAATATACAAAGTTTGACCTGTTCAAAGTTCAAAAACTTTATTAAACTAAGTTTGTATAAAAAGGGTTATTATAATATTAAGGAATTTATGGATGATAATAACCCCTGGAAATGAGGTGATCGCTACCAAGCTATTTCTAATTTGTTGTGTTGTTAATTTGTGTAACATCATGATTGTAAGCTGTTATTTAAAAAAAAAAGTCCCGCTGGGTTTCTTGCTGGTTCTTCCCAGGACAGAGGTTTTTTCCGAACCAGTGGTAATCAAACAAAAGAGTGACTTTCAATAAGTATTATTTATAATCTATATTGAATAAAAAAGTTTCTGTTTCTGTTTCTGTTCTGTTTGTAGTGATTATTACTGGTGGTAAAATACGAAATATTTTTGCTCTACCTTACGACAAAAATATACAATTCCAGATCCCTATATCTATCTCAGATCATTTAGCCTATTTACTGCATTATGTGAACCGCAATACCTAATGGTCAGAATTCCTGTCTCCTACATTTCGGGTCCTGTTTTTAAATATTTAACAATGTGTTTTTACAGATTTTTGCAAAAACATATTGTTCATTTGCCGTATTGGTACCTAGTATTGTTTTGATTTCCGTATCTGTTAAACTGCATATTAAAACATTTTTAATGTTATTGCCTCTGTGAAAGTGCGTTTGATTCTACTATTTTTCCAGCGGTAGTTATTCCTTTGGACCATGGCAATTTATCATCATCACCGGATTCAGTTGATTAGATGTAATAACTACGTATTTTTTAGAGGCAAAAATAAATTATCTATGCCGGAACTAATATTATGTGTTTGACAGCAATTGTGTTTGAATCTATTATACCACCAAATATATACCACCGAAATCTATTGTCAGTTTATTAGATTAGTTATGGCAATCATGCGATAGGTAAGTATATTTACACCGCAACCATTCAGTGTAGGCAATACCTACGCGAAATAATGTAGAAACAAATTTACTTGTCAACATTTTGAAATTTCGTCATGTAAATTGTTAATGGTCTTCTTAAAGAGTATTTAAAAAGTTACAGCAAACGTAAAATGGCGTTCTTCGAAACGATGATAACATTTTATGGGTTGAACTAATTGACCGAAACAGAAATGCGTGCCTAAATTGAAGGTAGCATTGCTGGGTGGCGAGTGTTTATGGGCGACTTGTGTGTTCCCGAGGACTTGATTCTTTTTTCTAAGGCACAAATCGAATCGGAGTTATTAGGCGGCATCGAATCTCTTAGCATTCGATTATCTCTATTCAACGGCCAAATAATCTCTTACAAAGAAATTTAGTTCGATTAAAATAAAAAATAAACTTTTTCTTACTTTTAAACTTTTGAAGAAATTTTAATGCTCCATGTTCGACACTGTTTACAAATTTTTGTGATAATATTTTACGATTTTTTACTTTTAATGTTTTAGTGTGACCTAAAAAAGATTCCGACCATTAGTCTGTAAATTTTTAAAATGAATTGATAAAACCAGTTTTAATATGCATATCAATATTTATTCTTAATAAGTAATAAGTAATTAACTTGAGACCGAGCTCGTTAGAAGAATCTATATGAATATTTTTTACCTTCAATTTAAAAAGTTTTGTTGTTTTAGTAATTAATGTTGTTAATATCGTTTAAAGTAATTTAGGAATCAAAACAACATACACATGTAATCATATTAATTACTAGCTGTTCCCGACAGGCGCTGTAATGCAATTTATATAGAAGATAAATAGTAGAAAACTAACAAGCAACCAATCAAAAATATGAATTTTTTCTTAGACATATTCGCCTGCAATCACACATCAACTCGACTAAGTTTCATAGTAACCGGATGAATTGTATAGGCAGAATTTTAAAGGCAGTAAATACTGTTTAAAATGTTTAATAGGTATAAGGAACACACACGGGACAAACAAACATTTATTTTCATATATTGTTATTATAAAATAATCTTGATAACGCTAAAACACATTGTATTATACCATTTTTATTTTTCACTACCAATCGGCCCCGACTTGGCATGGGTCATTGAGTTATATGTACTACGTACTAGAGAAGCCATTCCAAACATTGACTATGTTCAACTGAACTGTAGTGCAATCCATACAAACTAAATATTGCGTAAATTGAAGATTTGTGAATTCCATAAAATAATAATTATTACATTTTATTTAGAAATATGTTTGTTTAGATTAAATTAAGATATTTTATATTAAATTCTTATATTTATTTTATGTTAATATCTTATTTTATATTATATTAAAGTCTTCGCGCATGCGCGACTACTACTCCCGCGCATGCGCGAAGACATAGAGTAGGACACAATTTTTGTTTGGAATGGCTGCTCTATTACGTAGTACATTTAACTCAATGGCATGGGTGATTTCTGCATCTGATATTCAAACGCACACAAAAAAATTCATTAAAATGAGTCCAGCCATTTTCGAGTTTTTGCGAGACTAAGGCTTACACAACACTGAACGGAAATTCCGTCGCAGATCTTGCACAGCCAATACATTTTATTGCATACAAATAACTAACAACGGACCGATTTTCTGCGTAGTGTAGTTATATGCAGTGTGGCGTAGGCCTAATGAACAGCAATTGATTTTTATAATATACTAGCTGACCAGGCAGACGTTGTTCTGCTCTTTCCGAATGACCATTTGCTTTCCCAAAAAAATCTGAAATTAGCAATGAAAAAATTGATGGTCACTTATCGGGATAAAAACTATCCTATATCTCAAGCTGGACCAAACTGCACAGTGTGCAAAATTTCATTGAAATCAGTTCAGTAGTTCAGGAGTTGATCGCGGACAATCAATGTGACACGTCATTTTTATATATAAAGATATAGAGAAGATTATAGTTATCAAATGGTTGGTTAAAATTATTTGTAAGAAAATGTAATATAGCGAATGAAATGAAAAACGTAATGCTGCAGTAACTTATTAATAATTTTACATCGTCAGTCATCAGCCGAAATAGCTCAGTTGGGAGAGCGTTAGACTGAAGATCTAAAGGTCCCTGGTTCAATCCCTGGTTTCGGCATTTCCTTTTGTATATTATTTTCATAATATATTTTTATGATTTTAAACTTATATTAATATTTAACAGAATTTATAATAATTATAGAATAATTATAATATTCAATTCGCATTCTTGATTTTATTTTACATTTGAATTTTTTATTTTTGTGTTTGAAGGTTTCTTCTTAGAAGTTAGAACGGATAGGAAGATTCTTGTCTCGGACATCACTCTGAGCGAAATAATCTAATTTAATGTCTCGTCTAACAAGTCGATTTTTATGAGTAAGGCTGATAGGATAAAGGATATTGTTGATTTTATTTTCTTAAAATTTTAGTTCCACTTGCGCATTTTTCATTCCATTTATCTTTTTTATCCCTTAAAAACTACCACACGTTTTAATACGTGGTAGAGCCACGCTGCAGCTATATTAGTATCTAGTATAGTTGTTGCACGAATGGATCGGATCTACCGGGGAAGGACCACGCCCTCACTGAATACCAGCGTAAAATGGCAACTTGACACTGCTGTTTCGTATGGTGTGTGTACAGAACCGGAAACCCATTTTACTGAAAAAGAGGTATTTCATCTTAGTTCTCACGGGTGACAACGCATCTGCATTTTGATTATTTATTGAGGATAAATGTAGATGTCTATGGGTCACAGCAACCACTTACCATCAGGTGGACTGTGTCCTCGTTTGTCACCCTATCCTATAACAAAAACAACAGTAATATTCATTTCCTATGCCAAGCCGTCTTTTACATATGACAATATTAATGAATTGGGATAAGTGGACGTGAACTGTAAGTACTTGCTAATTATTAAAAAATAAAAAAATATCATTATGTATTTACAATGTCAACGTTGAGCGTAAGTAGATTCTCCTTATTTCACTTGGATAAACAAAAAAGATTATCTATTAAAATCTATTTGGAAGAACCAAAATCTATCTATTGATTTCTCATGTTCACACAGCCGTTCACATAGAAAGTTATCCTCGATTCAAAATGCAGATGCCCTGAGTGCTATAAATGCCTAATTGTCAGCAAAATGAAGACTATTATTAATAATCGGCCAAGTGAGAGTCGGACATGCCCTTGAAGGGTTACGTACTATCGTAATACACGTTTCTATTAGGGGAGCCCCCTCTAATTCGTAATTTATTGTCATTTTTTATTATTTGTCGTTATAGCGGCAATAGAAGTACACATTCTGTGAAAATTTCAACTGTCTACCTATCACGGATCATGAGATACAGCCTACTGACATACAGACGGACGAATGGACGGACGGACAGCGCAAATAGGGTCCCGTTGGTTACTCTTCGTGTGCGGAACCCTAAAAAGTAATAGCCGGCTTCAAAGCAATAAATGGAATAAAATAACTTCAACATAATCGCTTCAGAAATAGGTGCTAAGACATAATATATCTAAAGCCCTCCAGCCCGAAATTCAGTCATGGCGGCCAGTCTCATCGGAGACTAGCCATCTGCGCTGGACAGCATTATAGTGCACAAGTGTATGGGCACTATAATCCTATCGCAAGGACAGGTGCACTCCCTATTCCGTCTTATAGCCCAATGGGACGGTAATCCAATACGTCCGCAGAGAGATCAGGCGCGGTACCAACGGCTTACGTGCTTTCCGAGGCACGCCGGTGAGACACCGCCAGCTTTCTAAATACTTCTAGCTACTGGGTATTTATTGGTGGAAAAACCCAACGATTGATCTTTGGCCCGACCCGGGATTCGAACCCGGGACTTCATGATCAGCAATCGGGTTTGCCACCACTGAACCAAGAGACATAATATTTAATATAAAAATGAATCGCAAAAAGCAGCCGAACCGATTTCTCTAATACTTTTTTTATAATATTCCTTGAAGTACGAAGATAGTTCTTACGGAGAGGAAAATTTAAAAAAATTGCCTGAAAAAGTTTAAAAACAACACTTTTCTATATTCCCATACAAAAGATTCGTAATAATACTTAAAAGTCAATTTGAACTTTAATACCATAGCATAAAGTTTAAGTGTTAGTGGAGGGGTTCCGGGAAGGCAAAACAATTGAGTGACGTTAGTATCGTATAAATATTAATGTCAATATTTGTCAATATTTATACACACTGGCAGATAGCTGATGTTAGAAGGAGTAACTTGGGCTGTTTTTATTTTAGGGTTCCGCGAAAAATAACTCCACGCGGGCGAAGTCGCGGGGAGCAGCTAGCTATTATATATAATCTAAAACCCCGACATTAGCTATTATGTAGAGATTTTTTTAGTGCTTTGAAATTTACATTTTTACAGTTTTTTCTTCAAATCTTTTTAATATGAGACCACTCCTGAAATACAACCTATATCTCTTTAATCTCTCTAAATATAAAAATCAAATCCTGTCCGTTAGTCTTGCAAAAACTCGAAAATGGCTGGACGGATTTTGATGAATTTTTTTTGTTTGATATTTGAGTGGATGTTTTAGATTTACAATTGGACCCAATAGGTGGCGCTGTTGTCGAGATCCAGAAATCACCCGTGCGAAGCCGGGGCGGATCGCTGGTATGTCATGGTTCACAATTGATGAAGATATAATTCAGAAACTCCTAATTTTTTATATTAGAGTGGTATTCTAAGTGAAGCTGCCCCCCCCCCCCCCCCATGAGTATAATACGTGTTCCAGGGCCTGCAATCGGCCGGCAGAATCAGCGCACTCAATAGTTCGTAAATCCTCGTTTACGAGTCTACTTCTATAAAGTTGTTAAGGCTGCAGGGCCAACAACAAACACTTTCAGAAAAAAAGAGCTTGGTACTTCCTCGGTCGATTAGATCATTGGTGCTGGATACTACGCTGCAGCGTAACTACCATGTAATTGTTTCATAATAGTTCTTATTTGTGTTTTATATCACAACTAACATAATAAGTAAATCCCAAAGCTGTCTGATTTTAATAAGATAAGTTAAGAAACTCGTAAATGATAATATCGCCATAAAAAGACGTACCTACACTAGGGGAATTCCTCACGAATGTATTTATTTTAAAGCACCAATTGACATGTCCTCCATGGATAAATGACGTAACTTACAAATGCAGTGACGAAGCGTTTTATATTTTATGATTGCTACTAAAATTATTATTAACTTTAACTACCTATCAATGTATAGTTTTCACTTCAACTTAACTCATCGGAAAATAAGGTAATTTATTTACCTATATTCTATAAACATATATTGGAACAGGTCTGTTAAGGTGGAATGGTCATTTGAGCAGAATCACTTAAATTTTTGCTAAATATTTAGTGCGCATTTAGTGCTAATTTAGTGCTGCAAATTTAAATTTCACGCCAAAATAGCTTGATCAAATATTAGAAAAATGCTAGCTTTTAATTAAGCTAGCAGTGTTCTACCTATTAAAACGATAACCGCTTAATACAGCACCAAATAGAAGCATCAATAATTTAGTGCTCATTTAGTGCTGCCGGTATACGCAAAAACTTATATTGGGAAAAAATATATTTTTTTAATATCATAAATTCTGCTACTTTGATATCTTTAGCAGAGTATGTAAAGAAAAAATTAACATCCAAGTGGATTATCACCTAATGATATGAGATAATAATTTAGTGCTCATTTAGTGCTGCCGATATACGCAAAAACAAATATTGGGAAAATATGTATTTTTTTAATATCATAAATTCTGCTACTTTGACGTCTTTAGCACAGTATGTAATGAAAAAATTGACATCAGAGTGGGCTATCACCTAATTATATAAGATAATAAATTAGTGCTCATTTAGTGCTGTCGAATTAAGAAAAAGGATTTGAGAAATTATTATTTTTAAATACCGTAAACTGCTACTTTGACATCTTTAGCAGAGTATGTGATGAAACAATGACATCCAAGTGAATAATCACCTAATGATATAAGATAATAAATTAGTGCTCGTTTAGTGCTGTCGATATAAGAAAAAGGATTTGAGAAATTGTTATTTTTAAATACCGTAAACTGCTACCTTGGCATATTTAGCAGTGTGTACTGAAAAAATTGACATCGACGTGAATTATCACCTAATGATATAAGATAATAAATTAGTGCTCGTTTAGTGCTGTCGATATATGAAAAAGGATTTGAGATATAATTTTTTTTAAATACCGTAAACTGCTACCTTGGCATATTTAGCAGCGTATGTACTGAAAAAATTGACATCTAAATTTCCCAAATCCTTTTTCGTATATGGACAGCACTAAATGAGCACTAATTAATTATATTATATCATTATGTGATAGCCCACTCTGAAGTCAATTTTTTCATTACTTATGGAAATAAAAAAAAATATATTTTCCCAAGTTTTGTTTTTGCGTATATCGGCAGCACTCAATGAGCACTAAATTAATATCGTACATCATTACACGATAACTCACTTGGATGTCAATGTATCATCACATACTCTGCTAAAGCTGTCAAAGTAGCAGTTAACGGTATTTAACAATAATAATTTCCCAAATCCTTTTTCGTATATGGACAGCACTAAATGAGCACTAATTTATTATCTTATATCATTATGTGATAGCCTACTCTGATGTCAATTTTTTCATTACATACTCTGCTAAAGATGTCAAAGTAGCAGAGTTTATGGAAATAAAAAAAAAATATTTTCCCAAGTTTTATTTTTGCGTATATCGGCAGCACTCAATGAGCACTAAATTATTATCGTACATCATTAGATGATAACTCACTTGGATGTCAATGTATCATCACATACTCTGCTAAAGATGTCAAAGTAGCAGTTAACGGTATTTCACAATAATAATTTATTTATTTATTTATTTATTTATTTATTTAGAAAACCAACAGCGTATATAGAAAATATTAACATTAGTAACAAACTAAAAGTATGGCCAATAACAGGTTTCCCTTATATTGTTTGATGGTAGGTGTATTGTTGTTAGAAGAAAAGGAAAAAGAACAATCTAATAGATAAATTATAAGCAAAATTATAAGCAATTCAATGTAATGAAGGTGGTCATAAGTTTACAGATCAGGAGAGATAGTCAGGTAGAATGATATATTACATTACCTTTATATATATATATAAATATATATATATATATATATATATATATATATATATATATAAACATATAAGATATATATATATATATATACATACATATATATATTTACTTATGTATATATACATATTAAATGTTTAAATATATAAACATAATACAAATAATTAATTATAATATATATTAAATAAAATAACTTAAGTACTTATATTTATATTAATAGCCTCAAAAATACATATAGAAGAAATCAAAAAAAATCAAAAAATGTTTATTCTGTAACAATAAATTTACATCATCAGCAGTACACAGAGTTCTCCTTTTAAGTATTTTTCAATACTTGTGACAGGAAAACTCGCTCTTCCACAATTAACATACAATACTTGTAGTTACAAGAATAACATAAAATTCCTTTCCCTTTGATAAATTAATTTAAAAAGAAAAAAATATATATGTGTGTGTGTGTTTGTATGCGTGCGTTTGTGTGTGTGTGGTGTGTGTGTGTGTGTGTGTGTGTGTGTGTGTGTGTGTGTGTGTGTGTGTGTGTTTGTGTGTATGCGTGCGTTTGTGTGTGTTTAAGTGATTGCACGTGTATGCACGTGCTTTGTAGGCCGTGTTATTTTAACACATTTTCGATTTCGTGATAATCTTTCCTCTTGAGCCATTCAATAAGAAGTTTCTTACATTCTTTACTAGTTTTTGAATAAATATTCAATTCTTTGTTTAAGTAATTGTACAAATAAGACGACTTTTTTGCCTGTTGCCGTCTAGCAAATGCTGTTTTAACCGGAGCACTTGGAGCTACGTTAGTTTTTCTCCTTTTATTTTTGACTTCAAGATTATATGCAAGGGACTTGTGTAGCTTAAGAACTATATTTAATATGTACAACTTGCGAACTGTAAGAAGATCACACAGGTCGTATAAATCTTGTGTTGGGAATCTGTAAGGCTTAAAATGCATAACTTTCAGTAATGATCTTTGAACTCTCTCTAAATCCAAAAACTTTGTTTTCGTAGCACCTCCCCATATACTAATACAGTATGCCAGAACTGATTGAACTAAAGAAAGATACACTTGTTTTAATATCTGAGTTGTTGTGAGATGTCTTAAAATTTTGAAAAACCATATGAATTTTCTAATTCTTGTCATTAAAAGTTCGATATGTAGATGCCAGGATAAACGCTGATCCAATATTATTCCAAGATATTTTGTGCTGGATACCTTGTTTATATATGGGCATGAGCAGTTAGAGCTATTATGGTCAACACAAGAATGAATTTTAATATTAAAATTAGGTTGAGTCCTATTGTAGTTAGTAAAACATATATAGTTTGTCTTAGATGTGTTCAGAGTTAACAAATGTATTCGTAACCACTCCGCAACCTTGGCTAACCCTACTTCAGCGCTGTGCCGAACGTCTTTCCAGGTTCGACCACAAAATACCAAAGCAGTGTCATCTGCATACGAGAATAAGTGCCCATTTTGAAGCGATATATCACAAAGGCTGTTCACGTAAACCAAAAATAGAGTCGGGCCTAAAACACTCCCCTGTGGAACACCGTAGGTAATGGTAGAGTCATGACTACAGTGCTCTCCTATTTTGACCCGTTGTCTACGGTTTGTTAAGTAGTCTTTAAATAAGTCTAGGGGTTTACCTCGTATGCCTATATGTTCAAGTTTATTTACAAGAGTGGGGACAGAGACGCTATCAAGAAATAGATGAGAGAATATATGATTGTATGTGATTTTAACTTCAACTGCTCTATTTCGTAATAGTTTTCTTGATGTAATCTTTAAACGTAAGTTTAGATTTCGCAAAGAGGTCAATGTGTCCAAATTGTTCATTATATGTACGAGCAAGCCGCGAAAGAACAGTGTTTCGACAGTAGTTTGAATGATGCCAGGGAGTCTGTAACAAAGTAGTATTGCGGGTACGGAATTTTGGAGTACGAAAGGTGATTCTTGAGACAAGATATGGACAGTCAATATTACTGTTTATTATATCATATAACAAAGCCATGTCAAGCAAAATGCGCCTGTGTTCCAGAGATAAGAGATCGTGCTCAGTGCAACTGTCTGTGTAAGTATCGATTTTATTCCGACAGCGAAAGTTAAGGTGATTAACAAATATTTTTTGAATACGCTCAAGGCGGCTTTTGTAGACATTGTACTGTGGAGACCATATTGAACTAGCATATTCCAAAACACTTCTGACATATGCAAAATAAACCATTTTAATTGTATTAATATTCGAGAATGGTTTACAGATGCGAAGAACAAAACCAAGATTTTTATAGGCTTTACTGATAACGTAATCAATGTGTTCGGATAGTATCATTTTATGATCAAAAATTACGCCTAAATCCCTAACACTTACTTTTCGGCTGATTTCTAATCCGTCAAAGTGATATTTATTTAGAATTGGCTTAGAATTCCGTGTAAAACTAATACATTCGCACTTGCTTGCATTGACAGTTATATTATTTATTTTGTCATATTCAAATAAACGGTCCAGGTCTTTTTGTATCAATAGGCAGTCATGTATGGTGTTAATTTTACAAAAAATCTTCTTATCATCTGCATACATGAGGTAATTTGTGTGTATAATGCACGAACCAATGTCATATAGGTAGGCATTGTAAAAAAGTGGACCTAAGTGACAGCCCTGAGGAACACCTGTAGATATGTTTATGTAGCTCGAACGGAAACCACCTATCACGATTGCTTGTGAGCGGTTTGTGAGATATGATTCAGTCCATCGGAGCAAGTCACCGTGAATCCCTAATATTTGTAATTTGTTGAGCAGGATCATGTGATCCACACGATCGAAAGCTTTTTCAAAATCAGTGTAGATCACATCAACCTGCCCACCTTGATCCATATTTTCAAGGACAAAAGAAGAAAAACTTGCCAGGTTCGTAGTGGTGGATCGCCTTTATCAAAAACCATGTTGCTGCTCAGGGAAGGCACGTGAAAGCGTGGAGTAAATTACGTTATATACTACTCGTTCAAGGATTTTAGCCGCGGTGTTCAAAATAGAAATGCCTCTATAATTATTTATTTCTGTACGTATAAAATTATTATTATCCCAAATCCTTTTTCGTATATGGACAGTACTAAATGAGCACTAATATATTATCTTATATCATTATGTGATAGCCCACTCTGATGTAATTTTTTTCATTATACTCTGCTAAAGATGTCAAAGTAGCAGAGTTTATGATATTAAAAAAAAATTATTCCCAAGTTTTGTTTTTGCGTATATCGGCAGCACTAAATGAGCACTAAATTATTATCTCATATCATTAGGTGATAATCCACTTGGATGTCAATTTGTTCATTACATACTCTGCTAAAGATGTCAAAGTAGCAGAATTTATGGAAATAAAAAAAAATATTTTTTCCCAAGTTTTATTTTTGCGTATATCGGCAGCACTAAATGAGCACTAAATTATTGATGCTTCTATTTGGTGCTGTATTAAGCGGTTATCGTTTTAATAGGTAGAACACTGCTAGCTTAATTAAAAGCTAGCAGTTTTCTCATTTTTGATCGAGCTATTTTGGCGTGAAATTTAAATTTGCAGCACTAAATTAGCACTAAATGAGCACTAAATATTTAGCGAAAAATTAAGTGATTTTGCCCAAATGACCATTCCAGCTTAACAGACCTTATTGGAACGAAGTTCCTTACCGGACGGTACGAATTTGGCGGATGGCGGCTGGGCGACAAAAAGTGTAAGATTTTTCCGTCACGACCCCTTATGACGTAGTGTAGACGGCCTTGGCGGCTATAAGGAAGCGAGATGGATTAATATCCATCTCCCTAGCACTTTTTCTTATCATAAAAGAAATATTATTTTATTTTAAATGACGCTTCATTTTATAGATTCTAGTAATTCATTTATTAATCAATAACATTATATCGTTTATCAATAATAATATAGTACGAAAGAAACTTCGTTCCAACCGAGTGTTCCAAGACCCTGACGCATGTTTTTTATTATTACACTGGAAGTTTTTTATAATTATAGTATATATATTTTATATTTATAATATATTAATAGAATAAAATAAAATAATATATGTTTAAAGTTTCACAAACCATGTAGTGTCGGTGTTAGAATATCCACTTCCCCATATCATCCCGTAGGTGTGGAAGAAGGTTACAGAGGGAAAAAGGAGGTAAGAAGGGCAGCATCGCCTTCCTAAGAACAATAAAAAATAAAAAACTGCGGTTGCCAATCCGCCTGCCAAGCGTGGCAACTATGGCAAATATCCCCTCGACAAGACAATTTATGGGAGAGGCCTATGTTCAACAGTAGAATTTTAATAGGCTGTTACAGTACAATAAAGGTTTAACAATCCTAAATGTTGTGTTCTAATTTCATCACTAAATAATTATAGACGTACTTGGTTGATTCAGAAATATCAATCACCTATGGGAATTTAAGGGGGCGCCTCATCTTGTAGCAAATTATTGAAAAATAAACTTAGCCACTTCCGTACATCCAAATTTAATAACTTCCATACTTTGTTTATATATTCTACTAAGCCAGCGCTTATCTACGATCCCACCTGATGGTAAGTGGTGATGTAGCCTAAGATGGTGAAGCGCACTGACTTAACAAAAGCCTATTCACTCTTGCCTTGAAGACATCCACACTGTAATCGGATGGAAAGACAGATGCTGGCAACTTATTCCACTCCTTTGCTGTACGCATGATGAACGACGTAGCGAACCGTTTGGTTCGAATGCGTGGTAAGTCAACAACGAAAGGGTGGAGACTGGTCGAACGTCTGGTTGTCCGATTGTGGAAGGGAGAGGGAAGAATTAAATTATGCAATTCCTGCGCACACTACATTTCGGAAAGAAGAAGCCAAGGTGATCTACCTCCTTTTTGCAGTGAAGACACACGCTTGTATTTTGTAGGCGTTGAGGCACTACCATAGCTTCTCTTTCGGACTGGATTTGATCCCGACTGACCCGAGGACTTGGTTGGTATCTCTCTACAACTGTGCTATCGTCTGTATACCTATAGATACCGGGCATAAGGAGATCATTAATATGCAGCAGGAAGAGAGTTGCAGAGAGAACGGACCCCTGAGGAACACCGGCGTTAATCGCCATAGGATCGGATGAGCAGCCATCGACGACGAACCGAAGAGGCCGTTCACTCACAAAGTCCTTTACCCATTCAATCAGACCAGGGGATAAGCCGTACGCCGGAAGCTTACCCAAAATGCTAGTGTGCTAAACTCTGTCAAACGCCTTCGAGACATCAAGGGAAACAGCAAGTGCTTCCTCATTGTTCTCGAGAGCCTCGCCCTATACGTTTGTGGCATACGCTAGGTCCCCAGCTGACCGGTTTTGGCAAAACACATATTGCCGGTCACGAAGGAGGTCATTTTGTTCTAGGTATGCCATTAAGCGGGCGTTCAATATACGGTCCATAATCTTGCAGAGTATGGAGGTAATTGAGATTAATCGATAATTGGCAGGGTCGGCACAGCTGCCTCTTTTTGGAACAGCCGACACATTGGCCAGTGTCGTGAAGCGACAATTAAAAAAAATAGAACCTAACCTAAGTACAACAAAACAACAAAAGTAGAGCCAGAAAACAATATATTTAAATTTTTAAAAGGTATTTACAATTTTATAAAAAAAAAATGAAATGAGGATGATGATGAATGAAGTGAGAGTACAATTAGATTACAAAAAAAAAAGGTAGGAGAATAGGGGAATAAAGAGATGTAGTGGGGCCTAAAAGTCGAAGCGACACACGTTGCGATTGTAGAGGTAGGTTTCTTAGCAGCGACGACACGCAGCGCCTGAAGCCAGCACACGCCGGCCGCGCTTGTAGAGGTAAGTTTCTTAGCAGCGACGACACGCAACGCCTGGAGCCAGCACACGCAGCGTCCGGAGCCGGCGCACGCAGCGCCTGGAGCAGGTGCGCTCAACGCTTAGAGCCAGCAGTTGCAGCGCCCAAAGGTAGCGCCGGCAGTAAGTGCACTCGGCGCCTGGAGTAAGCAGTCGTAGCGCCCGGAGTAGTGTGGCCCCCGCGCTTGTAGTAGACTCGAAGCGACTTCCGAGGTAGATGGAGGCTTGTAGGATTCCGGAGTGGTGCGGCTCCGCGTTTGAAGAAGGCTTCGCCGAAGACTTCACGTGTAGGTGGAGGCTTGCAGGATCCCGGGGCAGTGCGGCCCCGGGATAAGGCCTTTAGGAGATGCTTCCAATTCGCGAACTGAAGCGAGACTGCCTTTCTTCACCGATTGTTCGGCTTTTATACCTTTCTAGAGAGAACGGAAAAATTATTTAAATTAAACGCAATTTTTTTGTAAATGGTCAAGAGAAAAGAGTTTTTATGTGGAATTATCGAAATAGGAACAACAGATCGGTAGCAAATTTGAATATAATTACTATGGAAACGAAATAAATAACAGTGACAAAACATGTCAAATTTTGGTTTTAGGTTTATAATAAGAAAACAGCAAGATTTAAGTGGAAAATGAGATATTATTGATATAGGAAAAAAAAGTAGCGCAGCTGCCCACACAAAGCCCAAGATTGTAGAGTTACGGAAAACTAGCTAAAAGATCGAAAAAAGGTAGACTCCATTGACACCAATTTAAAAGTGCTGATAATGTGAAAATACGAAGTAGAAATGATTTGTTATTGTGTTCTTATGGTTTAAAATCGTTACAGGATCCTATGGAAATAAAGGTGATGTAAAATATCCAGTTTTGAGGTGAATGCAGAAAATCGAAACAGAATGGAAAAATTAATTTAAAATAATGTAAAATGATATGTAAGTAGCATAACACTACATTTTCCCCCCGACCCTGGAAAATTTTTGACTCAGCAAAAATTTTGATATATACATTCTAAAATAAACCATAAAAACACAGCTTTGCAGAAACAGACATCACCATGCAAAATCAGATATACTATCTCTTACATTCATCATCTGCCATTCAGGTAAGGGTGGAGTTCACATTCAATGACTACCACTCTAAAAGTGTGTTTTCGAAAGGACATTAAGGCTTATTTAAGGAGTAGTCATCCGCTCCTGCGTGGAAAAAAAAATTAGTCGAAGAAACACCACTCTTAAAAGTGTGTTTTCGAAAGGACATTCAGGCTTATTTAAGGAGTTGTCATCCGCTCCTGCGTGAAGATAAAGATAAAGAAATCAATCTTAAGCAAGCTTTAGTCGCTATGACTTAAGTAAAGATTAAGAACGGCCAGAGCGGTAGGGCTCAAAGCCAGAGATCAGCAACATCACTAGCGAGATGTGTCTGAAATAATAAGAAGTGAAGATTAACCTACCAAACAAACAAACAAATTAAAAGAAATAATAACAAGGTGAAAATGATGGTGATATATACATATATACAAATTAAATGTGATATTTATACATATATACAAATTAGCAGTTAATAAATGTTTAGATATTTATACATATATACAAATTAACAGTTAGTAAATGCTTAGAAAAGTTATGAATCGTCTCGCTTCAGCTTTGAAAAACAATTTTATATAAAGTGTAAAGTTCAAAGTTAAGTTTAAGAAATAAAGATTTAATTGAAAAGTTATACCTCTTTAAGTTACCTAGAATAAAAATATTAAAGTGATGAATGTAAGTGTTGTGTGAAATGTAGCTCTAAATATAATCCAGATAAGTTGAAACACTAGATGAAGTGTTGTTTTAGAATTTGGAAGGTTATCTAGAATAAAAATATTAAGGTGACGAATGTAAGTGATGTGTGAAATGTAGGTCTAAATATAATCTAGATAAGTTGAAAAACTAGATGAAGTTTTGTTCTAGAATAAAAATATTAAAGTGATGAATGTAAGTGAAGTGTTAAATGTAGATCTAAATATAAGCCAGATACGTTGAAACACTAGATGAAGTGTTGTTTTAGAATTTGGAAGGTATGAAAAGGATGAATAAATGAATGATGAATAATGAGTTAAGAACGAAAGGGAGAGCAATTAAATCAAAAGGGAATGGACAAGGCGCAGTAAAGGTGAAGAATTAAGAGAGAAAGAGGACTTTTACGTTGGGCGCCAAATGTCGTGAAGCGACAATTAAAAAAATAGAACCTAACCTAAGTACAACAAAACAACAAAAGTAGAGCCAGAAAACAATATATTTAAATTTTTAAAAGGTATTTACAATTTTATAAAAAAAAATGAAATGAGGATGATGATGAATGAAGTGAGAGTACAATTAGATTACAAAAAAAAATATAAAGGTAGGAGAATAGGGGAATAAAGAGATGTAGTGGGGCCTAAATGTCGAAGCGACACACGTTGCGATTGTAGAGGTAGGTTTCTTAGCAGCGACGACACGCAGCGCCTGAAGCCAGCACACGCCGGCCGCGCTTGTAGAGGTAAGTTTCTTAGCAGCGACGACACGCAACGCCTGGAGCCAGCACACGCAGCGTCCGGAGCCGGCGCACGCAGCGCCTGGAGCAGGTGCGCTCAACGCTTAGAGCCAGCAGTTGCAGCGCCCAAAGGTAGCGCCGGCAGTAAGTGCACTCGGCGCCTGGAGTAAGCAGTCGTAGCGCCCGGAGTAGTGTGGCCCCCGCGCTTGTAGTAGACTCGAAGCGACTTCCGAGGTAGATGGAGGCTTGTAGGATTCCGGAGTGGTGCGGCTCCGCGTTTGAAGAAGGCTTCGCCGAAGACTTCACGTGTAGGTGGAGGCTTGCAGGATCCCGGGGCAGTGCGGCCCCGGGATAAGGCCTTTAGGAGATGCTTCCAATTCGCGAACTGAAGCGAGACTGCCTTTCTTCACCGATTGTTCGGCTTTTATACCTTTCTAGAGAGAACGGAAAAATTATTTAAATTAAACGCAATTTTTTTGTAAATGGTCAAGAGAAAAGAGTTTTTATGTGGAATTATCGAAATAGGAACAACAGATCGGTAGCAAATTTGAATATAATTACTATGGAAACGAAATAAATAACAATGACAAAACATGTCAAATTTTGGTTTTAGGCTTATAATAAGAAAACAGCAAGATTTAAGTGGAAAATGAGATATTATTGATATAGGAAAAAAAAGTAGCGCAGCTGACCACACAAAGCCCAAGATTGTAGAGTTACGGAAAACTAGCTAAAAGATCGAAAAAAGGTAGACTCCATTGACACCAATTTAAAAGTGCTGATAATGTGAAAATACGAAGTAGAAATGATTTGTTATTGTGTTCTTATGGTTTAAAATCGTTACAGGATCCTATGGAAATAAAGGTGATGTAAAATATCCAGTTTTGAGGTGAATGCAGAAAATCGAAACAGAATGGAAAAATGAATTTAAAATAATGTAAAATGATATGTAAGTAGCATAACACTACACCAGCTTTCAGGATTTTGGCACTATTCCAGTCCTAAATGAGAGGTGGAACAAGCTGGTCAGCACAGGAGACAATTCAGATGCACAAGCCTTTAGAACTATAGCTGGCATACCATCTGGTCCACTAGATTTATTCACGTCTACACTCCGCAAGATTTTAAGAACCTCTTTATTTGTTATAAGAATCTCTGACAGAGAGGTCCCGCAGTAAGGTAATTTAGGTGGAACGTTGTTGCCACTGTCCAGACGTTAATTGTAGGCAAAGAGAGACGCGAACAGGTCCGCTTTCTCTTTAGCCGTATGCGCCAGTATCCGGTTTTACCAGCGGAGGTAGTGTAGGTCGACAGAAGTTTGTCTCGATCACTTTGGAGAGAGACCAAAAAGCTCTAGTGCCGGATGGTCTTTCAGAGAGAGTCTTTGCGCCAATATGTATAATACGATCGAGATGTTTTCCGTAATGCTTTTTTGTAGGACTTGGCTGTCTGGTTGAAAGTTCTCTTCTTGGAGCTAATATCCGGAGCTTTGCGGTTTCGAGCGTCAACCCAGGATAGGTACGCTAAATGCTTGCGCTTTTCAGCTTGGGCGCATTCAGCGTTAAACCATGGGCGAGCTTTGCTACCGATGGGAGCATCAGAGAAGGGGATAAAATACTCCATAGCTTGACACAACACATCCGTTATCGCAACTGTGCAGCTCGACGGATCAGCGGGCGAGAAATAGACTTCCCGCCAAGGATAAGAGGCAAAAAAGTGTCGCTTCTCATCCCAATCAGCTGACTTATACCGCCATATTCGTCACACACCTTGGGACTCGTAATCAGGTGGAGAATATGACGATACAGATTTCATCAGATAGTGGTCAGATGTACCCAAAGGAGAGGTAAGCTGTACTTTATATCTGTCTGGTTCGGTAGTCAATAGAAGGTCCAAACAATTTGCTGTGTAACCGTCTACATCGGGTACCCTAGTCGCCACTTTTACCATCTGAGAAAGACCTAGCGTCAAAGCGAAATTCTACGCTTCTCTTCCAGCATGTCTTCTGGTATGGAAACAGCCAGTCTTGGTGACAAGCGTATGAGCCCCCCAGAGAGACTAACTGTGGAGTAAGTAGGATACCGATTTAGAGCCACGTCAGCAGGCTCACTAAGGTGATCAAATAAATACTTCCACAGGTTTTTTTTATAGGATCGGATGACACAGTCCACCAATTTTATCTCTACCTTATTAAATAGTCTGGTATTAATACTGAAATGAATTCAGGAGCTTTAGAGTAAATGTAATGAAGAGGAAAGTTTATTCTACTTTCTTTGCGGCTGAATCAGCGCGGCAACTCAGCAAGCAAACACGGACGCAGTAAAACTTTTGATAAATTTTTATTCTTTATTGATTTATTGTTATTTTATGTAACGGGGATTATTTATTCCGTAATTTTGTTAGCAAAGTGATTTTTTTATACAAATTTGCTGAATCTTACATTATCATCATCATTACAGCCTTACACAAGTCCATTTTAGTGAACATAGGGAGGCCAAGGATCTAACAGCTGGTTACTAGAGAGCCCGCGTGGGCAGCAAGATTTGTAACGCGTAACGATAGAAAGAGGAAAGCATGGAAGGGGTTATTATTATTATTATTATATTGAACAAGTAAAATGTGTAAAGGATTGTGTAATGAGAAGAATGAAAGAATGAGTAGAATGTATGAAGTGAAATGTTCCCGTGGATACGGGCGTGATAAAAAAGTGACTGTGAATGAAGTTAGAATGGATTTTCGAGGTACGAGTATAAAGAACGGAAGGGCTGTGCGACTGTGAGGATGCAATACCTACGTGGTAGAGCCATGCTGCAGCTATATTATGGTTGTAGCACGAATGGGTCGG
Organism: Parnassius mnemosyne; assembly: GCA_963668995.1. Lineage (NCBI taxonomy): Eukaryota > Metazoa > Arthropoda > Insecta > Lepidoptera > Papilionidae > Parnassius > Parnassius mnemosyne. The sequence continues at coordinate 13,979,748 of CAVLGL010000079.1, read as the reverse complement.
CTCGAACGGGGAAGGACCACGCTCTCACAGAAAACCAGCGTAAAATAGCAGCTTAACGCTGCTGTGTTTCGTATGGTGAGTGTAGAGAACCGGAGACCCTTTTTACTGACAAAGAGGCATTCCATCTTAGTCCTCACGGGTGACAACGCATCTGCATCTTGAGTCTTTATTGAGGATAAATGTAGATGTCTATGGGCTACAGCATCCACTTACCATCAGGTGGACTGTGAGTTCGTTTGTCACCCTTATTCTATAAAAAAAATATTACCACTGAAGTACCACGTCCCAGCTCCATATATCATCACGGGTAATGCACACTAGTTGCACACTTTTGTTTTCAAGTTTTGAGGTATACGTGACGAGAAGATGTGTCGTTTTCAAACAAATGTTGCCCAACCAAGTTAGCTCCGTTGATTGGACAATCTTGTTGACGCGGTCGAAATTTGACTTATTGAAATTTACCTAATCGGACAATTTGTCGTAGTAAAAATAGCTTCTAACCGTAAATATCGTTAATTTAAGATTCTACAAGCAGTACATAGACGATACTTTTACACTTTTACCATAAGACTAAGTAATTGCATTATTAGACCACGCTCACCCAAAAAAAAATTACTGTTTATTGAATCAATATTTTTTTTTAAAACTAAATACAACCATCATATAAATGGAATTCAAAAAGTTAGTTAGTATCATATGGAAATCCGTAAAATAAGTTAAATTTGTCTTGATTGCATTGTTGAAATATTATACAGTACATATTATGTACCATTATACTAGGTTGATCAATAAGTTTTTGGAAACGCAATTAAACTCTAGGATAAGTATGTGTAAATTGTATTTATTTAAACGCAATCTCCTTTTAAGCTATTACATCTTAAATAATAGCGTTTTGCAAGTTGCTTAAATCCCTTGGAAAAAAGGCTTGATTCTGGGACTCAAAAAAGGCCTCTACAGTTACATATCACCTCATCGTCGCCGTCAAATTTTGTACCACGAGTTTCTACATTTTGCATACGAATCAAATTCCCGCCAAATGTGAAATTTAAAAAAAAAACCTTGGCTACTAACGAATTTAAGTTTCGAATAAAATAGAACGCATTTCTATAGCTCATTGATAACTGTTCTATTACGAAAACTTATTGATCAATCTAGTACTTCAATGGATTACATCCTAACATACTGTCTGTCTCAAATTAATTTAAACATTAAACGTACCTATTTCAAATAAACACCAAAGCAACTACGTTTAGTAGCAAACATAAAATGAATACACAGTGCAATAAATCACAGTATTTACTACGCAACAATCACTTACAATCATTTCTCTTAAATCTCATCCTAGTTATTTTCACACTCCATACTTTACGATACTATAGCAATGAATCAAATCGTTAAGTACGCGGCAATTACGGCATCTTCCCGTGTTCATTGGAACTGATATCAATTAAAGAACTTCGCGAGCAGAACCATGCTATTACATGCCTTTTATTTCATTATTTATTTCTTCGTAAGTGTGGATTGGATAAATGGGAAGCGATAAAGTTGAGTTTGTGGGATATGATTAAAGCTTATAGGCTTTTAATATTAAATCACTTTACACATCTACAGTCTTATTCAGATTAATTATGGACAAAGGTCTTTTCCGGAGCCGTGGCTCGCCGCAATTTTCACAGTACGCGAGCAACCGTAGTTCGAAACCAAGCACCACCAGTGAAATTGTAAATAGCAGTTTCAAGTTATAATTTACCATGCTCTATAGCAAAATTTCGTGTGAATATCTGCATGTCTGAGAAATTTTAAAAAATATTTCGAATTCATGTGAAGTCCGCTAACACACAGGCGCTGGAGCAACTAGGCAGTCCAAATTGCTTTAATATCCATCATCATCATGAGAGGAGGCATGTGCAGACGATAATACAGTGCCACAAGCGTTTGCAATAGCATAGCAACTAACTCTCTTTAACAATTAAACGTGTCCGTGTCCGGCGTTGCGTTCCTTCGTTATGACTGAACTGGAGGTAAACAAGGACTCATTGTCATTGACACAGGACGATATATCCAAAAGTATTTTGGGGGTTTGCACTAATATTGACTCCAGAAGAATTCAAAACAAGTCACTCCAAGTCATACGCTAGGGACCATTACCGTGCCATAATGCTTTTTTATATTTAATCGAATAGTACTTCTTCTTCTTTTTCATGGCTATTGTTCCAACTAAATTGGGGTCACTCCTCCTAGTAATCTTGCGCCACATCGTGCGATTGTCGTTTGTCCCTGATTTATTAGTAAAATTAAGGTAATTTTTTAGTGTTTGCAACCAGGTTATTATAGGTGGTCGTCCATGGCCTTTTTTCCCCACTTCTATGTTCATAACTCTTTTAGTAATATGGTCATCATCCCGTTCCATCACGTGTCCATACCAGCGCAGACACTTTTCTCTAAGTTTATTGTGCACCTTGGCAACCTTGAAACTATCACGAACATAATCTTTTCTTATTTTATCCGTTCTAGAAACTCATCCAGACCAACGTAGCATTTTCATCTCAGTGACGTGAATTTTCTTTTCATCCGTCTTTCTCATCGGCCAGAACTCAGATCCATATAGCAGAGCTGCTCTTACTGCTCTTTTGAATGCATTGCCCTTAATTTTAATAAGCATCGGAGGTCGAACAAAACCATTTCAACCACGCTGTCTAGGTTCTATTTTGTATGTCTCGTTCTATACATGTTTTTGGTGTTACAATGGATCCGAGATACTTAAACTCTTAAACTCTCTTAGAAGACAGATAAGAACGTTCGATAGATGGACATCGAATAACACTCATATGGGTATCAGAAAAGTTACAGTACATGTACTCAGTTCCTCTCATCCCTCTTTTTACTGTCAGGTCTGATTGTACTTCTCGTACTTGTTTTTAGGTACTCGTACACATTAAATTTAGGGATTTTATGATTACACTCGCGCATTTCACTCACATTTTATTAAAACACTCGAAACGTCAGGAATTAAAAATAATTTAAAACTATAAGCGTTAAAATCTGCAATAAAATTGGTTTAATTCAATTGACGTGATGTGACTCGTCATCCACACAAATTGCACACACATAGAAAGAATGCTCTTTGTGACGAAATTCTTATCTGAAGTCTAGGATTTCACTTGCCTTATACGTGTCTCAGATTGTCTGTGAACTAAATGGTTAATCCAAATTAATGCGGCAGATTTGCTCGTGCACTGTTGACGTCAAATTTCTAGAAGGCTACGTGAAATTGATTCGTAATGAGTTGCTTTTGATGCACCTTTTTGCAAGATTTGTGCTTCTTTATATCACAAATGACGTAACCTTAAAACATGGTTGTTATTGAAATCATCCGTTTAAATTTCTTCATATTATAGGAAATGTTAAAGAAAGACAAATTATTATAAATTATAATATTGCAGACGGCGGTAGCTCCTCAGGACACTTACCCTAAGTTGAATAAAACTAATTTTACGGATTTTATTTTCGCGTTTAACTTGAAATTTTTTTTCAACCGACTTTAAAAAATAAGGAGGTTTTCAATTCTAATTCAAATTTTTTATAGGAGAGGGGACAAACGAGCGTGCGGCTCACCTGATGGTAAGTGACTACCGCCGTCCATGAACAACTGCAACACCATGGGAATTGCAGATTCGTTGCCGGCCTTTTAAAAAGGAGTAGGCTCTTTTCTAGAAGGTCCCTAAGTCCGGAAAAATCACTGGTGGTAATCGATTCCACAAGGAAGTTGTATGGTTGTGTGGTGTGGTGGACCGCCAATCATCCAAATGATATGGATGGTATCGCAAGTTTTGTCAAGATGTGCGATCGTGAAGTTGAGCAGCTGGAATTAGTCCGCACAATTCCTCAGAGCACTACCGGTGGTCGATGCGATAAAAAACGCAAACAGATGCAACATCTCTTCGCAGCGCCAATGAATCGAGCCGATCGAAAAGTACTCGCTCGTCGACGATTCGAGCCGCTCTACGCTGGATGCGGTCAAGTGGAAGGAGCTGCCACTGGGGAGCCCTTGCCCAGGAATGAAAACAGTATTCCATGTGAGGCCGAACCTGTGCCTTGTAAATTTGCAGGCGGTGTGCCAGCATGAAATACTGTCCCGCTCTGCTGAGCACGCAAAGCTTTTTAGAGGCCAATTTGGCCTTCTCTTCCAAGTGACCACGAAACTGCACGTCACTCGATATATCGACGCCGAGGATTTTATGTGTGTTACCTCAGAACTTTTTTCTAGGTAAATCGATTTTGATTTTGATTTTCATGTGGTCCCATATATATTTGATCAAGATCCGACCAGTAGTTTTTGAGTTATCCTTAATAATGTGTATTTAACTACATTGATGATGCTCTCATTTTATTTATATTAAAGTCGGTTGCACAAAATTTTTAATTTTACCACTTGCTAATTCCCGACTAGTTTATTAGAAGTTTCGGGTATTTTTTGTATTTGTTTAGATACAATAAATCATTTTACCCTACGTAGTACACAAGAAAATCGAGTTTAACCAAGTTCTGAAGAAAACTGAGTTCAATCATCACCGGCCCAAAATATTGTCAATTGCAATTTGAGCGCTTATTTACCATAATATGCTCGGCGATGAAGAAAAACAGCGTGAGAGATCCTCTGATCTCTGAGATATAATTGAATCCACTAATTCGCACTAACACGAGTCATACGATTATAGCCCCAATGGTTGTTTCCTGCTCCAAAAAATTTTACTTGACCGACTTTCTTAATTAGGAATGAGTGGAGTACACCACCCAGCAGTGAAACATACATTCTTAGATATTGTTTGTGTTATGTATTACATTTACCCATGTCAAAGTCAAAATATTTTTATTCAAAATTAGCCTTTATGAAGCACTATTCAAAAGTCGCGAAAGTTACGTCATTATTACAACAAGTCCCTATTACAGGAAGCCTTGCGAGAAGAAGCGGCAAGAAACTTTCATGTAAACATTTTTATCAACCGACTTCAAAAAAGGAGGAGGTTCTCAATTCGTCGGAATTTGTTTTATATATGTTCATCGATTACTCTAAGACGCCTGAACTGATTTGGAAAATTCTTTTTTATTTGAAAGCCAGTGCTTTTCATGTGGTCCCATATAAATTTGATCAAGATCTGACCAGTAGTTTTTGAGGTATCCTTAATAATACGTATTTAATTCACTTCTACTACATTCATGATGGTCTTATTTTATTTGTATTGAAGTCGGTTGTACAAAATTTTTAATTTTATCACTAGTTCTAACAACAGTTACAATCTAACCTTATAGAATACTAGCTGTGCCCCGCGGTTTCACCCGCGTCATCACGTGTCGGAGGTGCGCGACATGACCTAGTTCAAGCATTTTATAATTGCAATTAAATATTTTATTTGATAGCAATAGATGGAAAAATTGGCATAATTAATGGAGTACTTTTATCTGTCGGCATATTATGTATGATGTAGAGCGAAGTTAAGTTTTATCCACTTTCCCTTCCCCTCCCGGTTGAGCAGTTCTCGCAGTTCTCACCGGGCGACTATGGTTTATGTGTCGTTCGCGCGCCCAGCCAAGTATTGAATTATTTTAATTTTAGATTATCTCTTAAACTATGCGTCCAAATAACATGGTATAAAGAACAAAGTTTATCGTCATAAAATTGTCTTGATGATGAAGTAACTTTCGTTCGTAAGGATAAATAGGCCATGCCTAATAATAACGCTCATAAATCACTTTTAAATTTTCAATATTTTTTTGTCACAAAATACCTAATTATGGCTTATGTATAAGAAATGACACATGGTATCGCGGACTTTTTTTTAGACGGAGTAAAGATCTATATTTTTCTACAGCATTGTATTTACGTATCCCTAACCATAACACCAGCGTACGCGGATAAATCAACTCGGGAGCGCTTTTTCTACTGACTTGCTTAACAAATATCTATACTTAAGGCTAGCTGAGTGATATAGCTTAATTCTAGATAGCTTATACTATTTCACATAAATCAGGCTATAATATACAAAAAGATTTTTTCAAATCGGACTGGTAGTCCCAGAGATTAGCGCGTTTAAACAAACAAAAAAACAAAAAACTCTTCCGCTATATTATATTAGTATAGATATACATAAGTTAAAAATATTCCAAGGAAGCTCATTATGTCCACGTATTATCAATATAATAATCATCTAAATATTAATATCCTTTCTTTATATAAATGCTCTTAACGTATTTTTATGTAAATTTGCTATAAAAAGTTCACTGCTGACCTGTATCAAAAACACATTTGTAGATTGTCTAATAGGTGGATATTTTTCTTGTTGCCACGATTGGCAAGCGGTTTGACAACCATAGATTTTTTTTAGAGCTGCTAAGAAGCAGCTGCCCATATCATACTTCAGTTTACCTCTGTCACCTTTTACGACACCAACGGGATGGACTAGGGGTAGCAGATTCTTACGTCGCCACTACATGGCACGAGAAAAGGGTTATAATTGGGTCAAAAATACACAGGCCTCACCTCATTGGACACGTGTAATAAGTGTTTGTACTCTTTTACTGGTCAATCCAAGGGATTTATTAAAAACAAAATGTTAATTTAATTTTGAGTTGAATTTAATTTCTGCTTACGCTGCAAGCAAACACTTTCCTATGAATTATTCATTAATTACACCTGTGATCGCGAAGTACCCGTACAGTGTATGTCGTCACGAGAACTAAAATAGTTCTTGTGAATAAATTCCCCATGGAATTATTCTCACATAAGAGGCATGCGGTCGCTCATGCCTACTTACGGCAACGAAAATAATTACAGGCCACCATCGGCCATTAATCGACGTATATTACCCGCGTAACTCAATACCCACTAATTGTTGCAGGCTGTATAATCGAGACCGCTTAAATATAATAATAAATTTAGCTACTTGTGAACACCGATTTGTGGGATAATAAGAGAGATTAATACCGTACAGAGACTACGTTGAAATATTTCGTAATTTTACTGTATAGAGTAATAAGTTCGTAAGTTTACGACGTGCGACTTATTATAAAATTGATTTGTTTGGAACGAAGTTCCTTATCGGACGGTACGAATTTGGCGGATGGAGGCTTAGCGAGAAAAAGTGTAAGATTTTTCCGTCACGACCCCTTCTAATGTAGTGTAGACGGCTTTGGCGGCTATAAGGAGGCGAGAAGGAATAATATCCATCTACCTCGTACTTTTCCTTATCTTGTCATGAAAGAAATATTATTTTATTTTAAATGACGCTTCAATTGAATAGACGTGTACGTGATATGTAGTATTTCATTTATTTGTATTTGTTATCATCATCATCATCATCATCATCATCATCATTACAGCCTTTTACAAGTCCACTGCTGAACATAGGCCTCCCCCAAGGAACGCCACAAAGCACGGTCCTGAGCCACCCGCATCCATCGACTTCCTGCATGTCTTACCAGGTCGTCACTCCTTCTCGTGGGGGGTCGCCCTACACTTCACCTACAAGTACGAGGCTGCCACTCGAGAACCTTTCTTCCCAATCGGTTGTCGGTTCTTCGAGCTATATGGCCGGCCCACTGCCACTTCAGCTTACTAATCCGTTGGGCTATGTCGATTACTCTGGTTCTACTGCAGATATCCTCATTTCTAATTTATCACGCAGAGAAACCCCGAGCATAGCCCTCTCCATAGCTCGCTGAGCGACCTTGAGCTTCCTCATACGGCCAGCAGTGAAGGACCACGTCTCAGTTCCATATGTCATCACTGGCAACACGCACTAGTTGTACAGTCTCGTTTTCAAGTTTTGAGGTATACCTGACGAGAAGATGTGCCGTAATTTCCCGAACGCTGCCCACCCGAGTTGAATCCGTCGATTGACCTCTCGGTCGAAGTTGGACTTACCTAGTCGGACTATTTGTCCCAGGTAAAAATCATCATCATTATCATCATTACAGCCCTTCACAAGTCCACTGCTGAACATAGGCCTCCCCCAAAGAATGCCACAAAGCACGGTCCTGAGCCACCTGCATCCATCGACTTCCTGCATGTCTTACCAGGTCGTCACTCCATCTCGTGGGGGGACGCCCTACACTTCGCCTACCAGTACGAGGCTGCCACTCGAGAACCTTTCTTCCCCATCGGTTGTCGGTTCTTCGAGCTATATGGCCGGCCCACTGCCACTTCAGCTTACTAATCCGTTGGGCTATGTCGGTTACTCTGGTTCTACTGCGGATATCCTCATTCCTAAGTTTATCACGCAGAGAAACTCCGAGCATAGCCCTCTCCATAGCCCGCTGAGCGACCTTGAGCTTCCTCATACGGCCAGCAGTGAAGGACCACGTCTCAGTTCCATAAGTCATTACTGGCAACACGCACTGGTTGTACAATTTCGTTTTCAGGTTTTGAGGTATGTCTGACGAGAAGATGTGTCGTAGCTTCCCGAACGCTGCCCAGCCGAGTTGAATCCGTCGATTGACCTCTCGGTCGAAGTTGGACTTACCTAGTCGGACTATTTGTCCCAGGTAAACATACTCGTCAACAACTTCGAGCTTAGTGTTCCCAACAACTACCGGCATAGGTGTGACATGGACATTAAACATGATCTTTGTTTTGTCCATGTTCATCTTAAGACCTATCCGTTGGGAAACACTATCGAGGTCATTGAGCATAGTGCTTAGGTCCTCCAGCGATTCTGCCATAAGGACTATATCGTCGGCAAATCGAAGGTGAGTGATGTACTCGCCATTGATGTTGATACCGTATCCTTTCCAGTCCAGAAGCTTGATAACGTCTTCCAATGCAGCGGTGAAGAGTTTCGGGGATATGACGTCACCCTGTCTTACACCTCTCTGCAATTGGATAGGTTTCGTACTCTGGTTCTGTACTCGGATAGCCATCGTAGCCCTACTGTACAAGCACTTCAACACTTCGATATACCGACAGTCAACTTGGCACCGCTGAAGGGACTGCAGCACCGCCCAAATTTCGACGGAATCAAAGGATTTCTCATAGTCCACATACGCCAGACATAGTGGCAAATTGTACTCTTCGGACTTCTGTACAATTTGCCGAAGGGTATGTATGTGGTCTATGGTGCTAAAGCCCTTTCGGAAACCGGCTTGTTCGGGAGGCTGGAAGTCGTCAAGTCTGCGCGCGAGACGATTCGTAATGACTCTCGAAAACAGCACGTAGACGCGGCTCAGAAGGGAAATCGGTCTGTAGTTCTTCAAGAGAGCGTTGTCACCTTTCTTGAAGAACAAGACCACCGCACTTCTGCTCCACGCCTCCGGTGTAATGCCACCATGGAGGACGTAATTAAAGAGCTTCTGAAGGACTTCAAGTACCGGTTTTCCACCCGCTTTCAGAAGCTCCGCTGTAATTCCATCCTCGCCTGGGGCCTTACCGTTTTTAAGGTGCTGGAGAGCCATTCTAATCTCGCTCAGACTGACGTCCGGGATATCTTCGGAATAGTGTCGGATGAGACTCGCTCTTGGATCGTTACTCATACTTGCGTGTGGCTCCAACGATGACGTGTACAGCTGCCCATAGAACCTCTCAATCTCACTCAAAATCTCAGGTGTCCCGGAAACGATGCTGCCACATTCTGTCTTCAGCTTTGACAGTTGGCTCTTTCTGGCAGATTGATCTCTGGCAAAGACTTTGGAGCCTTGGTTCCGCTCGATCGCTTCTTCAATACGAGCTGTATTGAAGTTGCGTAAGTCCCGCCGCATGCATTTGGAGATCTGTCTGTTCAGATGCCTGTATGCTGTCAAGTCTGTTGAAGAATGTAGCTTCATCTCCCGTCTAACAGCCATGAGATTAAGAGTGTGATCGGAGAGTTTTTGTGTTCTTCTGCGGCGGGTCTTGCAGAACTTAGCTCCGACCGCATGGACAGTTTCCACGAGCTTGTCATTCATATCGTCCACTTCATTGCAGTCTTCTAGGCACTGAAAACGGTTTTGTAACTCGAGCTGAAATGTCTCGGGACTTTGGAACAGAGCACGAGGGGGACGGAGCGTTGACTTCATTAGACAAGACCTCTCCAAATTAACGTTTGGGTTCAGTGTGCCTTTAACCATTCGGTGATCGCTACCAGTTTTCACCCTCGCGATCACGGAGACATCACTGAACAGTTGTCGTCTGGTCGTCATAATGAAGTCAATCTCATTTTTTGTCGAACCGTCGGGGCTCGACCAGGTCCACTTCCTGTGGGGCCGCTTCTGGAAGAAAGAGTTCATCATAAAGAGTCCCTCTTCCTCCATGAAGTCGGCCAGCTGCTGGCCCCTTGGGTTCCGTTGCCCTATTCCAAATTTCCATACTTTCAGCTCACCGTTCTCTCTTGTGCCTAGTTTTGCATTGAAGTCTCCCATTAACACCGTATATTGGGTTTTGGAGGAATGCATGGCTCTAGAGATATCCTCATACATTTCCTCCACCTCCCCATCGGGGTGTGCCGAGGTTGGTGCGTAAACCTGTATGACCTTCAGCGAATACCGTTTGGTGGTTCTGAGTATAAGGTACGCAACCCTCGTCGACACACTCCCGATCTTTACAATGTTGTTAACGAGAGACTTGTGGACGATAAATCCGACACCTCCTTGGGACAGATGGTCGCCCTCCCGGTGATAAAGCAAGTTGCCGGATTCGAGGATTACCGTGTCCTCCCCCTCTCTTCGGACTTCGGATAATCCTATAATATGCCAGCGCAACTTGTCTATCTCTTCTTCCAGCTCCACGATCTTCTCGTCAGTCCTTAGGGTGCGTGCGTTGTACGTTGCCAGGTCGAGTCGTCTAAGGTGGCAACCGAACCTCCACCGGAGATTCTTAGCACCCCCTGCCCCGCCGTTACCATGGTCGCCACCGTAGCCAGGAATAGCGGGGCCGCCGGGGACTGGGGGCCGTCTCTTAGTAACTTTATTCATTTGGGGGGTATTTGCCATAGTTGCCACGCTTGGCGAGCGGGTTGGCAACCGCAGTTTTTTTTTATTGTCTGGCTATTATCAGGAAGATGCTGCTGCCCATCTCCTGCCTGTTTCCCTTTGTCGCCTTTTACGACACCCACTGGAGGATATGGGGTAGTGGTATTCTTGACCGCCACTACACGGCAAACATACTCGTCAACAACTTCGAGCTTAGTGTCCCCAACATCTACCGGTATAGGTGTGACATGGACATTAAACATGATCTTTGTTTTGTCCATGTTCATCTTCAGACCTATCCGTTGGGAAACACTATTGAGATCATTGAGTATAGTGCTTAGGTCCTCTAGCGATTCTGCCATAATGACTATATCGTCGGCAAATCGAAGGTGAGTGATGTACTCGCCATTGATGTTGATACCGTATCCTTTCCAGTCCAGAAGCTTGAAAACGTCTTCCAATGCAGCGGTGAAGAGTTTCGGGGATATAACGTCACCCTATCTTACACCTCTCTGCAATTGGATAGGTTTCGTACTCTGGTTCTGTACTCGGATAGCCATCGTAGCTCTACTGTACAAACACTTCAGCACTTCGATATACCGACAGTCAACTTGGCACCGCTGAAGGGACTGCAGCACCGCCCAAATTTCGACGGAGTCAAAGGCTTTCTCATAGTCCACATACGCCAGACATAGTGGAAAATTGTACTCCTTGGACTTCTGTACAATTTGCCGAAGGGTATGTATGTGGTCTATGGTGCTAAAGCCTTTTCGGAAACCGGCTTTTTCGGGAGGCTGGAAGTTGTCAAGTCTGCGTGTGAGACGATTCGTAATGACTCTCGAAAAGAGCACGTAGACGCGGCTCAGAAGGGAAATCGGTCTGTAGTTTTTCAAGAGAGGCGTTGTCGCCTTTCTTGAAGAACAAAACCACCGGACTTCTGCTCCACACCTCCGGAGTAGTGCCACCACGGGGGACGAAATTAAAGAGCTTCTGAAGGACCTCAAGTACCGGTTTTCCACCCGCTTTCAGAAGCTCCGCTGTAATTTCATCCTCGCCCGGGGACTTTCGGTTTTTAAGGTGCTGGAGAGCCATTCTAATCTCGTTCAGACTTACGTCCAGGATATCTTCGGAATAGTGTTGGATTAGACTCGCTCTTGGATCGTTACTCACACTTGCTTGTGGCTCCAGCGATGACGTGTACAGCTGCCTCTCAATCTCACTCAAAATCTCAGTTGCCCCGGAAACGATGCTGCCACACTCGGTTTTCAGCTTTGACAGTTGGCTCTTTCTGGCAGACAGATCTCTGGCAAAGACTTTGGAGCCTTGGTTCCGCTCGATCGCTTCTTCAATAATACAAGCTGTATTGAAGTTGCGTAAGTCCTGCCGCATACATTTGGAGATCTGTCTGTTCAATTGCCTGTATGCTGTCAAATCTGTTGAAGAATGTAGCTTCATGTCCCGTCTAATAGCCATGAGATTAAGAGTGTGATCGGAGAGTTTTTGTGTTCTTCTGCGGCGGGTCTTGCAGAACTTAGCTCCGACCGCATGGACAGTTTCCACGAGCTTGTCATTCATATCGTCCACTTCATTGCAGTCTTCTAGGCACTGAAAACGGTTTTGTAACTCGAGCTGGAAGGTTTCGGGACTTTGGAACAGAGCACGAGGGGGAAGGAGCGTTGACTTCATTAGACGAGACCTCTCCAACTTAACGTTTAGATTCAGTGTGCCATTCGATTCAACCATTAGGTGATCACTACCAGTTTTCACCCTCGCGATAACGGAGACATCACTGAATAGTTGTCGTCTGGTCGTCATAATGAAGTCAATCTCATTTTTTGTTGAACCGTCCCTGTGAGTCCCTCTTTCTCCATGAAGTCGGCTAGCTGCTGGCCCCTTGGGTTCTGTTGCCCTATTCCAAATTTCCCTACTTTCAGCTCACCGTTTTCTCTTGTGCCTAGTTTTGCATTAAAGTCTCCCATTAACACCGTATAGTGGGTTTTGGAGGAACGCTTGGCTCTAGAAATATCCTCATACATTTCCTCCACCTCTTCATCGGGGTGTGCCGAGGTTGGTGCGTAAACCTGTATAACCTTCAGCGAATACCATTTGGTGATTCTGAGTATAAGGTACGCAACCCTCGTCGATACACTCTCAATCTTTACAACGTTGTTAACGAGAGACTTGTGGACGATAAATCCGACACATCCTTGGGACAGATGGTCGCCCTCCCGGTGATAGAGCAAGTTGCCGGATTCTAGGATTACCGTGTCCTCCCCCTCTCTTCGGACCTCGGATAATCCTATGACATTCCAGCGTAACTTGTCTATCTCTTCTTCCAACTCCACGATCTTCTCGTCAGTCCTCAGGGTGCGTGTGTTGTATGTTGCCAGGTCGAGTCGTTTTAGGTGGCAACCGAACCTCCACCGGAGATTCTTAGCACCCGCTGCCCCGCCGTTAACATGGTCGCCACCGTAGCCAAGAATAGCGGGGCCGCCGGGGACTGGGGGCCGTCTCTTTGTTACTCTCATCATAGGGGGGTATTTGCCATAGTTGCCACGCTTGGGGAGCGGGTTGGCAACCGCAGTTTTTTTTATTGTAACTTTGATGTTATCAGGAAGATGCTGCTGCCCATCTCCTGCCTGTTTCCCTTTGTCGCCTTTTACGACACCCACGGGAAGACATGGGGTAATGGATATTCTTAACCGCCACTACACGGCACGTATTTGTTAATCAATAATATAATACGTTTATCAAAAATGAAAGGAACTTCGTTCCAACCGAGTGTTCTACAATACTCACGCATGTTTTTATTTTATAGAATAAGGGCGATAAAAGAGCAAACAGTCCACTTGTTGGTAAGTGGATGCGGTGGCCCGGAGACATCTACATTCGATGAAGAATCAAATTTCAGATACGTTGTTACCCCTGAGGACTAAGATGGAATGCCTCGTTTCCAGTAAAAAGGCTCTCTGGTTCTCCACACTCACCAAAGGAAAACACAGCAACATTAAGCTGATATTTGCTGCTGGTATTCTTTTTTTTTTATAGGATAGGGTGACAAACGAGCACACAGTCCACCTGATGGTAAGTGGTTACTGTGACCCATAGACATCTACATCTATCCTCAATAAAGACTCAACTTGCAGATGCGTTGTCAACCGTGAGGACTAAGATGGAATGCCTCTTTGCCAGTAAAAAGGGTCTCTGGTTCTCTACACTCACCATACGAAACACAGCAGAATTAAGCTGCTATTTTACGCTGGTTGTCTGTGTAGCGCGGTCCTACCCCGGTCGAACCGACCCATTCGTACTACGAAAATAATATAGCTGCTGCGTGGCTCTACCACGATCATACAATTTTATCCTGAAATGTTTTGAAAATGAAAAAGAGATTTTTCTTACACAATGTTTTTCATCTGCTACAGCTGCCAGTAGTGATATTATTGTTACTCTAGTCTTTCGTCTGCCGAAAAATAGGCAACGCACCTTTCGGGTGTCATGGCGATAGTAGTTGTTCATGGTGGTCAACCTTTACCATCAGGTGAACCGATAGTCCTATGTCATCTATAAAAAAAAACTTACTAATATAAATATTTGATTACTTGAACCTACTAAGTTCAATTTCATTAGGTACTTAAACTAATTTGAAAAGGCTTGTGCTGGGAGCGGTCTATGACAGTAGTCAAATGGAGAATTTAAACCAACAACTGTTATATATCGCAGTACATGCCCTAAACCGTTTTTTCGTATTTAACAATCCACCACTGGAAATGGGTCTCCCTGTAAAGTAAAGATTAGCTTGCGTATTCGCAATTTTTTAAGGCGGATGATTGATGAGATTTTGTAAAGCGAGATGGTTATTTCGTCTTTTTTATAGAATAAAGGTGAGAAACGAGCACACAGTACACTTGATGGTAAGTAGATGCTGTGGCAAAAGGACATTTACATAAATCCTCAATTATGAATGAAAATGCAGGTGCATTGTCACTCCTGAGAACTAAAGTGGAATCTGCCTCGCTTCCAGTAAAACTCACCATACGAAACGCAGCAGCATTAGGCTGCTATTTTACGCTGGTATTCTGTGAGAGCATGGTCCTTCCCTGGTCGAGCCGACCCATTCCTGCTACAAACAGTTATATAGCTGCAGCGTGGCTCCACCATGTATTTTAGATGCTATGGGCTTTTTCTTGCGTTTCCTATAGGGATTTTTACGACACCCAGTAAAGGAAAAACGCTGATGGAATTTTTAAACTGATACAGTACGGCAAATATTTGTACATTAATGTTTATATTTAATATGAAAACATAAAGACGGTAAAATAGACAATATTTATTAGAAATAGATTTATAAAAAATCGTGTTTAAAATTTTTCGACAGCTATTTCGATTTCACAGTTACAAAAAATTAATCTACGCATGACTACACGACCTAACGTACTGCGACATAATATAATATTTTAATAACAACGGCGATGATAATATTATAGTATATATCTTGATAATAATCTATTGATATTACCGTATTTTCATATAATTTATACTTTTTATAAGTTTCATCGCAGGAGTAATGAAGTTATTTATCTATTTATTAACTATTATTTAAACAAGTAGCTAGATATTGAGATAGACAAAGATTATCACCTATAAAATATTTATTTGCAGCCTGGTCCCCGCGACTTTGTCCGGGTGGTATTTACTACGATTGAATTTCATAGGTTTTAATTTTTTTTTTTGCGCGGAACTCTCATTCTTTGTCTATATAAAAAGTAGCATAAGTTACTCCTTATAACATTAGCTATCTGCCAGTGAAAGTCCCGTCAAAATCGGTCCGCCATTTCGCAGATTAGCCGGAACTATCAGAAAGACAGATAGACAAAAAAATTTAAAATTGTTATGTGTCGTATTTACTTTCATATTATGTATTTAGTAAAAAGCTCTTTCTTTGTTTTCTGTGTTACTTTGTTTTTATAGGATAGTGTGATAAACGAGCACACAGTCCACCTGATGGTAAGTGGTTGCTGTGACCCATAAATAGATCCTCAATAAAGAATCCAAATGCAGATGCGTTGTCACCCTTGAGGACTAAGATGGACTCTTCCAGTAAAAAGGGTCTCCGGTTCTTTACACTCACCATACGAAACACAGCAGTGTTATGCTGATGCTATTTAACGCTGGTATTCTGTAAGAGCGTGGTCCTTCTCCTGTCGAGCCGACCCATTAGTGCTACAACTATACTACTAATATATCTGCAGCATGTCTCTACCACGTTATTTTGACATTACAAACAAACACTTTATTTTATTTGTTTGTATTAGATGTGTCAGGCACACCGAAAGTATAGATAATTATCAACTCATAAAATTCTACGGCTGGACTTGCGTAACAAGCCCATTGCCACTGCAGTTCACTGATTCGTTAGATATGTCGGTTACTCTGTTTCTACTGCGGATATCCTCATTTCTAAGTTTAACATGCATAGAAATTACGAGCACGTCTTTCTCCATAGCTCTCTGGGCGACCTTGAGTTTTCTCTTACGACAAGCAGATATATATTAATTTGTTACAAAGTTACTGATATGAACCAGCAATAGGCGTGCATAACATTTACAAAAGTGACAACGAACATAAACATATGAGTTTTTTAGTTTTTTTTATAGAAATATGGTAACAAACGAGTACATAGTCCACCTGATAGTAAGTGGTTGCTGGGGCCCATAGATATCTACATCTATCCTCGTTTGCAAGTCAAAATGCAGATGCGTTGTCAGCCTTGAGGACTAAGATGGAATGTCTCTTTTCCAGTAAAAAGGGTCTCCGGTTCTCTACACTCACCATACGAAACACAACAGCATTAAGCTGCTATTTTACGCTGGTATTCTGTGAGAGCGTGGTCCTTCCCCGGTCGAGACAACCCATTCGTGCTACTATTGTACTATGAATATAGCTGCAGCTTGGCTCTACTACGTAAACCAGGAAATATTTACTTTGCCTATATCCACTCAATAAAATAAAATGATGTGTCTTACCCAGTTTGAAGAGCACCATCCGCCCTTTAATTGCGTGCACTATCCCCGTCACTACTAATGCCAGCACCACTACACTAGGAAAGACACACCACCGACGATAATCCGACATGTGTTTCGCCTATACACGATGCATCCTCAGGTTTAGTAGACTTTGCGGTGACCAAAGACATTTAAGTAGTAGTAATACCTATATATCTAAATCTCTTTAGCGGTAACTGAACACTAAAATTCTTATCTAAGAATCATAGCGATTATCCACTATATATGCAGGTGTCCATGGCCTTGTAGCAACTGCTTATCATCAGGCAGAGTAACAGTTCGTTTTTCACAAAAGTTATTAAAAAAAAATTAAAAAAAATTGAAATACATTATGCGAAACAATGATAAGAGAAAAATAAAGGAGAGAAAAAGTTATCTGTAGTTGGTGTTATCTCCATTTTTAGAGCAAAACATATTTTCTGCAATTTACTGTAACTAGGTTGGAAAAAATAAAATTTTTACTTTGTGATAAATTATTATTTGTTACGCTTAAACATTATTCGTTCACTGCTGGCCGGTTGAGGAAGCTCAAGGTCGCTCAGCGAGCTATGGAGAGGGCTATGCTCGGAGTTTCTCTGCGTGATAAACTCAGAAATGAGGATATCCGCAGTAGAACCAGAGTGACCGACATAGCCCAACGGATTAGTAAGCTGAAGTGGCAATGGGCCGGCCATATAGCTCGAAGAACCGACAACCGATGGGGAAGAAAGGTTCTCGAGTGGCAGCCTCGTACCGGCAGGCGAAGTGTAGGGCGTCCCCCCACTAGATGGAGTGACGACCTGGTAAGATTTGCAGGAAGTCGATGGATGCAGGTGGCTCAGGACCGTGCTTTGTGGCATTCTTTGGGGGAGGCCTATGTTCAGCAGTGGACTTGTGAAGGGCTGTAATGATGATGATGAAACATTATTCGTTAACAAGAAATGAACTCAGTTTCTTTTTTAAAAAACCGAAGTGATAAACGAACTTACAGCTCTGATGATAAATGGTTACTGCAGCCCATGGACAACTGCAACCAAGTAAAAGAAGGGTACGAATGCATTATCCCACTGATGGCAACTCGTAACATGGAATGTCTCAGAACATGTAGTCATATCATCAGCGTCATCAGTGTTACAGCAGTAAGTACCCTGCTGCTTAGCGACAGAAGTAGTTGAGACAGTGGTGCCAACCCCAATCCCTTTATTACTTTACCTTTTAAGACTTATTTCTAATCGAGGCTTATTCTTAATCGATGATAGATATTAGTGTTTATGAGCCACAGTATTCACTTACTATCAAGTGGTCTGTGTACTTATATATCACCTTTACTTCTTTAAAATAAATAACAGAAGTAGAAAAGGTTATCAAAAACATGTTACCTCCACACTAGCATTGTCTTTTGTTTCGTGGGGGCAGTTTTACATACATAAATTTTACAAGGACAAACATCCAGACCCGGAACAATTATTAGGCTATAGCCTACAAATAATTGTTCCGGTAAGTATTTATATAGAAATACTTGTTCCGTGCGGGATTCGAACCCGCGGCCCTTACCGTGGCTCATTGTTAAGCCACTGCGCCACGGAGCCGACATAGTACAACTTCGTTTATACCTGCCAGTTGTCTAAACATATGTTTAATTATTAGACGCAAACCTTCACTTTGTTTGTTTTCTGTGTGGTAACATACAATTAAGGAATGAGTTTTATGGAAAACCTAATTAATTTATATGTATTGTGTAACAAAATAGATGATAACATGCAAAATAGACGTTGTAACCTGTTTTCGGATCATCAATTATGGGCAACTTTTCGACGTGTCTTAGAACCTTTTCACATATAATCTACACATAAATTAACCTCAAATACCAACAAATTGATAATGTAGTTGGCTGACAAGGCGCTGTTTTAATTTCGAGGTGTAGCCGCGTGGGCGGGGCGGCGCCACTGCTCCGAAGAAGTTATATTGTATGCTAATTCATACGATTTCGAATAATAATTAATAGTAAAAAGAAATAATAACATGGAAGCGGCTTCTATGAACACCGTGACGAGTTCGTTCTTAATGGTTGTCTCTAATACATTAAGTACCGGTTCCACATCTGTCATAGTAGCAAACGAGCTCCTTACGTCGGTACCGTTGGGCGGTAACGTACCAGTCATAATATTTAGAGCTCACAACTACTTCATTGAGTTAACAATAGGAAATAGTTTCTGATACATATATAATAATAAAAGCTTATAAAGTCTCACGTGAGTTATATTAATTCTATACGTGTGGCAAAATGAATCGCTTCGACCAGGATAGGACCACGCTCTCACAGAATACCAGTGTGCAACAGCAGATTGATACCGTGTTTTGTAAGGTGAGTGTATAGGATAGTCAACCCTTTTTTATCCATTAGATACGAGGCTTTCCATCTTAGTCCTCAGGGCTGACAACGCATCTGCATTTCGATTCTTAATTGACGATACAGTAGATGTCTATGGGTCACAGTATCTAACTTACCACCATGTGGACTGTGTGCTCTTTTGTCACTATAATTCTAAAAAAAAAATTTAAAAAAATCTAAATTTTAATTTAAATTTATATACTATTTTCACCGTTTTTTTTTTACAATATGCAGAACGCATATATTTACAGGAATTTTCCGTAGTATCTGAAACGGTTGGCTGTCTAAGGTAGACAGATTCTACGGACTTCTATTTGATATGATCCTGTTACCCCTCTCTCGTTCCTATCACGTCCATATTATACCTCAGCATACATGCTCATCGGTTAAGGGTATACTTAATTTGGCCTGATTTGGCCAAAGTTAGATTGCGAATTTTTAGGGATATATTTAAATATAAAATTATAGTAGCTTACAGTATAGTGGCGGTGTATAAATACCTAGTACCCCATATCATCCCGTGGGTGTCGTAAGAGGCGACAAAGGAAAACTAAACCAGGAGAGCGGCAGCAGCATCTTGCTGCAGCGAGATGTTGATAACAGCTAAATATAAAAACAAAACTGCGGTTGCCAACACGCCCGCCATGCGTGGCAACTATGGCGAAAGTCTATGTTCAGCAGTAGACTTTTAAGGCTGTAATAAAATAGAATAGAAATAGTAGCTTAGAGCCGCGGTAAGTACCTTAAGGGCTAAACGCTCGCTTAACAGTACGCGAGCAATCCGGGTTCGATGCCTGCCGGCACCAATGGAATAGTTAATTGAAGTTTTAAGTGCTGATTTATCACGTGTTCGGCGGAGAAATTGTAAAGAAACCTGCATGTCTCAGAATTAAAATAATGCCAAAGATATGTGAAGTTCGTCAACACTAGATCCACTAGTCACTAGATCAGCGCGACGGTCTAATTGCTCCCTAACCCTCTCAGAAGTGAGAGAAGGCTTGTGCCCAGTAGTGGGACGAATATAGGTTGCCCTTGTCCACGTGCTCGGCGGTGAATGAAAACATCTTGAGGGTACCAGCATATATGATAAATACGAAAAAAAAACCGGCCAAGTGCGAGTCGGACTCGCGCACCGAGGGTTCCGGACAAATCCGTAGGTATATAAGTTTAAAATTATTAAAAATATTTTTATTATATGATGTTACTAAAAATTTATCCTTTTCGCAATTTTTCCTTTATCTGTGCTATAATACGTTGCTTCATACCAAATTTTAAGATTCTGAGTTCACGGGAAGTAGGTACCCTGCGAACAGCTTTGTGATGAGATATGCAAGTAATTGAGGAGACAGCTGGCTCACCAGCGAGCTATTGAAGCAATCTTTTTGTATACTCAGATTAAGTTGTTTTTGAAATTTAAATAAACAAGTAAAGTTTGCAAGATGACGTTGTGATAAAGATTAAGAAAGTAATGCTTCGGTGGTTTGGTCATGTAGAAAGAATGAACGAGGAAAGAGTTACAAAGCAAATTTATGTTGCAGAAGTGAACGGCAGGGTCGAGAAGGGACGCTCTAGACCCTTTCTAGACGCTCTAGGACCAAATCGGCGATACATTAAAAATGGGCCAGATTAGGAGTACCTACCCTTAACCGACGAGCGTGTATGCGTAGATATATGGATGTAAAGGAGGCGAGAGAGGTGTGTCAGGAGCGCGCCAAATGGAAGTCCGTAGTCTCTGCCTACCCCTCTGGGTGACAGGCGTGAGTGTTTACGTATTTATGTATGTTATGTAAGTAAAGTAGGTACATCGATAGATCTTTTGCGCTCATTTTCTATCTTCATTTGGAAAGTAAATAGTAGTAAGTTAGTAGTCTTCAATATTATTTAATAAACATGTCCATGAATGTATTGTGTGTTTGAAAAACAAATAAAATGCCTCGTATATCTTTGGGAGTCTGCGTATTTAGTAGTGGACTCCTACAATATTAATAATATTGATGTACAGACTCATACTTAAAAAACTCATACTTAAAAAATCATACGTCCTACTATTTAATTATAATTTAAATGAACTACGTACCATTAGCAATGACCATGACTGACGCCTTTCTCGTACACCTGAAAATTAACCTCGCCCGCAAATTGTCTGTCTGTGTTTACATTGTGACAATGAGCAAAAATGAATAATGTATATCACAATTATTATTTAACTCTTGGCCGTGTGTGTGGTCTTGTTATTTGAAAATGGAGAAATAAAGGCGGCACAGTAATAAATATAGAACATAAATATTTCACTTCCTCAGGTTTCAAGAGCGATGGAATGATGGAGCGGGGAACGTCGAGTTATCAAAAGAGACTGAATTAATTGAAAACACAAAAACGACTCGCACGTTGCAAGTAAAATTATGTAGTTGTCGTAAAAAAAAGTAACTTTTAATAAAAAGAAAGACCGACTTCAAAAAAACAAGTGTGTGTGCTGCGCAAGATATGTTGCGCACGACATCATATAGTCATGAAAACATGAATACATAACGTAACGCATGACATAACGTTTGATTTTACTCCCCGTAAATTTTCATACCCCGGGCTTAATTACTTAGTTAAATACTAGTATTCGGTTCATATTTTGATTGCGCAAATTTGACCATATTTCCCAATTTCGCTCACGTCTCAAGTGGTTACCTATTCGACTTCGCCGGAACATGCATATACTTTCTATTCTGTACTGTGTATTATTTCACCATTCTACTGCTCCCTATTTAAAGGAGAAGTTTAATTTTGTGGGGCTTCCGGGGGAACCTTTACGCTCTTCAAGAAAATTAATTTTAAGTGTACCAACTCACAATACATCATTTTTTAATAAATCTTTTACCGTTCAGTCTATTAAGCTCAGGAATGTCCTACCTTTGCATATACGTGAAACACAAACTATTGTTATCTTTAAGCGACTACTTAAAGAGCATTACTTGTCTCAATGGTTCGAACACCGTTAGGATATATTATGTGATTTTGTATTTATTGTATCTATCAGCTTTATATTATTGTATGTATATGTATATGTATATATTATATGTTTTAATTTATCTTTTATTATGTGTTAGTAATTTATATTATTTCATGTATTACTTATATGTTATTTTTTTGCATTTATCATCAGTAAATCGCATGTACCTAGTCAGGTCATAAATTCTGTCACATGTTTAATATAAAATAATTGAAACAAGTTTATTCATTATGTAACCATTTATATACCAAAATGAACTTAACAAAACATAGATTCTTATGACACTAAAGTTTATTCAAAATGACCTCCGTGATTTTGAATACAAGCCTTCAATCTGCGCGGCCAGTCGTCTATCGCAGCACGATCGATGTCCATGCCAATATCGGCGGCTGCCTTAATCAAGGATGTCTTGAGTGACTCCAAATTGGGATTAGGCTTTGAGCACACCTTTTCCTCCAAGTGTTGCCATATCTTGTAATCTAACGGATTCAAATATGGACTGGAGGAGGGCCAGTCTTCGTGCCGGATAAAGTCGATTTCACGCGCCGCCAGCCAGTCTTGTGTGCTCTTCGCTCTATGAGCTGGCGCCGAATCTTGTTGGAATACCCAGTGCCTGTTATTGAACATGGTATGAGAAACAGGTTCCACAAGGTTCGTCAGAACTGTATTTTGATACACAACTGCATTCGTTTTTACACCTTTCTCACAAAAATGTACCTCTGTTAAGCCCCAATAAGAAACTCCCAACCATACCATGAGCGAGGATGGAAAATGACCTCGTTGGACACGCGGAATATGGTTGCTCGCTTCTTCACTACTGTGTGCGTACACCTTATCATTTTGTTTGTTGTAGTTCTCTTCTACGTTAAAATTTTTTTCATCCGAAAAAAGAATTTCCCGATATTTTTTTCCCGCGTACCGCTTCAACAAAGCGCGGCATCTCTTCAGTCTCAGGTCCATTAGACGAGCATTCAAACGATGTCCTGTTTTTCTTCGATATGCCCGAAGCCCTAAGTCTTCATTTAATACCCTTTTCACCGTGGTTCTGCTTAACCCCATCTGAAGGGCCAATAGTTTCTGCTTACGTTTGGGATTTCTTTGAATTCGCGCCTTCACAGCTTTTATCACTGCTGGAGTCCTAACAAACCGAGGGTGACCACTTCTTGACCTGTCATCTACACTAGAGTCTTCATTGTATCGTTTGATGGTACGATAAACTAATCTTTTGGTTGTATTCAAATTTTTCAGTATGTCAAAAATTTGAATTGGCGCGTAACCGCAACGATGCAACGCAATAACTGCAACACGGTCTTCTTTAAGCGTCCACTCCATATTTAAAAATGAGTAAAATTCAAAAAAGTATACAGTTTTATTTTCATGAACAATTTGAAATTCGAATTCAATAAACTTTTTTGTGGCCAGCATTCTAAAAGAAAAGTTTTTACTGTGTGACAATACTTATGACCTGACTAGGTATTGATATTATATGTAGTATATTTATATTGCACCACCTACCACCTACCTATTCATTGTTTTATTCCTTCACACTTTTGGTTGCCTGGAAGAGGTCGCTATGAGATCTCTTCCAGGCAACCAAAGGTGTGAAGATTTATAAAATCGTTATCGTTTCTTCAAAAAATTTCTTTCCTTCATCAAATAGCTTAATGTTAGTCTTAGACTTAGTTCATACGATCTAATCACATATGCTATGAAATAAATAAGTCCACCAT
Organism: Parnassius mnemosyne; assembly: GCA_963668995.1. NCBI lineage: Eukaryota > Metazoa > Arthropoda > Insecta > Lepidoptera > Papilionidae > Parnassius > Parnassius mnemosyne. The sequence continues at coordinate 13,955,643 of CAVLGL010000079.1, read as the reverse complement.
TGTTGGTCCCAAGCCCGGATGAGAAGAGAGATAAGGCCGCCAAATTGTACATAATATAATCTGATTTTTGTTATGTCATTTGTACAATAAAAGTATATTCATTCATTCATACATCGATTCTTAAGGAGTAAACTTCAATAAACTCCAAAAAAGCGAAACAATTGCCACACATAAGCCACACCACCTTGTAAAACTAAGCTAAGACTAAGTTATATAAATGTACTCTGTCGATTAAGCTAATGAAGTATTAAAGCCTTGACTTGAGATGAGTGGAAGTTCTTGTTTTTTTTAAGTTAATGTAATTATAATAAAAATGAAAAATCTACTTCAAAAGCTTTAGTAGCTTTTATTTCTTAACAAAAGTTTACTTGTTTACCTTTTCGAGTGGTCTAAGAAATATCGCAAATTCAAGGTATCAACTGGAATGTCGTCTGAATAGTTAAAATAAAATCTTCATTGCCTATTTCCACCCTTAAGGATAGAACTATTTCTTCAAAATAATATTTAATTATCCCTGAAGTATAACCTATTTAAAAATAGTGTCATTACAATCGGTTCATAAACAAAGAAGTTAAGCCCAAATATTTAAAAAAAAACATATTCAAACTCCTTCTTTTATGAAGTACGGTTAAAACGCCTCCAAATTATACCGGTATAAACATATACAAAAAAATAATAGTAAATTTCACAATACACGAAGTTAGTATGGGTTGAGTTCGAGTCTCACCGGCGCCAATGTAATTGTTAATTTCAATTTTATGCTGATCACGCGTTTGTCGGTGAAAGAAAATATCGTGAGGATACCTGCACATCTGAGAAATAAAATATTCTGAGGACATGTAAAATTCATTAACACACGCACTGGAGTTTACCGTGTAGTGGCGGTGTAAGAATATCCACTACCCAATATCATCCCGTGGGTTTCGTAGGAAGCGACAAAGGGAAACAAATCAGGAGATGGGCAGCAGCGTCTTCGTAATAACGACTAAAAAAAATACTGCGGTTGCCAATCCGCTTATCATGCGTGGCAATTATGGCAAATATCCTTATGAGGCAATCTATACATACACACACGCACACGCACACGCACACGCACACGCACACGCACACGCACACGCACACACATGCACACGCACCCGCACACACTAACAAAAAATGAAAATTTTTTGTTAGTGTGTGCGCTAAATTAATCATTTTAATTCTTTATTAAAGCAAGGTTTCGAAATGATGTCCTCCTATTTCAATACAAAGGAAGTTTTAAAAAGTTATGTTTTACTGTCTGAAAGAACGTGAATGAGTTTTTTAAATTTATCTTGCAACTATTTCCATATTTTCTCCCAATTCTTCTTCATTATCTACTTTTAACTGACTTTAAAAACTTCGCAAGTCCCTAAGCTATTTAAAACATTTAAAAAAAGGGTACTAACTAAGTTGTTATAATTAACTCCTAATTGGCTTTCACTTTTGAATAAAAGTAACCTCCTCATTTTGGTTCCACTTTTGATAATATTAGTACAGGCTTGAAAATGGAACAAATTTTTTTAGAAAATTTGCATTCCCGTGACATAAGCAACTGTGTTCCATAATAGACTTTTACAAGGTGGAGCTCCCTTTGTGCCTACGAATATGTCTGGTATTACCAATTTGTTGCCATGAAACAGTACTCTCACTCCAGCTTCTTAAGACAGTCAATGTGATTACAGGCTACGAGGCCATGAATCATTTCATCTTATTTCTAATGAAAAATGAAAATGAAAAAGTTTATTTATCTCAAAACAGTTACATGGATTATAAACGAGACATCACCAGGAAGTAATTGATAATACTTGTGTTATATTATTTTTAATTTTCTCATACGTGGCAACATCTGTGGCCATATTTGTTTGAGGATGCTCGGTCTGCAGTAGTAACTTAACATCAGTGGACTATTCGTTCATCACTCTCAAATTATATAAAAAAGAAATAAACAAAATCTCAAACTTATTTAAAACAGTTAACAAAGGAAAAACGTGAAAATGGTAAGGAGGACTAATTTATTCTTTATTTTTTATATTAAGTTACATAATATTTCATATTATTGAGACAAGAACAACAGAAAAAAGTGTTCATTATCAAAAATGACGTCTTGTCGGTCACTAACCAACTGACAAATAATTACTTTATACTGAACTAACACTTTCTCCTGTATTGTGTGTTCATAAATAATTGCACATGCAGAAATAGAGCAACTATTTACAGTCCATGTTTCGCTTCATCGGACTCAGGACACGAGCCCTGAGTCCAAAGAACCTGTGATAGTTTTTTTTCAAAGAAAGGAATATTAGTAACATTACTACTACTTCCGTTAACGTTCACTCCAAGTAAGCTTAAAATGGTCGTATTAGGAGTGTTTCACCACTCAGACCACACTAGTCCAATGCAAGAGACATTAGACTAGTGTGGCTTTGGTTAACAGTACAAAAATCATTGAAAAAGAACATCTTTTCAATGCCTCAAACAAATGCGCAACCACTGCGTCTACTCGGTGGTATAAAATGGTTTTAATCAAAGTAGCGTCCGCGAAGAGTCCGCGCTAAAGCCTTGTGCGCTTGTCCTTCTTAGACACACAGGTTTCTTTACGATGCTTTCCTTCATCGCAAGCACGTGGCTTCGCAGAAGCCGTGGTAGCTCAGATGGTTAGCGCTCGCTGTAAATTTCACAGTATCAATGAAATTGTTAATTGAAATTTTAAGTGTTGATTACCACGTGTTCGGCGGTGACGGAAAATTTCGTAAGGAAACCTGCATGTCTGAGAAATAAGATAAAAAAATCGAAGACATGTGAAGTTCGCCAACAGGCAATGGGGCTGCAGACGTTTATGGCTGTAACTTTAAGCACGTGGCAAATCAGGACTTAAAATTGCAATTAACAATTTGTTTGCTGCGGATCAAGCTCGGATGGCTCCCTATGAAATATTGAGGTTTACGCTTTTTTCACTTACCGCCGGAGCTTCCACTGCTTTCGGTTAATTTTACTTAATATAATTTAATGATGCTAATTTGATTTAACCTTAATATATTAAACCCTCAAATTGTCGTTAATTTAATTTCCCATATACTTGAGTTTATTTAAAGCTAAGTTATGTCTTATATTTAAAAGTAAAATTTCGGCGTCATTATCAAAGATACCGCAACCTCTATAGGGACGTGCGCATCTTTTCTTAAAAGTTGTTTTCATAATCGATATTTACGGTACACGGGTAAGAGGCCGCTACCTGTATTCAATTATTGATTTAAATTAGCTTGTAACGAAATTGTGTACAAAATTTTGATGCCACAATAAATTAAACAAGACATAGCAATAACCCCAGAGCTTTTTGTCAGTCTTTCTCTATAGTCTGGAAATACATTCATAATTTTAGAGACGTTGGTAAACGTAGATATTTATAGGGGTTTAAAAATATTTTTGATTCTGATTTTGACTTTGATAATCGTGTATTTATTTAAACAATTATAAAATACTAAAACAATTTACGACCCTCATACGTATTCGTGAACATTTTAGTAAAGCATTGCAAGTGTGAATTAACGCTTTTTCCTAAAGAATGATGAACGCTTTAAGGGTGATAAAAAAAATTTCACCCTCAACTCTTTGTCACCCACTGCAGGGCCCTAGTAAAGCAAAGTTACTTAATACTAAGTATTATGTGTAACACAAATAATGACGAAGTAGATTACAGTTAACAATATAGGCAGACGGCATAGCATTGGAAGAGCCACACGGCAGCTTTTGCTGTCGCACGGGTGGGCCAAACTAGATGGAGTGACGACCTGGTAAGATATGAAATGAAGACCTGTAATGAATGGGCGGACCGGCTCGAACCGAGGAGACCAATGACCTTACAGATAACCAGCGTGAAGTAGAAGCTTACTTCGCCCAGTAAGGGTAGGTGGTTGGAGGCCTAACCTCTCTCCCCCTTAACATGGTAGTGTAATTAAATAAGAAACCATTCCAGGAGGGTACCAGCACCTCTGGTATTGGTGAATTCCTGGCTGAACATCCACGCCCAAACTACCTTTCTCTTCCTTAGCGCGGTTGCTCAGGCTGCCTCGCGTATCCTGGAGAGGGCATACTGATCGTGGCACGCTATCCATGAATTTCTGCAACATAAGGGGATTTCAATCGAACGTTAACGAAGTCCACTAGGTACCATCTGAGGATAGCGAAGCCGACTTTGCTCTTTCTAACCGAGACGCAGGTGTCCTCTGTGGTCGAAACTTCTCTCCTATCCGGGGTACAAATTAGAACACCTTTGTGCCTCGGATTGGAGTTTGCATATACGTCAGAGAGGACATTTGTTCTCGACGCTTCGGCAGTCTTGAAGGTCAGCGGCAACCATCCTCGCGTCTACGGGGGACTCTATAGATAATGCCGACACAGATCAACTCATTGATCATATGTCCAAATCACTGCAGACTCCGTTCTACAACAGATCCCATCTGCAGAGATCGTGATCCTTGGTGATTTTAACGGCCACCACGCTGAATGGCTTGGTTCTCGTTTAACCGATCATGCGGGAATATCTGTTTATAAATTTGACACAAATGGTTCTAATCTTTCTTTCTAATAATTCTAGATGTTCATGATCGTGCACCTTCCCTGTTGGACTTTCTGGTGACCTTTCATCTGGACGGGTATCAGGTCTCCGTCGATGCCCCTCTTGGCTCATTGACTGATTTGGACTATGGTGCCACTCAACATTCCTATTGCGGTACGTTCTGCAGATCGCCGCTGTGTTTGGCCCTATAGGTTGGCCGATTGGGACAGAATGTTGTCTTTTTTAGCATCCTTCCCTTCCCATCGTGATTCTGTCGCTGATGTGGTACTTCAGGCAATAGACCTCTTTGTTCTATCATCTGTGGTGTCTGGTTTGGTCGATCCTGTAAAATTATATCGCACTATAATCGAAGTGCTTCACCAGTGCTTTTAAAAAGCAGTATAGTTTCGTCTTCAGGTCGGTACGATACGGTTTACACAGCGCTCAGTGTGCATAGCACTCCTCTCCCTAGATTTCAAGTCGAGTGGGCCTGATGGAGTTCCTCCCATTGTGCTGAAGACGTGTACTCCCTAGTTGACACCGGTCGTAACGTGTCTTTTCTAAAACTCTTTTTCCCTCCCGAACTCAAATCCCTAAAAACTAACCGAAAAGTCGACCGCTCAGACCTATCCAGCTTATTGTCTAAAATAATGAAAACCATTGTAAACGGCCAGCTCATGAGGTTGAGGATCACCAACTAAAAGTGACCGCCAGTACTATATCCGTCGGGGTTACTCAGTTGGTGATCTTCTGGCTTACCTGACTCATAAATCGGCGGAGGCGAAGGCCTTCGATCGGATTTGACACAAAGCTATTCTTTCGAAGCTCCCTTCCTATGGGCTTCCCGAGAATTTGTGCAACTGATTCGGCAGTTTTCTTGCAGATTGGAGCAACAAAGTTGTAGTAGAAGGTACATGCTTCATTTACAAGCCTATTTAAGCTGGTGGTCCACAATGCCACGTGGACCGTACCTACGCTGTTTCTTCTGCTGTAACGTGCACTGGTGATGCTTTATACACCGGCTGTGCCTATAATTCTCGGGAAAACATCGCCGTGTACCGGAACAAACTTGTGTCTGAAGTCGAGTCTTTGCCGGATACGAGACCTTATTGGGGCGACTAAATCTAATTAAGTTCAATGTCCAGAAGATACAAGTTTGCGCGTTTACCACTAAAAAACCCCTTTGTCATAACTCTTCAATTTCAGGGCACTGTTATTCGCTTTGTTACTTCAGGCAGTATCGGGATCTTCGGCGTTGACATATCGAATAATGTGCCTCTAAAACGCTTGGCGTGCTCACCAGAGCGGGACAGTATTTTATGCCGGCACACTGCTTGCAACTTTACAAGGGGCAGGTTCGGTCTAACATGGGATACTCTTGTCATCCCTGGGCCGGGGCTTTTTAGTACCAGCTCCTTCCACTTGACCGTATCCAGGGCAGAGCGAATCGATTCGTCGATGACCGACGAAGACGAAAGACGAGATGAAAAGATGTTGCATCCCTTTGCATTTTCTATCGCATTTACCACAGGAAGTGTTCAGAGGAATTGTTCGGATTAATTCCAGCCAAACAATTTCATCAACGCATTTCACAAATCCACATAATATTGAGTGATATTTGGCGGTACACTACTGTCCAATTTACTAGAAGTTTTCTTCCTCGAACGACTCATTCAAGAAACAAGCTTACTCCTTTTTAAAAAGCCGGCTAAGCGCCTACAATTTCCTTCGTATTGTATTTGTTAATATGCGGTGGTAGGCACTTGTCATCAGGGGAGCCACATGCTCGTTTGTCCCCCTCTTCTATATAAAAAAGACAATAAAACGTTTATGTTCTGGAAGTGGGAGTAACTATTGTGATTTCAGTTTGAGCTGTTCGCGGTCAGGAGCCAAAACGTTAAAATTCGAAAAATCTATAAACAAGTAGGGTAGTACATAATTTTTCGAATGATGCCCCGGGGCACTGCCCCGCCTAGTCCCTGGGTAGCTACGCCACTGATCGTCGCATAGTTTGCTTATTTATCATGACATAGATATTTATTATAATATTGTGTATGTATTAATATTATATGTATACATTTTTATGATATATACAGTGTAGATATATATATATATATATATATATATATATATATATATATATATATACACTGTATATATATTCTGGTTTATTCGAACTTTGTTACCTTTTTTTCCTCAATATTAGTTTACTTTCGGTGCACTACCTCGTATATGTTTATCTCTGCTTAGCCTAATGGTTTACTGGGAGAGAATGCCTTAAAGCATTAATTCCGCCATATGTACTATTTTATTTTTTGTGCATAAAAGTTTAAATAAATAAAAAAAATATATTTATGATGATTACTTCTATAATCGATATATATAGCCTATATCGATCCTTTGTGTTCACAGTTTCAAATAATGTGTATTTGTTGCAAGTATGTAATATTCTAATTAAAATATAATATTACACATAATATATATTTTAATTATATAACTTAAACAATAAGTATTTGAAATGTTTTAATGTTCATGTTCTTGCTATTTTGTATTTAGAAACGGAGGCTTATTTTGATAATGTGTCTTTTACGTTTGTAGCAAATATGCATACCCTCAATCCTCAATATTACATACAACAAATCATTTTTAAAATATGTAGATACATTACACTCATTACATTTCGGAACGCCTACCGAAAATGTCGATGCATAATTTAGTGGCGCTTTTTAAGTACAGTTATTAAAGATACGAGCCAATTAGGTAAGCCGAAATCTTTGCTTTTATTGCCTACACTTCTAATTACTTGTTTAAAAATATATAAATCATTCAAGTAACTTAAGAAACGGTATTTCTTTAAACACCGATAACATTTTTTTTATAGGATAAGGGTGAAAATCGAGCACACAGTCCAACTGATGTTAAGTGGTTGCTGTGGTTCATTGACATCTACATCTATCTTCGATTCCGAATTAAAATGCAGATGCATTGTCAGCCGTGAGGACTAAGATAGAATGCCTCTTTTCCAGCAAAAGGGTCTCCGGTTCTCTACACTCACCACACGAAACACAGCAGCGTTAAGCTGCTATTTTACGCAGGTATTCTGTGAGAGCGTGGTCCTTCCCCGGTCGAGCCGACCCATTCGTGCTACGACTATACCAGTAATATAGCTGTATGTAATATTAAATGCTTATCAAAAAATATAAGTTGTCAAATACTATATTGCACGTATTAGATTGAATATTTATTTGTATAGCATGACATAATAAAAAAAATTCAATAAAACTAAAAAAATTAAATAGATAATAATATAGTGCGCAGTAGTAGTATTAGCCATTCAATGAGTAAACGCAGTCAGCGCATTCGCTATACTTGTCTCTATAGCGGGAAAAAACCCAGCCTTCTTGTTTTCACTACTATTCTGAAATATATTTTAAAATTTCAGGTAAATAGATATTTTTACTCGAGGCATTATTTCCTCTTTATCTTTTTGCAACAATTCCCTTGCATCCCTTTAAAAAATAAATTCGAAACTGCATTCAAAATGGTACGTCTTATTCAATTCATTGGATATTATCTATGCTAATAGCGATTATGCTTGCTCACGTACAAAATATTCAGAAAAAATGGTATCTTACATCCATTAGCGCCTCATATCGTATGCAAATTGCCGACAAGCCGAAGACTACAATTACCATAGCTTGAACGCCGATTTCTCTTAATTTTTCGATTCACATTTTCCTTCATTTTCTTTCTTATCTGTATAGTTTACGATCGTATAATGTACACAAGGCCGAGGTGATGATTTTGGGTGGTCCAACTCTAAAGTAATTATGTTATTATTTATATGGAATTATTAATGGTGAGGTTTCACTTCAACTGTCTCATCAAGATAAGTACGTATTCAATGAGCACTCATTAGTACGTTATCGGATAAACGATTGACTTTTAACGATTATCTCTGTTGAGATATTTTGACTTGATTGTCTTCAAGAGCTGCCGGTGAAATTATGTTCAAGTTTTCTATCAATTATAATATTGAATATAATAAAGAAATATGAATATAAGAAATATTGTATAAATATTTGTGTTAATGAGATAAACATAATAATATAAATCAACATAAATACATAAATCTCTAACACTTTGTTATTATCAAATTGGTATACAATTAAATTTATTAAGTATGAGATAAATACGATAGACAACTTAAGTAATAATTGATTACAAAGTACAATTTGAAGGTCAACAATATTTTCTGATAGCAAAGTCTATATTTGTCATCAAATTATATCCCCAATCAATCGATCTATCTGACCGTTTTTTTATGATTCAATGAATTTAAAGTGTCTACATATACGCGGGGTACACTGTAATTCTTGCGAAAATCATTAAGCTAAAATTACATTATCTTGTTTACGGTGTACTTCGAAGCATTACCATGGTGTAATAGGTTGCGTCTTCTAGGTCGTTTTTCCCTAACTTTTTCAAAGAACCATCCATCCGTCTGGGGGTAAAAAATGAAATCAATTTTGCCCTCGAACAGCCGTAGAAAAGACTGATACTTTCTTCCCAGAATCTCACAATATATCCATGTTGCATCTCCTGTCACCATATCATACACAACATTTGATCGTCCGTGATCATATTTTAATAACATTTTTTAAACCAATCAACTCGAGCCCGTTTTTTTTTTTCTGAGATGAGTTAAAGGTTCAAGGTATCCAGCGAAAAATTGGTTTTTACCATTTAAATATTGATGTAAATTGTTTGAATTTGGCTCATATCAATACCCAAATGTCCTCGTATCACCTCATAAGTGATGCGCTGGTTTTTTTTCAATATTTCGTCGGATAGTAGCTATATTTTCCTCACTGATCGCAGTTTATGAATTTCTTCATGAAGAGAAATACGCCCACGATCAAATGCTACGTACCAACGCCTTAATTTGCTCAAATAAAGTGGAAATCCCCGCCAAAGGCTTTTTGAAGACAAGAAGTGCAGTGTTGTGGAAAGGGTGAAATTTAATAAGTATAATTTAGACCAGTGGTAAAAGCCTCGCCCACAAAATAGTAGCTCTATTCCTTAAGAAAAACTTTATTTGCAGAATAGTAAGAATAGTAGATCAATCAAATTTTGTACGTGGTAGAACCATGCTACAGCTATATTAGTAGTATAGCTGTAGCACGAATGGGTCGGCTCGACCGGGGAAGGACCACGCTCTCACAGAATACCAGCGTAAAATAGCAGCTTAACACTGCTGTGTTTCGTATGGTGAGTGTTGAGAACCGGAGACCCTTTTTACTGGAAAAGAGGCAGTCCAGTTGAGCCTTCACGGGTGACAACGCATCTGTATTTTGATTCTTTATTGAGGATAGATGTAGATGTCTATGGGCCACAGCAACCACTTACCATCAGGTGGACTGTGTGCTCGTTTGTCATCCTATGATATAAAAAAAATCAAATCGTAAATTAATTTAGGTTACGATGACCTAAGCGAGGAGGTGCGTTAAGGTTTCCCATGAATAACGTGTGCTAATCACGCCAAGGTCGATGAAGCGCCAGAAGCTAAGGCCAGAAGATTACTATGATTTTAAATAAATGTTTTTTAAAATATATACTTACTCCGAAACATTAAACTAGTTGTACTTGCGACTTTGTTTGCAGGTAATCATTTTCTTAGATTGTTTAATAGCCAGTAATATATGCATGTTTCTCTTTTATTTTTGTTCATTCTTTAATTTTTTACGTGGTAGAGCCATGCTGCAGCTATATTAGTAGTATAGTTGTAGCACGAATGGGTCGGCTCGACCGGGGAAGGACTACGCTCTCACAGAAAACCAGCGTAAAATAGCAGCTTAACGCTGCTGTGTTTCGTATGGTGAGTGTAGAGAACCGGAGACCCTGTACTGGCAAAGAGGCATTCCATCTTAGTCCTCACGGGTAACAACGCATCTGCATCTTGAGTTTTTATTGAGAATAGATGTAGATGTCTATGGGTCACAGTAACCACTTACCATCAGGTGGACTGTGTGCTCGTTTGTCACCCTATCCAATAAAAAAAAAGTACGTGTACGTCTATTTCCGGCAAATAAATTATTTTCCTTCTTTCTTTATACTTATAAAATGTAACTTTCTAGGTGGTAGGACTTCATGTCTGTTAACTGAAGTCCGCTTGCATTGCTGAGCTGCGCGAAGCAGAGCTTGCATTACTGCTGTGTTCAGGTTTGAAGGACTTAAAGAGCCTGTATAGCCATAGACTGTGAGACATTCCGTGTTAGTCCTCAGAGGTGACAACGCAACTGTAGTCTTCTTGGTTTGAAGTAGTATTCAGGTGTCCATGAACTGTAGTAGCCACTTACCATCAGATGGGTTGTAAGTTCGTTTGTCACTTCAGTTTTGTAAAAGAAAACTTCATTATAAAAATAGATCAAGTGCGTGGATGACTCCAACAAAGACGGTTAGTTAAATTTGTAAGAAGCCAACAATTACCCTAATTAATAAATATAAAGAGCCTCTTGAATTGCAAATTCAATGATGAAGATGAAACGGTATTTCTTTTGACATTTTTGGGTCATAAAGAAATTAAAGCGATATGATATGGATTAAACATGTATTTTGAATACTTAGAACAAAGTATTTTAAATATTGAACATTCTATATTTAATTATAATAATAAAAATTGTATAGTAAATAAATTCTACAATTAAGGTGGTGGTTAATTCATTACGTTGTATGCAAGCAAAATATATCAAAACAGACACCAATAAAACTAAAAAAAAATCTGTTAATAATTATTATGCAATATTAATATATTTTAGGTGAATAAGTTACATAAGTTACAAATTTGTTAATTACAATAAACATTTGAAGAAATAGAGTATTATAATTATTGTGCTACTCGTAATACCTACCTATTGTAGCATTTAGTTTAACACATTGTAAGTAACAGGTTTGTAATATAACAGTTTTCAAAACCTGCGATTGCTAGATAATATTTTAATTAAAGGGACTAACTCTCCACATTCCATATCAATATTTCAACAAATTAAAAAAAATTAAAAAAAAGTAACAACAATTCTCCTGTCGCATTGAAATGTGATTAATGGCATTGTCTCGTTCTCTTGTTGTTAGAATGCTTATAAATGAATCGGGAGGCCGCAGTGAGTCCCTCAGGATAGAAATGAGGATAATTCAGTTAAAAGTTGTTACTATAATACGTAAATAGTGCTTTTTTTAGTGTGGATATTTGACTTTTTTATTTAATTTATATTTTGATGAGTTACTGTCTTTAATATTATTTAATCGTCAAGAACAAATATTTTGTATAAAACTACTTTTCTTTTTATTTCATTTAAAATAAGAAACTTTGCTTTTAATATGTAATCATATTCAATAAATATATGAAATAATCGGCCTGGTTTGCAGTCGGACTGATGATAGAAGTGTCAGACACCACGCACCAAGGTACTCGTATTATATATTGCACGTAGGACATGATTATTTTAAGTGACTCTCTAATGGTCTAGTGGTTATAAACGCGATTGCCGATCATGAAGTCCTGGGTCATTGGCCCGGGCCAAGTCAAAATGAGTTATTGAGTTTTTTCGTCAAGGAATGCTTAGTAGATACCCGGAGTGAGGAAATCTGGTGGTTTCGCCCCCATGACACGGAAAGCACGTAAAGCCGTTGGTCTTGTACCTGATCTCTCTCCGGTCATATCTGCTAGCCGTCCCATCGGACTATGAGAGTGAGGGATTAGAGTGCACCTGTGCTTGCGCATACACTTAGGTACTATAATCATACTCCGTTGAGTCTGGCCGCCGTGACCTAAATTCGGTCTGAAGGATAATATTATTAGTATATGACACAAAATAAATAGCATGTTATGACTTTCCAAACTCCTGCTATATACAAATAGACATATTATATTATCTCGTTATAGAAATGTAAGTGTAAAGTCATAACTACGGAACATGGGCATAGCTAGAAAGGGTAAAACTAGAAGGAAAAGACTCCATAGGGCACGGCCTCCGCAATAAATCTATGTGGCCTACTTAAAAAAAATCTTGGCTATGCCTCCGAGAAGGAAGAGACGTTTACCAGGCACTCTTCTGATTACTAGTCAGTTTCAAGTACTATGTCGTCATTTTAATAATAATAATAATTATAAAATGTATATATGCCAATAATAAATATATTTCTATTTTTTATTTCATTTACTTTCTCTAAATTTATTTTAGGAATGTTTAAGTAAAGTTACTTTTCTATGCGGGTTATAGAGCAATTTGTTTGCCGCAATGCCGTCATGTTGCCGGACCTCACATTCCCTCGAAATATTTGCTTTTATGGAATCCATTTGAAACGACGAGAGATTTGAAATTAAAAAAAACGCTCAGGACAAAATTAAAATTTATAATTAAAAAAGGAAAAGTAAATTAATTAAAAAAATAAAATAAAGCAGTTACAAAACTAAATCGGTACTCTCATAATAAATATTTTAATTAGTATTTGTTACCAAAACATAAAAGCAAAACGGTCCCAGTTCTTAAAAGTAAACTAGTTGCATATATCGTGGGAACTTAGTCTATTTGTCCGTTCGTTTGTTAGCCTTCACGGCCGACGACTAAACACTCGACGCCTTTTGTCCGAAAATGTAATGGGAATAGATAAATACCGGGATGAAGGCACATCTTTGAGGCTGGCGCTACAAACATTAGAAAATAATAGATAGATACTTCAAATGTAAAAAAAATTACAACTTTGACGGTTTAAGAAGAGAAACATTTTTTGTCATCTCGTAAGCAGTCCCCAGCTGGTCATAGGATTTTCGTAATTAGCTCGATCGGGGTAAGACCAAGCTGTTTCTACAACTGAAATTTTGATTTACATGTTTTTCTCCACACAACAACAAAATTAGCATTTACCATGAGGTGAAATAGCAGTAGATTATTATACCATGTGCTAGAGGACTGGCTTAAAATACTTGAAAAATATTTGTAAAGATGTGATAAAAATATGTTTTTCCCCAGATAATTCGTCTCTCTGATTTGACAACCCTATGTCAACCTTAGGCAAGATATACACATGGAACGATATTGTTTTTTATAGATAAAGGTTGACAAGTGGGCATCTTTTCTTAATCTAATATATAAATATTAATGTCTGTTTGTTCGTATTTTATGCACTGCCATACCGTTCATCAGATTGCGGTGAAACTGTCAACTTATTGCTTGCACTTGCGCGAGTTTATTGGCATAGTACAATTAACTAACAGTAGGCGGCGCGCGTATTGTACCGAAAAACTTATTTAATAGTTGTATATCATACAACTTCAATAAATGTATTATCAATCCTAATTAAACAATAGAACTCTTCAAATTTAAAATGATATTTCCACAATTATTTCTTCTGCGGTGACAATTCGCCGGGTACCAGCTAGTTAAGAATAAAAAGCAGATGCGATGTCATATCTGAGGACTAAGATATAATGCCTCGTTAGCAGTAAAAAAGATATACAGTTCTCCATACTTATCTTACGAATTACGGTAGTAGGTATTTAACGCTGGTATTGATTGAGAGGTGGATTCTACTTATCCGTGCTGCAACCATAATATAGCTGCAGTGTGGCTCTATCACATTATATTATTGGAATAAAACTAAGAAAAATCGCTCTAAGAAAATCCTTCATTATAAAATAACCATAGACATAAAAGTTGACACTTAAGCATTTATTTGGGCATTTGAATTTTATAAACCTATAGTAAATTGTGAAAATAAGAATATTATTTTTGTAAAGTTTCATCTTTCTCTCATTTCAGCCGGACAGGTCGAGCTTAGAACATATCCGCAAGGGAACGTAATGGACTTGTAATACCCGACGACTTCAAACACACTAGTGGCGTTAAAAGGACGAAGGCCAACACAATACGAATTTCTTGATGTGGAACGACTATAAAGAAATAGCGGGACGCTATATTAGAGTAAAACAACATTAATTTAAATGTCATTAGTTCTTTATCATCAATATCATCAACATTACAGCTCGTTATAAAAAAATCATAATAAATAATAAAATAAAACCCCCGCCTTTAACCTCCTGTATATCGATACATACCATAACATACCAAGAGACGATCGCGTCTCTTGGTATGTTTGTCAGATCTTCATTACTGGGATTCTTATATTATTATTATATTTTTCCATCAGGCAAAACCAGCAACAAACGACGTTGTGATATATGAATCTTATTGTAAACTAGCTGATCCTCGCGACTTCGCCCGCGTGTTATTTGGGATTTTAGTTTTTTTGCGCGGAACCCTAATTCTTTTTCTAAAATAAAATTAGCCTAAGTTACTCCTCATGACATCAGCTGTCTGCCAGTGAAAGTCCCGTAAAAATCGGTCCAACTGTTTCAGAGATTAGCCGGAACAAACAGACAGACAGACAGACAGACCGACAGACAGACAAAAATTTAAAAATTGTGTTTTTGTTATAAGTATCGTATATACTTTCATATGCATTTTGTAAAAAGCCGTAATTTTGACATTACAAACAGACCCCTCAATTTTATTTATTTGTATAGATGAGGTTCGTGGTTGTAAAACGTTTGTTGTTAAAACGACTTTCAATATAATATATACGTATCATTTATAATCAATAACTAAATTCAAGTTTATTACTCTTTCTAATAAGACTAAGATCCCTCTATTTAGATGATTCTTTTAGGAAATTTTGTTTCCTTTTTTATTTCAGTTTCAGATAAATAAATAAAAAAAATGTGTGTTTGTGTGTGTGTGTGTGTGTGTGTGTGTTTGTGTGTGTTTGTTGCTTTATATGCTAACTGAACGAAATCAAAATTACATTTCTATAAATGAAAGGCGTGCTAAGAGGCTTATTGGTGTCATCAATATGGTTGGAACCCATCTTACCAGCCTCGAGTACAGGAGCAAAGTAGCCACAGATCACGTAGTCCCAAAAAGTATTACTTGCCATTTTTTTTACTTATCCTTATTTATTATATATTTATAAGTCCATGCATGACTACAATCCCACCTGGTGGTAAGTGGTAGTGAAACCTACGGTAAGTGGTAATTAATACCTAAAAAGTCTGAAAATTTGCACTGTTTTAGTTTAACAAAAGCAATGGAAAATACGAAAGAAACTGTTTGGTTCAAATGCAACATAGGGGTTAGAACCCGCCGATCACCTAGTTATCCAGTGATGGAAAAAGCAGCGAGGAATGAAGGTATATAATTTCTGCGCACATTCTCCGAATTGCATCTTATAGAATACCGAAATGCTGACTACTACGCGTTTGTACTCGAGGCTGAAGAGATTGTTTTTAACTAAATCAAGGTTACCAAGAAGCCTCTTATAGCGCGTCTCTTCAATAAGCCCAACGCTGCTGTGGCATTTTGCAGCATCAGTCCAGAAATAATAACAGTATTCCATGAACGGCAGGACTTGCGCTTTATAAAATGTAAGAAGCTGTCAAGCTGTCCTTAGGGCTGATTTGTCCCTAGACTAAATGAACGACCTATAGTTGAGGCTCGGAGAAATACCAGCCCTTAACATGAAAGCGGTCAGTGTACTCTAAAGATACATACCGAAAATTAGGAACCAGGGTGAGCGGGCTCCTTTTAGCAGTGAAGAGACTATATTATTATAGCAGCATATTGTAAAGGGTGCTTAGTGAGATATTTGATTTACAATCGTGTAGACAATGGGCTACCCATCTATCACTTCTTTCATAATTTCTCATCTAAATCCTATTTTTAGCTCACTGCTTTCAGGCTATCCCTATCTCCCCGGGATTAATGGCGTGACGTTATGTACGAATGAAATGCTCGATTCTTACTCGGATTGTTACTCCTAAATTAAATGCCTAAGTTTTTATATCTCGAATTACGTGAAATATTATTTGAAAAAGTTTTTTATTTTTAATTTTTTACTAATGAGTTACTCAGGGCGACCATATAACATAACATGTACCTACCTTAACTTGCAAATTTAACTCCCGGGCTTTCGCTTGTCCTTTAAACCACACAACTGGACAGTGGACGTTAAATATTTACCAAGTGGAGTATTTTTTGTCAAGCCCAAGTGGAAGGGTTGAATGGCTGAGGGTGTTTGGAGAGACGCGGCAACCTTCACGGTGGAATTTGGAAAATTGTGCCGCTAAACAATATGATAATGGCCTGTCTTTTGTTTCTATGACAAGCGTGGACCATGCGATTTGCATAAATTTAATTCACTGTCAATATAATCATGTAACAAATAAGGTGTTTATTATGCTTATACATATTTTTATGGAATATGGTTTAGCTGATGGTAAGTAACTACCGCTGCCAATGAACAACCACCAGAAGAATTATAGGTGCATTGCTGACCTCTTAAAAAGGAGTAGGCTCTTTACTTGAAGATCCCTGAATCGTATCGGTCAAAATTAGTTAGTAAACTTCTGGAAAATCGCCGTGATGGACGGCCAAGCATTCAGATGGTTTGGATGTTATAAAGAATTTTGTTGCAATGTGCATTGCAATGAATTGTGCATGTGCAATGAATTAATTAATCATGTCCGTAGTATGGCGTATATTATAAGTAATTTTTTTCGACTTCTTGACTAATATTTACGTACCTCGTTTGGAGCCGGGGCGGCATCAGAGGCAGCTGAACAGAGTAAGTGGCGCAAATATGAGTCTCTGAGTGATGACTACATATTTGTGCCATTTGCTGTAGAGACTATCGGTCCGTGGAGTCCACGTGCGGTGAAGTTCCTAATGGAACTCCATCCGCGGCTGATCGTTAATGCTGGTGATAAGAGGGCTGGTTATTTTCTCTCTCAAACGCTAAGTATAGCCGATGTTTATGATTTAATATTTTAAATCTTTATGGCATAATTTTATTTTATTTAATTCTTTTTTTTATTACATCTACATAATTTTTAATATTTTATTATATACAATATTAAAAACTATAATAAAAAAAATAAAGCTGGTAAATGATTATTTAATTATTATTTATAATATTATTTTATACCACACTAAACCCTGATAATTTAATAAAATTTTTATGACACCGAGAGGTCTATCGACGGATTCAACTCGGCTGGACATCGTTCGGGAGATTACGACACATCTCGTCAGGTACACCTCAAAACTTGAAAACATGATTGTACCACCAGTACGTGTTGACTGACAAACGACTTGACTGACTGACTTGATTGACTGACTGTTGGGTGAGAAACGATCCTGATCGTAAGTGGATGCCGTGGCACATAGACATCTAAATTTATCCTCAATTAAGAATCAAAATATAGATGCGTTGTCACCCCTGAGGATTGAGATAGAATGCCTCATTTACAGTTAAAAGGGTCTCCGGTCCTCTACACTCACCATACGAAACACAGCAGCATCAAGCTGCTATTTTATGCTGGTATTCTGTGAGAGCGTGGTCCTATCCTGATCGAGGCGACCCGTTCGTGCCGCAACTACAATATAGCTGCATGATAATGGCATTCTATAAAAAAACATAAAGGCGTATTTTGAAAATTACGGCGAGTGCTTAGCCCTTGAGCTACCAAGGATGGAAAATGCCAGTAAAATTGCATGGACTCCCTACTTAAAGAAGCCGATAATCACAGTATGTGAGTCATGTTTAAAAGTTCCAAACCAGTACCAGAAAGTAGCATTTCAATTATGGCAAATCAATTAATAGTAAAGTCCGGTAGTTTACTGTTTAAGGGGTGAAGAAAAAAACAAAGAAGAAGGAAAAGGGAACGTCTTTAATTCTGAAGTTGGGTAGCTGAAAACATTGCCAGTTAGAAGAACAAAATTTCTTAATTGAATTTTGAATATGAGCGTTTTCAATTTTCTAACCAAATAAGTTCATAGTATAATCACACGCGAAAACATTACAGTGTGTTACATGTTTTTCATAAAAACATAGACAACAGTAAGATGAAGCGCAAAGTGTCTTCTTTTACATATTTTTGTGGTATATTTTAATTAATTTAATTTGGGACTGGATGTTCGTCCTTGTGCAATTTATATATTATGTAAAACGTTTGAAAGATGAATTATATTTGTCAATTTAACAATTTATTATAATCTAATATTAAATAATGAGACTTTTATGTGTTAATTTATATTTAAAGTTTACTAAATTTACATATATAAGTTTATCAAATTTCACAAAATAATAACAATATCTTTCATTGTATATAAATTAATATTAATTTAATTTCAAACAACAAAGAAAGATTTATATTAGAAGAAAACAGCGTAATTTTCTATCATGTCTACCCTTCTTTTGTAACGACGAATTGTTCCCATTTTCTCACAGAGTTTTCAAGGGTGATTTAAACGAAAGAATTGTTTGCCGATCTCTCCACTTCCATTGTAATGGGTATAATAGAAGCGGGTTTAAAGGGATATTGTTTAACTTTCGCCTTATTCGGTGATATAGTTGAAATGTGGATACACCCTAAATTAACACCCTTAGTTGGCTGGAACCCTAAGAAAATATTAGGAAAGATAGTTTATGCCACAGTAAATAAGTATTCAATTGTCACTTAAGTTCATAAATTGTAATTAATAAAATGAAACATGTAAAAACCATGTATTGCCAGTGTAAGAAAATTCACTTCATTATAATGATGAATTGTAGGTGCTTTTGCGTATAGATCTTACATGTCCAAATCTAAAATACACAGTTATACAAACTGTGGTAACGAGTGTCTGCTCTGACTGTTGTTCTGATCCAAGATTTTGAGACTCTATAGTCAAGTTTTTTTTAAAACTATTTAGGATATATAATCAAGTTGTAAATGTTGCAAGCAAACTTATCTCTTTACTTACATGACTTTGATACTAGTATCACACTAGTATCAAAGTCATGGGTCGGTCAAAACATTTTTTTACTTCACTACTTTATCGTGAGTATTTTAAAGAGTATGCTCCACCTGGTATGCATTATTTAAAAAAGTTACCCATGTTCACACCATTAAGTAGAGTTGAAACCGCTGGTCGTATTTCTCCAAATTACCAGACTGTGAAATTTGGATATAGAATTTTTGGATGCATTTTTCGCCATAAGTTGTTCCTGAGAGTCTTGTTCGTCAATTATCAGGATGTAACGCGTACAGGTGACATTAATATTTGGAGAAAAGTTGTCACATTCTCCTAACTTTTACAATATTAAAAAATTTCAAACTGGCAGACGATGTTCTACCATTTCCGGTAGGTCCAGATTTTGTAGTTTTCTTTTTTGGGCTAAAACGAACATAATATATTTTAAATATGGGTTATAATGTCCATAATATAGAATTAGTTTATAACTTGACTACAGCACCACCTATCGAGTATTAATTAATCATGTCCGTAGTATGGCGTATATTATAAGTAATTTTTTTCGACTTGTTGACTAATATTTACGTAACTCGTTTAGAGCCGGGGCGGCATCAGACGCAGCTGAACAGAGTAAGTGGCGCAAATATGAGTCTCTGAGTGATGACTACATATTTGTGCTATTTGCTGTAGAGACTATCGGTCCGTGGAGTCCACGTGCGGTGAAGTTCCTAATGGAACTCCATCCGCGGCTGATCGTTAATGCTGGTGATAAGAGGGCTGGTTATTTTGTCTCTCAAAGGCTAAGTATAGCCATTCAGCAGGGAAACGCAGCCAGGGTTATTGGCACGATACCGCGGGGAGTAGAACTGTATAATAATTAAGTTCCTAGTTTTAGTTTTTTTTATCATAGTTTTTAATATTCTATATAATAAAATATTGTATATTATAAAAAATATTTATATTGTGTAATTATTACCTCAATTGTTCAAGTAGTCAGATTTATCGTCAGATACGATTATCAACGGACTCACCAACAATATACCTATATATTTATGTCATGACTAGCGATCCGCCCCGGCTTCGCACGGGTGATTTCTGGATCTCGACAACAGCGCCACCTACCGGGTCCAAAAACTCGAACACACAAAAATTTCATCAAAATCTGTCCAGCCATTTTCGAGTTTTGCGAGACTAACAGACATCAATTGGTTTTTATATATTATATAGATTATTATCTCAATTGGTCAAGTAGTCAGTATTAGTTATACGATCATTAACGGACTCACCAACAATATACCTATATATGTATGATGATAAGTGAATAGCTACTTGCAGATTAGGCACATCTGCAATCAATTTCAAACGAAGAAGGTGAAATTTTTTAAACTCGGTTACTTTACTTTTTCTCTTATAATACTTGCGCTTTCGTTTGTCGGCAGAAATAGGGTAAGAGAGTGGTGCCGACTCGAACGAAACGAAGTCTTATTAGAAAAGAAAGTCTTAGTACGTGGAGTTCTTTCACCTAGGGCTTGTTGTTTTAGATCATTGAAATATATAATAATAACAATAGCGACTAAAAGAAATGTTGTACGCATCTGAGTAGAAAATTAAAACGGAAGAGTAGAAAATTAAAATGAAGTTGTTGGATCTTGATAAATATTTTAGGGTTGTCATTTGGAATGATAAATCCATCATATTTCGTGCATACAGGTCCCTTTCTTTATAAAAATAAACTCAATTTTAGACTCTAGTTATGAAGTAAGGGATTAAACGGTCCAAAGTAAATACAATGCCCACTTCGAAAATATTAATGTGAGGATAAAGAAGCGTTACTTGATTCAAGCCTCTCCGGCAGGTAGTGAGGGGACCGGCTCGGCCGATTGTTTGTACTAACAGTTAACGCAAACCTTAACTAGTTGGTACGGGTATGATGCGTCTCGATTAACGTTCGTTTTGGACCCGTGAAGAATTTTTGTATACACTCATTCAACTTGAAATTCTTGTGAATGTACTCGTAAAGCTTAAGTGGGCGTATGCGCACGTTTCAGCGCAAAAGCGTAGTATCTTAAGATTATTGGGATGTATTTTTTATATCTTTTGTGACTTTTAACATAAAGTGTGCATAATTACAATTCTTTTATAAAGAATAAGGGTGAGCAACGCGCACGCAGTCCACCTGACGGTAAGTGGTTACCGTGGCCCATAGACATCTACATCTTCCTCGATAAAGAGTCAAACGGAATATTGGCCAGGAGACAAATTTTATAAAACAGATTTAAAAAAAAATCACAATAAAGCCATTTACTCCAGAGGAACGTTAAAATACGTATTTTTTAAACTGACAAAATCGTCCTGGTGAATTTTTTTTTTATAGAATTTGGGTGACAAACGAGCACACAGTCCATCTGATGGTAAGTGGATGCTGTGGCCCATACACATTTACATTTATCCTCAATTAAGAATCAAAATGCAGATGCGTTGTCACCCCTGAACTGAAATGGAATGCCTCGTTTCCGGTAAAAAGGGTCTCTAAAAATTAAAAGAAGAGAGAATCATAAAATTAGCACAAATTATATATCATAGTAGCTGTTCCCCGCGACTTCGTTCGCGTGTTAGTGTTTTTATGTTTCTGCGCGGAACCCTGATTCTTTTTCTAAAATAAAAGTAGCCTATGTTACTCCTTATGAAATCAGCTATCTGCCAGTGAAAGTCCCGTCAAAATCGGTCCAGCCGTTTCGGAGATTACCCGGAACAAACAGACAGACAGACAGACAGACAGACAGACAAAAATTTTAAAAATTGTATTTTAGTTATAGGTATCGTATTTACTTTCATATGCATTTAGTAAAAAACTGTAATTTTGACATTACAAACAGACACTTCAATTTTATTTATTTGTATAGATTAGGACAGTTTCGATTTAAAATATTTAAAAGTTAATTTGTTAGAGTAGTGTTTGGTATCGTATTAACCACACAATCAATTACCTTTATAGTAGAGTAAACAATGTTTATTTGTATAAATAAGTCATATTCCAGATTCCAAAGATATCTAAAGTAAAGTCGGCTTTACAAGAAATTGTTTTTACCTGTTTGGGCACTTCACAGCAATCAAACACACCTGTACCCGTAGCACCGGTGCACTACGAGCCGCTGGTTAACACTTACATCAGTGCATACGTTAGAATCGACAAACATAATCAATGTGCGTCCCGATCCAAAACCTCTTTCCTTTCATTCGGTCATAGAGTACTCAAAAATAGAGAGTCTTTAGTTTCTCACGAGGTAATCTTAACAAAGTGTATTAGTTAATTTTGAAACTGTAATAGCGAAATGTTGGTTAATAAGGTTGTAACCATAGAATTGTTGCGTAATAATTCTATGATATAATATTTATCGAAAAATATCTGACGGGGTCCTGTATATATTGTTACAAGATCTATTTTAAATAAAGATTGTAAGGTAATTAAAAAATACCAACCTCATCTGCAATCGTTTCACCATGTAGATTGATTTATATGGCTTGGGTGAACAATTGTAAAACTGTAGCGAGGGTTACCAGTGTAAGAGTGCATTCAGCAACTTGAAATATTTAAAAAGGGCTTCTGCTGCTAACATAAGAATGATAAAAAGTAAACTTATTTCTTTGTAATTAAAAATAAAAAAAATTGTGCAACCGACTTCAATATAAATTATTAAGAATAACTCAAACGCTATTGTTCACACCTTGATTATATGGGACCATATGTGAAGCACCAGCTTTCAAATAAAAAAAGAAACATCGAGATCGGTTCACTCAGTAAAAAGTTATGAGGTAACACACATTCAAAAAACATACAGTCTAACTGAGTACCGTCTCCTTTTTGAAGTAGATAGAAAAATAGTGATATTTGACATCCATTTATACACTATCGTCTATCAAATATTACTGGTGAGAACAGGTAGCACTCCTCTAAGTTTCCCTCATAGGGAGGATATCTGCAATATCTACCACGCTTTGCAGGCTGATTGACAAATCCATTTTTTAATAATTTTAATTTGTCATCAGGAAGATACTGCTCCATTTCGTGATTAAGTTTCCCTCTGTCAACTCTAGGGCGCCCACTGAACGATATGGGGTAGAGGATATTCCTACACCGCCACTACTCGGATGTTGTGATATTTTAATAAGTATTTGTATTGTTACACCACCCATTTTTATTTAATAAACGCTGCAACCTACTTTTAGCCGCGCGTGGCATGTATTTAAATTTACTTAATTAATTGCATTCTCACAATCGGCAGTACGTCAACAACCGTCCTCTAAACACCAACTACTCAAGGGAAGATTTGCCACTCTAACTTTATAACTATTTTACTTTTATTAAACTTTTAACTTTGGTGATCTTTTCCCTTTGACGTGCTCATTAACTAATTACAACTCTACTACTTGAAAGTGTGTGGCCTTATAAACCATACAGTATTGTTTATTGCAAGTTAATATTCATTTAGTTTAAAATTTGTACTTGTAAGTGTAATTGCTGGATTTTTGTAATGGATAAAATATATATCACTTCGATTTTATCTTTTATGAAGATGAGACGCGGAGAAACACTTTTATTTTTGAAGCAAAATATAAAATATTCATAGCAAAGCTAAGATTTTCTTAAGTAATAATAATTTTTTAAAAGCCTTGCTCGAAAATTTGTAGAAATACCTCTTGATTTATCCAACCTTTGTTTTTCCTCTCTCTTTCGCTTCATAAGTGATATTTTGTATAATATGTATTTTATTTATTTAAAGATTTTATATATAAGTACCGTTTATATATTAATTATTCATTCTTTATTATATAATAGATATTAGGTATGTATATTTTACTAAGTATATTATTTATACTATTTAATGGTATTTTGTTGTGCCCTATATCTTTATTGATTGTTAATAAAATTTATGAAGTGATTGTTTACACCTGTCACATTTTTTCAAATTATCCAGGGTCGACTGGTAGAGAATGCCATAGTGCACTAATTCCGCCCTTTATATCTCTTATTATAAGGTGTGTGATAAAGATTAAACAAACATAAATAAAAATATTTAAATTTTAACTACAAAGCCATTGATTTAAGTAGGTAGATGTGAGATGAAAGAAACAGTTCCGATAAGCACAACTATACACGTGCATTTGCTAGAAAAAATGAATATGAATCAGGCAATCGTTCAAAAACAACGAAATGTTTTTAATTTTCTTGAAACTAATAAACGACAATAGTGCACGAGTACTGAACTTATGATAACTAAAGAATGAAGAAGTAAAGGTGGCCATAAGCGATTCACGTGCAGCCATGGCCCTTGTATGATGTAATGCATCGATTCAACGGACGTTAAAACCGTGAAGCGAGTTATATGGGCGTAGCAATTTGACGTACTAACTAAATAGTAAAAATATTACATGTTGATAAAAATGCATTCATAGTTTACGCTAAGGACGTAAATGTGAAGGATTATTACTGGACATTCTTTAGTACTTTACTACTCTACTTTAGTATTTCGCGGTCATTGTTTAAGTCGTGGGAATGGTGTACTCATTCTAGCAGAAGACAAAATTAAAAAAAAGCAAAATCACCAGTTTTGAAGTCGATAGCCGATAGTCAGTATTTATAGCGGCTTCTCTTCTGTCTAAGATTGCACTCAAGTCAAGTTTTCTGGCACTACCATCACCAACAGTATATAAATGTCTAAAGCTGGACATTCGAGTAGGTTTCTATTTATAAAGAAATATATATATATATATATTGTACTATTTGGGCAAAATTTAGTAACAATAATTTAACATACCCATTAACCGGTCTAATATGAAAACTTTTTCGCCAAATATCAATTAGTTCTTTTTTATTATTTATACCTATATATATATATATATATATATATATATATATAGGTAAATAGGATTTGCAATAGTTATCACACAAATTATAATTTTTTTTAGCATAAGCAACATCTAACTATAAATAACTAAACTATGACTGAGTTCTGCCTCCGATGTACCACAGACGATGGAAAAAAGTTCCATCCCCTGAAGCACCACGTCAGCGACAGAATCAGCAACAACGTTGGGATAAAGACCGCACCCTGTCCCAATCGGCTAAGATATAGTGCTAAACACGGCGGCAACCTGGAGAACGCAACCGGGATGGGAGCGTGAGTTCAAAATTATGTATAATAGAAATATTTGAAAAAAGAAAATAGTTTCAACTTATTTTTCTATTATAAGAAATAAATAATACTCGACATTCCTTACATACATTCACAATTCGGCTACAGTATTATTTTATAACAGACGCATTAAGCTCAAGTTACCAACTATTCTATGATTGTTGGTATTAAACATACCAAAAGAATACAGAAAACCTTGGCGTCTTTGATAGATCTCCCCTTTAATAGTAATACAACAAAAAATATTACCTTTTGTTTTTTACTTTTTATTCGTATATTCATGTTTAAACGTGGTAGAACCATCTTGCAGCTATATTATAGTTGTAGCACGAATGGGTCGGCTCGACCTTCGTTAAATAGCAGCTTTATACTGCTATGATTTGTATAGAGACCCCTTTTACTGGAATCGAGGCATCCATATTAGCTCTCAGGGGTGACAACGCATCTGTATTTTGATTCTTAATCGAGGAAAGTTGGTAGATGTCTATGGACCACAGCATCCACTTACCATCCGGTGGACTGTGTGCTTGTTTATCACCCTTATTCTATAAAAACTTTATCCTTTTTATTACATATTATTTTGCATTTATGTGTTTATTTATTCTTATTTTATGTTAATAAATTTTAATAATGAGCCGTGGTAGCTCAGATGGTTGGCGCTCGCTGTAAGTTTCACAGTACGCGACGGGTTCGATCCCCGCCGGCACCAATGTATTTGTTAATTGCAATTATAATTGCTGATTTACCACGTGGTCAGCGGTGAAGGAAAACATCGTGAGGAAACCTGCATGTCTGAGAAATAAGAAAAAAATATTGTAAATATTATGTGAAGTTCGCCAACACGCATTGGGGTACCGCGGCGGACATTTCCATGCCCTGAAACCCTCTCAGAAATGAGAGGAGGCCTGTGCCCAGCAGTGGGACGTATGTAGGCTGTAACTTTTTTTAACTTAAATTTTAATAATAATTATAATTTAATTTTAATAATATAATTTTAATATAATAAAAAGTCAATAAGTAGCATTAATTTCTAAAATAAATTAATAGTTAATATGTTAAATAGCTAATTGAATTAAATCAGAAAAAATATGTATTTCATTAATTTTTTCTCCATGTGTTAGTCTACCGAAGATATAAAAAAAAAGTTTTAGAATCAGAGAATGCCCTTCAATGTATTGACCAGTACAAATGCGTTGATAATGCACGTATAAAAGTCATACACGACCGATACTGATGACGTATTCACTCGTATCATATTTATACGTGTTACGCGTGCAAATGAGCTAGAGTTTCAAAAACCCAATGGATGGATGGTTAGAAGATAATTTCCTCGTCGATGTCAATGAGAATTATACTAAAGACACGATGGAGGAATTAGAAACGTAAAGTCCAGATACTTACTATTTCTTTATAATATTGTCAAATCGAAATCAACATAATATGTATGCATAATAAATAATACTATTTTACACGAACATATCATATGTTTGTTCAAAATACTAATTTATACACTGTTTCTGTATGAATTTGGGATTTTATTGGGATTTTTTGATCTTCATCTTCATACTAACCAAAATAAAGACAATAAAATTTAAAGTGTTGTGATCTGACGTAGAAGGTACCAGATGATAGTAAGTGAAACAACTAATAAACCAATCCATCATTGTGCGATATCAAAATGAAAAAAGAGTGCGACTAATTACATGTTTTTTTTTGTTTCCAAAACTTCATGCACACGACATACATTTCAAAAACGCATGCACGCACGCACACATGCGCCCGCATGTGTGTGTTCACGGTTCACTTAGTTCAAGGTTGCCTTTAGATAGGGAAGTTATTCAGGTTTATTAGATATTTGGGCGCCTGTCACATGCTATGAGTTTAGTTTGGCATTAGTCTATTTAAATAATTACATGGAAACAGATAAGTATACAACTGACATACTGTTTCACTGTGATAAAAGGGCAATAACATTTTTTATTCCGTTTTTGTTAGGTCTTTAATTTACTTTTTATAATTGAAATGAACAGAAACTTTTCGACTTACTCATGTATCATGTAGTCATATCTACATGAATAGCTATTACGTACATAATTGATGTAAAAATCGAATTCCAAACGTGACAATTGAATCAATCGCGGTAGAAAAACGATTAATAACTCATATACGTAATTGGGAAAAGACAAAGAATTCGTGCCACTTGGTCTTGATGCCACTATCCGTGAATGCTTACGCATTTTTTATATACAATGACAACTAATTCTAACAGTTTGATAACGTGATAGAGCCATGCTGCAGCCATATAAGTAGTATAGTTGTAGCACGAATGGGTCGGCTCGACCGGGGATGGACCACGCTCTCACAGAAAACCAGCGTAAAATAGCAGCTTAACGCTGCTGTGTTTCGTATGGTGAGTGTAGAGAACCGGAGACCCTTTTTACTGGCAAAGAGGCATTCCGTCTTAGTCCTCACGGGTGACAACGTATCTGAATCTTGAGTCTTTATTGAGCATAGATGTAGGGTCACAGTAACCACTTACCATCAGGTGGACTGTGTGCTCGTTTGTCACGCTATCCAATATAAAAAAAGTATTTGTGGGAAACTGCATGAAATAAATTGTAAAATGAAAATGAAATTACGGCTGCTGATATTATTATGGCCACTTTTTGAGAATATTAGGTTTTCCTAGGTTTCCTTTTCTGTGTAGGATTCTGCCTAAGTAGAAGAAGCCATACAACAGTGCTTGCACAGCTGTGTTTCAGATTGAAGAGCGAAAATAATACAAAATGTTGAATATAATAGAATATATATTATAATAGAATATAGTTACATACATCCACAAAATAATGCTTGTAGACCAAAGTTTAAGAAATAAACAATTTTATTTATTTATTTATTTCAGTCATTCCATCTTACGAGTAGTAGTATTTTTTTTTAGAATTTGGTGGCAGGTGTCCATGGGTTGCATTAGCTACTTACAATCATGAGAACTGTAAGTTCGTCTGTCATTTTAGTTTTATAAAAACATGTTGACAACACCACAATTAGCGTCCAGAATAATTTACTTCGCGTCGGGTCTTGGGTTCAAATTTTGTTCGTAGCAAATGTATCTCGCGGGGGCAAGCTAAAGAATTAATTGCCAAAACTCCATTGTTAATTATATTTTAGAGTTAAGGTGGTCTACAAAATAGAGTAACTTTGTCTTTTTTAAAGAATTAGTTAAAGAATTTTTATTACAGATACAGACATTAAGTGGATGCTGTGGCCCATATCTACATCTATCCTCGATTAAGAATTAAAATGCAGATGCGTTGTCACCCCTAAAGATTAAGATAGAATGCCTCATTTTCTAGTAAAATAGGTCTCTGGTTCTTTGCACTCATCATAGGAAACAGAGCAGAATCAAGCTGCTATTTTACGCTGATATTCTGTGAGAGGAGGAAGAGCGTGTGCCTGGTCAACTCTCATAATACGCCAGTGAAGTCATAAATAAAATTGGCTACAGTTTAAAGTGGGCTTCCATAAGAACATAATACAAACCGCCAAAAAAGGTAATTTATTTCTTACCATCCGACATATCCCTCTACAAGATGCAGAAGTGTACAAGCTTGTTTATGACAATGGTCTCTCTTAAATAGGACAAATTAAAAAAGATCCATAAATACCCGCGTAAAAGGACATACAGCTGATGTGCAGCACCGATGCTTCGGAAAGACCGCTATTGAAATAAAAAATATCCTAATTTTAATATAACATGGCTGGGTGCTGCCATGTGCCTGGGACTCCAAAATTCATAAAATCTATTCCATAATCTAAGCATGCTACTCTGCAGGATTCAAGATACTATAAACTTGTTCTACGTAGATCAGAACAAAAAATATTTAGATATTTAAGAAGGCCCTCGTTAACTTTAACATCAGGAGGTCATACACCTCTGTTCTTCCGTGCCTACGGGTGCTGAAAAAGCCCGAAATCTCTGGAATTAAAAATAAAGTTAAAGTTAAGCGCGCTAAAATCTATTTTTTATAGGTTAAGGGTTACAAACGAGCACACAGTCCACCTGATGGTAAGAGAATGCTGTTGCGACATCTGCATCAATTAAGAACGTTGCATTGTTACCCCTGAGGACTAAGGTGGGATGCCTTTTTTCCAGTAATAAGGTCTCCGATTCTCTACGCTTACCATACAAAACGCAGCTGTATTAAGTTGGTGTTTTACGCAGGTATTTTGTGAGAGCGTGGTACTTCCACTGTCGGGGCGAATAATTCGTCTATATATATAACTATATCCTAAAACTATAATATAGCTTCAGTACGCCTCTACCATGTAGGCAATAAGGAATCATTATGAGTTATTAATCTATCCCTAAAACCCTCTCAAAAATTAGAGGCCTGTGCCCAGCAGCGGGACATATATAGGCAGTAACTTTATGAGTTATTAATATTTTTAGGGTTCCGTACCTCAAAAAGAATAAACGGAGCCCTTATAGGATCACTTTGTTGTCCGTCTGTCTGTCTGTCTATCTGTCAAGACCCTTTTTCTCAGGAACTCGTTAGGTATCAAGCTGAAATTTATGTCAAATATTCAAGTCTACTGTCCCTTAGAGCTGTGAAAAAATCAAACTTCTAAGCCAATGCAATCAAAAGATACATCTGTTTATGCCGCAAATTTTCAACTTTCGTAAGGCAATCAAAACCTACAGGGTACATCCCGTGAACTTAGAATCTTTAAATTTCGTACGAAGCGACTTATTATAGCACAGATAAAGGAAAAATTGCGAAAAGCATAAATTTTTGGTTACATCATATAATAAAAATATTTTTAATAATTTTAAACTTATATACCTACGGAGTTGTTCGGAACCCTCGGTGCGCGATTACGACTCACACTTGGCCGGTTTTTTTAAAATTTACATTGTAATAAGTCAGGAATGAATTGAAAGTGAAACATGTCGCGCCCACTGTGGTGTATCCAAATTCAACAGAAGATGCGCCAGAAGAACGTCTGCCGAGCTAGCTATTCTATATTATATTGTACTAGCTGTTCCCCGCGACTTCGCCCGCGTGTAAATTAGGGTTTTAATTTTTTGCGCGGAGCACTAATTCTTTTTGTAAAATAAAAGTAGTCTAAGCTACTCCTTATAACATCAGCTATCTGCCGGTGAAAGTCCCGTCAAAATCGGTCCAGCCGTTTCGGAGATTAGCCGGAACAAACAGACAGACAAAAATTTTAAAAATTATATTTTTGTTATAAGTACCGTATACACTTTCATATGCATTTAGTAAAAAGTTGTTATTTTATATTACAGACAGACACTTTAATTTTATTTATTTGTATAGATTGTATTCTGTAGGAACATAATAGTTTTAACTCCTGCGTAGCTTCCGATCAATTGGAAAATGTCGCTTTAGTTAAAAATTGCGAAGGTGGATGGATATACCCATATTTATGATTTAGTGGTTCCTTCTAATAAAATTAAAATGACATGGAGTATAGTTAATAGCGAAACTGGTAAGATCAACTCTCGCAATTCAAACTACCCGTTAAGTGTTAATAACAAATTAACCGAATCAGATCAGGACTTTGCAATGGTTTTTGAGAAATATTTTACTGATATTCCGATATTAACCACTAAGTCACTGAATTCTTCTCCTGCGGTCGCCGAATCATTACTTAAACAAAATGTAAATGCGTGTACAATGAATTTTACATTTCATAAAGTATCATCAAAAGATATTGTAAAATATTTTAAAACTATTGATGTTAAGAAAACTGCGGATCTGTGGGGGATTTCCGTTAAAGTTATTGCGTCTATAATAGATACAATCGCGCCTCATTTAGCTACTATTTTTAATACTAGTATCGAATCTGGTGTGTTTCCTGATTTAATGAAGTATAGTAAAGTAATACCTTTATTTAAATCTGGTAGTACATTAGAACCCGCCAATTTTAGACCTATTTCTGTACTACCAACACTTAGTAAGATTTTTGAAAAAATTATTCTTGATCAAATGTTAAATTTCTTTAATATAAATAATTTACTTCATAAAAATCAATTTGGTTTCACAAAGGGTCGCTCGACAGCTGATGCCTGTGTTGAGCTGATTAAATATATATTTAATGCACGGGAGAATTCACAGGATGCTTTGGGTATATTTTGTGATCTATCCAAAGCCTTCGATTGTGTTCACCATGAAACGTTAATCAGTAAATTCAACACTACTGTGTAAAAAGTGATGCTCTTAAATGAATTATTTCATATTT
Source organism: Parnassius mnemosyne (assembly GCA_963668995.1). Classification (NCBI taxonomy): domain Eukaryota; kingdom Metazoa; phylum Arthropoda; class Insecta; order Lepidoptera; family Papilionidae; genus Parnassius; species Parnassius mnemosyne. The sequence goes on along the minus strand of CAVLGL010000079.1, from coordinate 13,923,760 downwards.
AAGTAAGAGAACGCAAAAAGTTGTCGTTAACACTATGAGTTCTTTCGGGTCGATGGTACAAATGGGCGTGCCTCAAGGCTCCATTCTCGGCCCCTTTCTGTTTCTTGTATACATTAATGACTTACCTTACATAGTAGGAGATAACCATATATTATTTGCAGATGACACTTCTTTAATTTTCAAATTAAGTCGACAATTGCTAAAATATGACGAAGTAAATAATGTTATATCTAAATTAGTAAATTGGTTCAATGTTAATAATTTGCATTTAAATGGCACTAAAACGAAATGTATGAAATTTATGACTCCAAATGTCAAACAATTAAATACTAATGTAATTTTAAATGGGGAGAAACTGAGTCTTGTAGATACCACCATTTTTCTTGGAATCACACTAGACGCGAAGTTTCAATGGAGCCCCCATGTATCAAAACTAGCAAGCAGACTTAGTTCTGCAGCATATGCCGTAAAAAAGATTAGAAGTCTAACTAGTGTTGAAGCAGCTAGACTAGTTTACTTTAGCTATTTCCATAGCATAATGTCGTATGGTATTTTGCTATGGGGACACGCAGCTGACACTGAAATTATATTTGTTTTACAGAAGAGGGCCATAAGAGCAATTTATGATTTAAAGCCTAAAGAGTCGCTGCGACAAAAATTTAAGGAAATTAATATATTAACTTTGGCGTTTACGTACACAAAGGTAAAAGTAGTTTTACAAAAAATAAGTGATATTCATTCTGTAAATACTAGGAACAGACACAGGCTTGTAGTACCAGTTACTCGACTCCATCGAGTCAGTAATTCATTCTTGGGGCGATGTATACGCTTTTACAACTAAATTCCAGAAAATATACAAAATTTGACTTGCTCAAAGTTATAAAACTTTATTAAACTAAGTTTGTATAAAAAGGGTTATTTTAATATTAAAGAATTTATAGATGATAATAACCCCTGGAAATGAGGTGATCGCTACCAAGCTAATTCTAATTTGTTGTGTTGTTAATTTGTGTAACATACATGACTGTAAGCAGTTATTTAAAAAAAAGTCCCGCTGGGTTTCTTGCTGGTTCTTCCCAGGACAGAGGTTTTTTTTCGAACCAGTAGTAATTATACAAAAGAGTGACTTTCAATAAGTATTATTTATAATCTATATTGATAAAAAAGTTTCTGTTTCTGTTTCATATAGCACTATAACAGGCACTTTGTTTTGTAACTTCATGACCGTTGCATCAAAAAATTATTAAAATTGCCATTGCGAATTTGCTTATTACAAAACCATTTAAATTGATTTGCATATATTTCGAAACGATTGTTTAAATATTTTGTAAAACTGCGAAAATACTACGTGTTAGCAACAAATAACATAAAGTTTCTATGTAATCTGCCTTATCTACTTACCAGCAACATTAGGACTTAGAAGGTGTTAATAGGAACGCGCACGCGGCGCATCGTCGTCGCGGCGTAGTGCCTAGTTAGCCCCACTTTACCCTGTTTATTTTTGAACTTACCCACAACGGCTACTTTTCCGGTCCCGCTTATTAGAACTATCGCCTTTTTGCACCCGTGTTAGCTACCTATGGGGTTGAGAGATTCCCTCTTTTACTAGTTTGTTGTCAATAAGCAATAAGTAAAGTGAAACGGTATTTAACATTGTGGTTATATATATATATATATATATATATATATATATATATATATATATATATATAATACTGGTACATGTATCATGTATGTAGGCATGCAAGTACTGTTGTGTTTGTGTGAGTGGTTTTGCAGCAGTCATCATAACAAGGGATGCAAGGCTGTACTTTACACAGAGGAAGATAAAATTGTTAAGTGCAATAACTCACACAACCATCCGCCTTCTAAATAATTACACAGTTCACATGATGGTAAATAGATGTGTGGCCCATATATATCTACAATTATCATCATATATATCTACAATTATATCAAGTTTTGGACAAAAGATAGGTATTACCTATCCAAATATAATTTAAGACTGATAGCAAATGTGCTATCTTATTATTTACTTTTTAACTCAGCCAAGTTTTTGGCTACCAAGACTGCTTTTATTGAGCATAATCATTTGACATTTAATTTGGAATCAGTTCCAACTAATTTAAATTAGTGAATGTGACAATAGAGGCAATCTCTAGCAATAATAAGAGTTTAATTAATTTTGAATACAGCCCACAAATAAGTAATAAAAATTGTTTACACCTGGTGCATCAAAATATACAAGGCATGTTGGGCAAAGAATTGGAAGTTGAATTGTTTTTAAATAGTAACAATATACACATCCTTTGTATTACTGAACATTGGCTAAAAGATTATAATTTCATGTTTAATTTCAGAAATCACCAGGTGGTCAGTTCCTTCAATAGAGAAAAAAGTTTACGTGGTGGCTCCTTAATATTAGCAGATAAATCATTATTATATAAAGAACGTAAGGATATTGTGAGCCTCTCTGTTGAACGAACTGTAGAAATGGCTTGTGTCGAGCTCGAGCACCTCATTGTTGTAAGTGTTTACAGACCCCCATGTGCTACTTATGACCATTTTGAAAGGATTGTGGAAGAAGTTTTACTCAAACTTAGTAAACAGAACAAGTCTGTTGTAATGTGTGGAGACTTTAATATCAATCTCCTTGAAACTTCTTCCATTAGTATTAAGTTTAGCTCATTGTTTAAATCGTATAATCTTGTAAATTTATTCTTAGAACCAACACGTATTGCTGGGCCTAGTGCGACCTGTATAGATAACATTTTTACAGATGTTAAGCCCTTGCATAAATCAATTATTCAAAATTTAAGTTCAGATCACTGTGGACAGTTAGTATCACTACCTTACATACACAAAAAACAGAAAAATAAGAAAGTTGTGTTTGTTCCAATAAATGAACATCGCTTGGAGAGGTTTAGAAGTAATATAATAAAAAGACTTCCATCACTTTCGTTTAAAAATAGTGCTAATTATTTGTATGCTACATTATTTGAAATTATACGTTGTGAATTTAGTAGAATATTTACTTCTAAAACTTTCTCTTTTAACAGTCGCAAATCATTTAATGAATGGGCGACAGTAGGAATTTATAAAAGTAGGCGAAGGTTATACGAGCTTTATGATGAAAGATCATATAATAGTAGTGTTATATTTAGAGATTATGTAAAAACATATTCTAAAATATTTAAAAAAGTGTGCTCCACTGCTAAGGCTTTACATTTAAGCAACAAAATTAAAACTGCATCCGACAAAATTAAAATGACCTGGAGAATAATAAATAGTGAAACGGGCAAGGTCAAACCGCGCAACTCGGATTTTCAATTGAATATTAACAATAATTTAACGCGATCTGATCAAGAAGTTGCTATGGCTTTTGAGAAACATTTTACTGATGTTCCTTTTTTGACAACAAAATCATTAAATTCTTCTCCTACTGTCGCCGAATCATTGCTCAAACAAAATGTAAAGGCTTGTTCAAATACTTTTAAATTCCATAGGGTACTGCCAAAAGATATCGTTAAATATTTTAAAACTATTGATGTTAAGAAAACGGCAGACTTATGGGGGATTTCCGTTAAAGTTATTTTATCTATAATAGATACATTAGCACCTTATCTAGCCACTATATTTAATATAAGCGTCGAATCTGGTGTGTTTCCTGATTTAATGAAACATAGTAAAGTCATACCTATATTTAAATCTGGTAGTACATTAGACCCCGCCAATTTTAGACCAATTTCTGTACTACCAACATTAAGTAAAATTTTTGAAAAAATTATTTTAGATCAGATGTTAAGTTTCTTTACTATTAATAAATTGCTACATAATAATCAATTCGGTTTTACAAGGGGTCGCTCGACAACTGACGCTGGAGTTGAGCTTATTAAACATATTTTTTGTGCATGGGAGAATTCAGAGGATGCTTTGGGTATATTTTGTGACCTTTCCAAGGCCTTCGACTGTGTTCACCATGAGACATTAATCAGGAAGCTACAGTACTATGGTGTCAAGAACACAGCGCTTAAACTTATTATTTCATATTTAAGTAATAGAAAACAGAAGGTTATTATCAATGGTAAAAGTTCTTCCGGGTCACCTGTACTAATGGGTGTACCTCAGGGCTCGATTCTCGGCCCATTCCTGTTTCTGGTGTATATTAATGACTTACCTCACCTTGTAGGGGATAGTCATGATATAGTATTATTTGCTGATGATACTTCCTTGATTTTTAAACTTAAACGTCAATCATTTAAATGTGACGAAGTGAATAATGCTATATCAAAATTAGTGCATTGGTTTAACGTTAATAATCTGCATTTGAACGGAAATAAAACTAATTGTGTTAAATTTACAACAACGAATGTTCAAAATCTGAATACCAATGTGTTTTTAAATGGGGAGGAATTGAGCCCTGTTGTATCCACTGTTTTTCTTGGCATCACTCTTGACGCAAAGCTCCAGTGGGGCCCCCATATATCCAAATTAGCAAGCAGACTAAGTTCTGCAGCCTATGCTGTAAAAAAGATTAGAGGTCTCACTAGTGTCGAGACAGCTAGATTAGTTTATTTTAGTTATTTTCATAGCATAATGTCTTATGGGATTTTGCTATGGGGAAATGCGGCTGATTCAGAAACTATTTTTGTTTTACAGAAGAGGGCCATTAGAGCTATTTACAATCTAAAACCGAGAGAGTCTCTTAGAGATAAATTCAAAGAAATTAATATATTAACTTTGGCCTCTCAGTATATTTACGAAAATTTAATGTATGTTCACAAAAACAAAGATAGTTTTAGTAAAAGAAGTGATATACATTCTGTAAACACTAGGAACAAACACAAGCTAGTGATACCAGTTTCTCGACTCCACAGAGTCAGTAATTCATTCTTGGGGCAATGTATACGCTATTACAACAAGGTCCCGGAAAGTGTACAGGTTCTCTCTATTACCAAGTTTAAATGTTTTATTAAGCTGAAACTGTATAAAAAGGGTTATTATAGTATAAATGAATACATGGTTGATAATAACCCCTGGGAATGAGGTGATCGCTTCCAAGCAGTTTCTAAAATAAATTTTGTAAATAGTTCGTAATCATTTCTATTGTAAAATTTATTTAAAAAAAAAAGTCCCGCTGGGTTTCTTGCTGGTTCTTCCCAGGACAGAGGGTTTTTTCGAACCAGTGGTAAAGTAAAAAATGACTTTCAATAAGAATTACACATGTAATGTATATTGAATAAAAAATATTCTATTCTATTCTATTCTATTCATCGATTAAGAATCGAAATGCAGATGCGTTGTCCCTATGAGTCTGTCAAAATTTGTCTCCGGTTCTCTACACTACTCACCATACGAAACACAGCAGCATTGAGCTGCTATTTTACCCTGGTATTCAGTGAGAGCATGCTCCTTCCCCGGTAGGACCGACCGATTCGTGCTACAACCATAATACGAGTATAGCTGCATCATGTCTCTACTACTACACAGAAGAAAGCTATTGAGAAGCTCTTTTCTGCAAATTATTGATTTTTTACGCGATTGTAATTCGGTGTTTGTGTTTGTGTGTTTGAAATTCGGTCAAATGTACCCATTGTGTTTACCCCATACCATTGGGTAAACTTACTAATAATAAACCAAGGTAACATTAAAACTTAATGTAACATTGTTTGTGTAGCATGATTTGTTCAGATTCAGACACTGTAATCACACATAATCTTTTTAACTCACGCAAGCATAGACACAAACACACACACACCCACCCACACACACACACACACACACACACACACACACACACACACACACACCCACACCCACATACACACACACCCACACACACACACACACACACATACACACACACACACAGACACACACATACATACATAAGTAATAGAATTAATATAGAATTTAAGTAATATATAACATTAATATGGATATAGAATATGTTTATCCAAACACCCAAACACAGGCATTATTTGCTTAAATGGAGGTTCCAATCTACTAGTTTTTACGGCATTTACTTTTTAAAAACGAAATAAAATTTATTTATTTATTAAAAAAAAAACATATTGGCTGAATAAACGTTAATCAGTCAATGTGTTAACGGTAAACCCTAAGTAACGTTACACGTATTTTTTTCAATCAGTATGGCAACGCTTTTATAGTCGACAAGAGTGCGGTTACAGGCAAGACTTCTCTACCCATCTCTTATGATATAACCGTGACGTGGCGGTCTAAGAATATCCACCACTGGTGTCGTAAGAGACGACAGAGGTAAACTGATGGGCAATAGCATATTCCTGAGAACAACTTAAAATAATTAAAAAAAAAGTGTTTGACAACCCGTCTTCTACCCAGGCGCTGAAACTATTGCAAAATCCTCTCTCATAGCCTTATGTTCCGCAGTGGGCTTTTATAGGCTATAATGGATGGATAATGGAAATAAAACGTTAATCGTTAACGTTATTGAACCGTTGTGATTTGATTATAATTTAGCGTGCGAAACGACGCACTTAAAATTACAACGACGACAGGCACACATTAAAAAATAAGTTAAATCCTACGTATTTCTAACAGTATTACCAACCTACTCGCTTGTCCAGATTGGTTATTATATTTTTTTAAGCAATCCTTGTCTGCTGACATATATTTTATAAAGCCTATGTCCAGTAGTCGGCATAAAAAGGCTAAGAAGTAGAAGAAAGGCATTTCTAAACTGAGTAATGATTCAATCATTACGTAATAGAGCCGTGATAGCTTGGCTTAGAATTCAATCAAGCGAGCGAGCCGGGTTCTATATCCGCCAGTACCAATGGTATTATAATTAACTGCAATTTTAAATGCTGATGAATATTATTTGATCAGCGATTAAGTAAAAGTCGTCAGCAAACCTGCATTTTTGAGGAATAAAAGTATTTTAAAGATATAGTCTATAGTGTAGTATAGTCTATAGTCTTTAGCCTTGAGCTACCACATACATGTTCATTTTTGTTAAAGAAGAATAAGAACTATAGAAACCCTATTAAACACAGTATTTCAATCCAACTATAAACAAAATATGCTTAAACTAGGAGTAGTTAACGACAGTAGTCGAGAGTCGGATTCAAGCCCACGACATTTTAGTTTTGCAGTCTGTATTCCCACCCACCCATAAGACTACTGTGACAGTAAAGTAAGGCCATTTATAGCTTATTTCAAATTGCCTCACTGCACTTTCGGTTTCACGGTTGTGGTTTCTGTGCGTTATAATTCTGTGCATACACAATATAAATGTAGACAGAAGACTAAGTACTTAAACTAATTACCACGCATATAGTAAAACCAGCTGTGCCCCACAGTTTCACCGGCGTATATCACGCGTTTGAGCCGCGCGACGTGACACCTCGCTTATAGGGCGTCTCAGTTCTCATCGGGCGGCCAGTTATGCTTATGTGTCGTTCGAGCGCCGAGTCGAGTGTTGAATTTTATAATTTTTTCATTATCTCGTAAAATATGCGTCCAAATAAAATGCTATACAGCGCTAAGTTTATCTTCATAAAATTTTCTTGATGTTAAAGTAACTTTTGTTCGTAGGGATTAATATGCAATGCGTAATAATTACATTCATAACTCACTTTATAATTGTAAATAATTTTTTGTGACATATGTATAAGAAAGAGGCATATGATATCGCGGACTTTTTTTAAATGAAGTAAAGATCTATATTTTTTTAGAACATTGTATTTACGTATCACTGACCAATACGCCAGCGCACGCTGATAAAGTAGTTCGTGTTCGGTTTTCCTTCCGACTTGAACAAAAATCAATATTTAAGGCTATTTTTCTTGAATCTGACTGTAATAGACAAAGAGAATTTTTCAAATCGTCAAAATAATTTTTCTAATTAAAAAAAAAAACAAAAAAATTTCCGCTTATATAATATAAGTATAAGTATATAAAAAAATTCGCACAACACAACGTTAATATGAACTTTTGTACAGAAATACTGTCCAAAACGTGAACGTTCATTTCTTCGAAGTAGGGTTACCAACAAGCGCACAATCCACCTGATGTAGAAGTAGGTGCGCCGTCGCCCGGACTTCTGCACTTTATGAAGTAATATGTCGATGCGTTGTTACCCCTGAGGATTTACATAATATGCTGCGTATTTGTAATAAAATAAAAAAGATCATATTTAACAATCACTAACAATTTAATTTAATATTTGAATAACTATAGTATGTAACTGTAAATATGTCAATAAAATTATGAATGCTAATGAGTGGATAAAATAATTTTAAATAGGTACTAATCATCTATGTGCGCTTTATAGTTATATAATGCGACCTTTTAAGACTATCCTCACCTTGTGTATCACATGTACGGAACTTCTGATGAACCTTGTTCAGTGCTGAATTTACCGAGTAAATAGGCACTAAGGACTCGGTAAATGTTAGTTTATGGTATCAATAACAGTATTTGTATACGTTGTATAATAATTGTCCTCGTGAACCGCTCAATATTTGTGAGTACGCGCTACAGACTGCGCGACGGCCTTGACCTCTTAAATGTGAATTTACTAGGTTGAAGGAGTTCTCTTCTGCTTTGTATTTGATATTGATATTCGTACCACACCCTTGTTTATATTTTATTCCGATTTGAATTGTAAGAGATAGACGTCTTATCGAAATTTATCTATATCCTTCTTTTCTTTCAGTTAGTTGTGTCCAATGCATGGACCTAGAAAAAAGGGCGGACAGAGTCTCGCTAACAAACAATTGAGGCGTCGCAGTGACGGCAGCGTAACTATGTGTGAGCGTGTAGAGGGTTGCAAGATGAAGAAAAATTACCCATTTTTAAACGCAAAATAATTCAATTAGATTTAAGACATTCGTCATCGTCCTCGGAACCAGGACTTTAAGTTTAATAAAACAAGATTGTAATAAAACACATTGAATATAAAAATATTGATTATGAATATTTATTAATATTATAATTAATTTACATTTATTAACGGTTTTTTTAGAGTCCCTTTTGTTGGGTTAATTTTTTATAATATTGTCTTTTACTGTCAAAAGACTTAGAAATCTCCTTCAATTTAGCTATATGGTGAAAACGAATATTCAGATATTTTTCGGCTATATATTCAATGAGAGCTATTTTATGTTTTACTCTAGCAAACGCATGGTCAAGTTTTAAATTTAAAAAAATCCTGTCGTTAGCTATATATTTTTCCAGAATTTTGGTAAGCCTGTACTGATGTTGTCTTTCAGTATATATAGTTATATTATCTCTTAAATGCTTTCGGATCACTATCTCGCAAGTACAAAAATAAGGATGTATTTATTTTCAAAAAGAAAAGCAATACATCCCTTTTATGATGTATTTCTTTTCTAAAAGAAAAGAAATACATATCGGTGAAAAACATTGTAGTATAACCTATTCAACTAAAAAAGAATCATCGAAAACGTTTCGACATTGTCGGTGTAACTTAAAAAAACAAAAAACATTCAGTCGACTTGGCTCTCTTGACCTCCTTTTTTTCAAATCGATTAAAAACTTCTCTCCTTAACACGTACGTACCCCATGCGAAGCACTGGAAGTATTTGCTTCAACGAGTTGTTCCTCCGGAACGCTTGACGCCTCAAATAAAAACTAAAAAATTAATTACGTTTCAATATGTTAAGCTTATAATTGTAAGAGGAAAATAGATATTCATTGATCTTTATCTTTTTTGGGATGGCGTAAGTAACAACGCGAAGAAGTCCACCTTTTGTTCTCTATAAATCATTCTCCTCGAAATGTTTACTGCAGATTACACTAGATTTAGATGTATTCCAATTGTTTTCATTTCTACAGTCTTTTATTATTTGCACCCAGCCATTCTTCCACACATCATCTGCAGAGGGAAATCTATAAAATGTAAAATTTATAATATTGGTACTTTAGTATCATGGGACGCCAAAAGTATATACAGAGGTAAATTAATGAATTAAGGAACAATTCAAAGTGAACAAAAAGATATTAATCTCCCATATTTAAGGTAACTTGCAAATTTAATAACTGGCAACACTGATTAGTTTCGTGTTTTGATAATAATTTTTGTTTGTTAATAAAATGTTTTGATAATAAAGTTTGAAATAAATTAAAGTAAAAATGAGAAATAAGGTGAATAAATTACTTACTTACCTATGAAAAGTGATCCCCTGGCTTTTTTTAATGGAACCACTATGATTTCAACAGGTTTTCACTACAATGTTACGCGGACGCGGTTTGGAGCGTAATGGCGGGCTGTTGACTTACTATGGTGTGCATGTGTGCGTGCCGGCTTGTTTGTATTAGCGAGCTGACTTAGTATGGGTGCATCAGTAATTGTTTTAAGAGACGGCGTCCGCCCTTTTTTCTAGGTCCATGGTCCAATGGCTATAGTAGCAAGTGACCATGTTGGACTATCAAAGTTTACTGTTTTTTTTATAGGAGAGGGGGCAAACAAGCATATGGCTCACCTGATGGTAAGTGACTATCGCCGCCCATGAACAACTGCAACACCAGAGGAACCAGGGGAATTGCAGATGCATTGCCAGCCTTTTAAAAAGGAGTAAGCTGTTGTGGTGGTAATCGATTCCACAGGCAAGTTGTGCAAGGAAGACAACATCTTCTAAATCGCACAGTTCACAGAGTTCTGCAGCGATGTGCGTTTGTGAAATTTGGCGGCTGGGATTAATCGGAATAATTCCTCAGAGCACTCCCCGTGGTAAATGCGTAAATGTTAAACATAAGCCTCTTCACAGATTGCCTCAAAGGAGGGATACGTTTGGCAGGCGGGTTGGCAACCATATTTTCTATTTTATATTTGTTTTTAGGAAGTCGCTGCCGTCTACGCTGTTTTCCTTTGGCACCTCTTACGATATCCACGTCGACCCTCCATATAGTCCATATGGGGTAGTGAATATTCTAACATAGCCTCTACACAGTTGCATTGCTTTGAATGAATTATGAAAAAATAATACAGTAATGCGAGTTAAATATGCTTTAATTTCGTAATTTTTCTTAGCAATTATATGATTTCGTTCTGAGCGTCTGAATATATAAATAGAGATACTGAAGATACAATATACAATGTCATATAACAATTTTATTGTGTATTTAAATGCATTTTTTCATAATATATCATATATTAATCGTTTTGGAATGTATTGTGTTTTATTTTATATTGTCGATCGCGGAATACATCGTTATTATATGGAATGTAGAGCATCGGTAATATCGCTAATCAATGACAGTAGCAACGATAACACTGAATAATATATTAGGTATAAGGTCAAGTTCATAACATTCTTACACCCCGCATACGCAAGATTTTAAGCCACTTTCACACTGGGTATAGGATACATTAATGTTTTAAATTCAGTTACTTGTCTTACGTTAAACATTCTTTTATCTATTCATAGTTAACAGACATTAACTTAACACACTAATTACAATGCGAACATAAAGTCGTACACTGCCACCACACTATGGCACAGATCTTAAAATACATTTGATTACAATGTTCACTAATAAATACGAGTTTTATAACAGTTCGGATGGCAAATTATACAAGAAATAATGCCTTCATTTTGTCTTCCATTACGTTTACATATTAGGAATGTTATTGTGGATGTAAATATTGCAACATTGAATACAGATTTATAACAAAAAGAGATTCAAGTACCTATCACTCACAAACAAACACTTAAAATAATATTTACAAAATGCTCAAATCATACATCAAATTCATAAGCCATAGCAACATTAGTAAATATTGGAGAATATGTCGTGATAATTGAAGTATACAGACATGAAGTTACAATTAATAGTTACAATATCCGTGGCTAATCACAAGAGAGCGGTTGGTCGGATAGATTAAATACCCATAATTAAATACAAATAATTTTAATACAACTATACAACTAATACCTACGTTTACAATTTTCTGTTTAAGTTTTTTCTTCGATAAATAAGTAAACACAATTATATTTATTATATTTACAAGCAGATAACGCGATCCGAACTTAATATTAAAGCATTTAAATAATAATACACTGAGAATTGACGTAAAGGCGCTTTAACTACATTAATGGCGAGCCAGCCGGAGCAGTCGAGGTTTGGTAAGTTTTTATCAAATGTCTAAATGTTCGTTAAGCAACGAAAAAAATTTATATTGACACGCAACGACGACGTGTCTTAAGTTCCCTCGTCGCGTTCGATCATCAGAAATCAGCGGTGGTCTGTCGGAAGACTCGTGACTAGCGATACAACTATTTGCTCTTTCCTCAGAAAACCTTTTTTCCTTTTAGAGCACGAGTCCGCGCGAGCGCAAGAGCAAACGATTGCTACGATGTTACACGACCTTAAGGAATTTCACATCTCCAGCCGCCGTCCCGGCCCGGCTTTTTTCCCCTCCATTCAAATGTTTGCTTGCACTCGCTTCAGCTACCATTCATTGGCGTTTAGAACGCCGCGGCCACCGCGGCCGACTGCTAGCCTAACGTTGTCCAGTCCTCGTACGGAAATAATACTGCGATAGTTGACTAATACTCTGTCCACAAGGCCCATCGACAACTGGCAACAAAACGCGCGAAGCGATGAAGCGTAAGTGAGCTGCTAATGATGAGACTGGATGTCTACGTGCCTTCGCAGTTCCTTCGCCTTTGATGTCTGCTATGATGGTGGCGTACGCCATGACAGGACGGTTTTATGGAGTTCTGCGGTGGAGGCCGGAGTCTACGCTGCGGACGTCTTGGCAGATCCGCCGCTACCATGTTGTTGTGCCTGTTTATGTCGAAGTCTTGGTTCTCCTTCATGAACGCGAAGCACTTGTGTGCGCGCTCGGAGAGGCGACTCTTCAGACGTCGCAACTGGACACCCCGCCGGTTGAACCCTATGTATCGGTCGTCGTTCCTCACAAGGTGAAATGTGCTGTAGCCGTCCACAAACTCTTCCTTGAATAGGCAATTGGGTTGTCTCTCCGCTTGGAATCGGGACTGTTGACAAATAAAATACAATTGATTATTTTATGATATTGCTTAAATATTTAGTAGAATATTTTATAAAATTTCTGTATGGAACTTTAATATATCCGTTAGAAAGCTTACCAAACGTCTGCCTACAAGTCGAGAACGGTTGAAGCAGAGGTACATGTCCTGTACGGGCGAGTGAATGAGCAGTTCTAGATTGACGCCGCGCGTGCTGATGGTGAGATTCGCTACAACAAGGAGAAAATTATTCAATTTAGTAAACTGATTTAGTTAGTTAAATTTGTTACCAAAAGGAAACAAAATAAAAAACAAATTGTTATTTGTTTTTTATTTTGTTTCCATTGTTATTTGTTTTTTATTTTGTTTCCAATTGGCAAATTGACGGCTCTGTGGCGCAGTGGCTTAGCAATGAGTTGTTGCGCTGGTGGCCGCGGGTTCGTATCCCGCGCGGAACAAGTATTTGTATGGCCTACAAATAATTGTTCCGGGTCTGGATGTTTGTCCTAGTGCAATTTATGTTTGTAAACTGCCTCCACGATACAGGAGAAAATCCTAGTGTGGGGTAACGTTTTTTTTAAAACAAAAAAAATAATGACTTGATGAATGAATTGCACCTCCCGCCCTCCCTCAATTGCGTGCACTATCCCCGTCACCACGAATCCCAGCACCACTCGTAAACATGTGTCGTATTATCGATAGTGGTGTGTCTCTCCTAGTGTAGTGGTGTTGGGAGCAGTGAAGCTGGGATTAGTGGTGACGGGGATAGTGCACGCAATTGAGGGAGAGCGGGAGAGGTGCTCTTTAAACTAAGTAAAACACATTATTTTATTTTATTACGCGGATATATTAGCTAATTGATTTTTACAACTTTAATTTAAATCAGAAGCGTATTGTATGGTGTCATCCTACGTATTATTTCTTCTTATACTACTTCATTCACAAGAATTAGCCTTAATCGGCACGATTAGCAGATGGAAATACTGCCGCACTATGAGACTCTTGCACCTTTCACATTGCTCCCGTCAGTTTGCTCAGTCGACGGTCTGGATATTTTACACCCGGCATAAACAAGATGTTCAAACCGCCATTTAGAGGATAAGAACCTCTTAGAGGATCTTTCTGGAATAACCCATTGTCGCCTCTTACGATACCTACATGATGTAATGGGGCGATGGATTCTATTACTAAATATTCGTATTAATATTACTGAGTTTCGGGTGCTTTACAGCAGCCGTGGTCACGGGGGACGTCGGGAATTAATAAAAATAAGATAAATAAGTAAACGCGAAAAAATCCGTAAAAGTAGTTTTATTAAATGTGTAGTGTTCGCGTAAATATAAGAAATCATTACTAAATACAACTTTAGAAATATGCGGAAAGAACATTTACAAAAAAATGTGATAAATTACAGATAATTTTTTCACATGTAATGGCCGGTTTATATTTTAATATATTTTAAAAAAAAACATATTTTTACGAAGACAAAATTAACTTTCTACCAATTTACTCAAAATCTTATTTATTTTATTTACATAAATTTATTGACATTTGCAACAAATTGAGTACACCTTAGAAATTCTAGACGTCCATTTAGAAAACCAACAATCAGCCATAAATCTTTGCTTTATTTACGATAATAAATACATAGCAAATACCGTTCTATTGTTAGGCAACATGCAAGGCTCGCGAGGTATAATAAAGTTAGAGACTTGTATAAAATGGGATAAGTGTCCTTGATGATTACTAAAATTCTTCAGAAATAAAAACACATTTACTTTAATATTGATTATTTTTAACACTTGAAATTTTAAACAAACTACAAAACTACTAAATTATTACACGTTTTGGATAAAATATTTTATCAGCCGAATCTATATTCGTGATAAAATTATTGTAATAATTGTTGCTAATGCGTAATCTTTCATATATTTACTTTATAGGAATTTAAAGTTTTTACCAGAGAATTTTATGAATATGTGAACCTAATATTAAAAAGTAATAAATTTGACTTTAACGCCATGTAAGCGTACCCCACTCATCGATTAGATAACATAAAATAGGAAAGCTCGAGTATAGAACTGGATGGCTGAACACGATGGGATACAAATAAAAAGAATTAATAAAAATAAAAATAAAAGACGACTGACTGCGACACCAGCCATGTCATTTCAATTAACATTAAAAGAAATAAAAATGCATCGACCGAAGGCGTCGGGAACATAAATTTGTTATAATTTCGATACTCACTGGGAGTATGTGAAAGTGATAATACAACTTACAGCTATACGGTTTCAGATATCTTGACCTATTTATTCTTTAGACACATTCCAAGTGCGGTTTACGTTAATAGATGCGATCTTACAGATTTACCGTAAATTAATTTACTTTGTTTCCTATTCGTTAATTTTTGGGAGTATAAATTGCATTCTAATTTGGGTTTTATTAAATTTTTTCTTATATTAATTTTCGTATATTTAATTATAGTTTCTAATACTTTTTATATTTGGTTAGTATTAATCTGTATACAAAAAGATTGTTCAAAAATGTTCTAGCAATAATCTATAGTTATCATCGTTATCATTATTGTAATCATATTAATAGTTAAGGCACTTATTTATTTCTTATGATAAAAGGTCACGTTATTTATAAATTTCAACTCAAAAATGACTTTTTCATGATATTAATGAACTAGACGAACGTTGTTTAGACGCAAAGTTCAGTAATTATCATGGGTCATATTCTTCTTGAATCAACACATTTACACATTGCCCAAGCTTTTGAATAGACATAGGCTAATTTTTGAATAGACGGCGTGATGTTATGTCAGCTAAGATAAATATTTTGCTTTGAAAGTGGTCGTCTTTTGCGTTTTCATTTTTGGTGTTGCTTGTGTTGTATAATTGTGATGTGATTGCCTCGTTTCTCTAGAGGTCGGAAGTAACTGCTGACCACATGATACATATGATTCGTACCTAGAACATTATAGGTACGAATCCCGGGTGAAATTTCTTAATAACTGATTTTAGGGCAGTTATTAAGAAATTTTCTGTAGTAGCGTAGTAGTAGGAATCAGAAAGTTAATGGTGTTCTCCCGGAAAGCACGTGAAGCCCATGTTGTTCCTGCACCTGATCTCTTTTCGATCATGTCAGATTGCCCTCTAATCGGTCTATGAGAGCAAGAAAACATAGAGTGCACCTGCGCCTGCACACACACTCGTGCACTTTAATCCTGTCCTACGCAGATGGCTGGTCTCTGTACAAATTGACCGACGTGACAAAAATTTGGTCTAGAAGACATTGTAATAATTTTTTTTTAAAACTAAGGTTTAAAAAATTGTCTCCAATAATTCACAACAATATTTATTAGGTTCAGTAATAAATATTTACGACATGAAGTAAATTAATATGAAGAACACAACACCCAGAGGAGTTTATTGTTGCCAATATAAAATAGATTAATAAAATGTTTTAATTACACGTTCTCCTGTTACATAAAATTTGAAAAGACATCCTTAACATTCTTAATTGTGTAACATGGAAGGTCTAGTAACGGTACGACCGTTTGCCTTATTTTTGAATGAAATTGTCGCTCAATTGATATTTAAATCAGCGGTCACACATTATCTCACAATTCCTTTTTACTCTACTTCACCCTTTCAACGCTATTTGTTACGGTTTCCCTAATGTCTATGAAACTTGACTCGTTACGACTGTTAAACTGTTGTTATTTATTCGAAACCTTTACAGTTAGTCTGAAAGTTTTGATATAACGTGTTGCTCTAAATTTAGCTTCAGTTAATTTAAATTTATTTCAACTGCTAAATTACCTGGTATAATATTTATTATTTTTATGTGTTAAATGTAAGAATTTGTTTTATATATCTCTTTAATTTTGTAATACATTAAAAATTAAAAATACAGTCATCGCTGTGCGTAGAATTAAAGTTTTGATTAGTTGTGTTAGTAAAATCGGTTAATGATATAAAAATATCTTCAGTAAACCTTAAAAAATCAATTCTCACCAACGCTCGATTCTCAGTCAATGACCGGCTATCACTGCTGATAATGGATTATCGATGTAATCTTGTATTTTACCTGCATTTTCATTTGAACTGTCATGTTGCTTTAAAGGTCGAGTTGTCTATTGATTCATATTTAAAAAGTAAATATTTAATTTAGTTGTTTCCTTGTTTTAAGTGTGTCAAATTTTTGAAGAACATTATCAGAGACATTACTAAAACAAAACTGATAACAAATCACTTTGAATTACGTTTTTTGAACGCGAATATTTTAGCTTGCTTTAAATCTCTGCGCGAAGAGTTTTATTAAATCTATTATTTTCAAAACATATAAGTAGTTGGTAGAAAGCTCTTACTGGTGTCAAAGATTTGCTACTGAAGTATATTAACCTACTTCTATGATGCTTATTAAATTGATACTCTAGATTATATATTTATTATAAATATATTTAAGACCACGTTATTGGAATTTGAACCAGAGAAATATTGATATCATTCGCGTCCTTGTGTCTCTGTAATCAGAAGGCAAATATGTTAATTATTAAACAATTTTTTTACGTAATTCTCTTCATCTTCCACGATAATTCACGGCGTAGGTTACAGCAATGTCATTTCAAATTATTTTGTAAATATGTAATGTAAAATAATTATAAAAAATATATATATATATTGCCCATATTAAAATTGTGAGTTGAAATGAACTGAATTTGTAGTGAATTGACCTATGACAGTACGGTAGTCGAGTAGCATCATTGTTAGTCGGAGCGTGGTGGATGGGTAGTTCATAATAATCTACACAACTCGTTTCAGGCGGGAATCGAACTGACGGCCCACCGGAGCGGCAAAATAATTTATTACTGCAGGTCATGAAAGAACCAGCGGCTCTCTAATTATTTAAATCATTCATTTACTCGTTACAGCCTATCAGGAGTATACTGCTGAACATAGGCTCTGCTCCCCGTATATTTGCCTCGTTTGGCAGGCGCGAAGTTTGGCAGCCGCAGTTTTTTTAATTTTTTCATTTGTTATCACAAAGATGCTGCTACCCATTTCTGTTTTATTTTCTTTAGTAGCCTATGACGATAGGATGATATGGTAGTGGCTTCTCTTACGCCGCACTGCACGGCGAATTTAAAATCATATCGATCTTTAATTAAATTTAACTTACATTAAAGTAAAATTTGGTGCCGTGACAGGATTGCCTTAGTTATTTAAATTATTTCAACCTGCATTGTCTACTGCTGATTAAGTGTTGTTCTGCCATGTTATTAAAAAAGACAGCGATCGTAGCACCGTCAAATAAATATCAGCCTAATAGAGCTGTTATGGAAAAATGTTTGTCAAATTTCTTTTTTTAGTTTAAAAAATAATTAATATTATTTCTAATGTAGATAAATTCTAATAAGAAAAAAATCCGTAATGCAGTCTAAGATTTTTTTTATTATTAAATACAATACAATTTTACAATTTTTAGGGTTCCGTATCCAAAGGGTAACCAAACGGGACCCTATTACTAAGCCTCCGCTGTCCGTCCGTCCGTCGGTCCATCCGTCCGTCTGTCAGCGGTAAAAGAAATGCCACGAGTGTTATATTCGAAGTGAGGCACTTATATTCGACGCATGGAATAGTCTTCCATATTGCTACAGTGATGTGAAGAAGTTGGCATTCGGAGTGCTGACTGTCTTCGGATCGACATAATATTCGTGCGAGCAAGCGATCTCTTGCATGAGTATAATAAAAAGTAAAGTAAGAAGCCAACGAACAAATGAAAATTCATAGTCGTGTTTGAAACTTAAAACAACAAGTTATGCACCGAATTTATCCAAACTTTCTAAAACCATGCAAAACCAACGCTCCCATTGAATTTGTTCCCTTAAATGTATGTTATTGTTTTTTTTTTATATTTAAGCAAAAGTTACATTGTTTAGTAGAGTTTAAATTTATCTCATGATCCATAATAGGTAGACAGTTAAAATTTTCACAGAATGTGTATTTCTGTGGCCGCACTATAACAACAAATAATACAAATTAAAATAAAATAAAAGGGGTTCCCCTACTAGAAACATGTATTACGATGGTACGGAGCCCTTCATGCGCGAGTTCGACTCGCACTTCGCCGATTATCTCACACTGTGAAGGCTTGAATTTTCTAAATAACTCCATAGTATAAGCGCTACTACGCTAATCTCTCCTTATATATTATAATTTATTACTGCAAAAATATACTTAACAAATATACTTTAATGGTTGCTGAGGAATATTGCATTGTATATACAAAGGTGTCCCCAAAGGAATCTCCAAGGGGTCTCTAAAAATGACGGCGATTATTTTGTATTCGTCATTATTAATGTTACTGACTTTTACAATACTTCTCTTATACAATTTATACATTTATTGTCATCATAATACAACAGAGTAATTAAATACAACACGTGTGTTTTATCACAAAGTAAACTTTTTGGTTTCATTAACGTACCATTACGCTGAGACATTAAATCCAATGTTAAACCACAAGGCGGCACAGATGTAGATATATCTTCTTAAAGTACGTCTCAGCCTTAAGATTAAGGGGTTGTAATGGTGTCTAATCCCGCAGGATACAGCCGCTGCGGTAGGTAGGTATTTGTCGGGGACCTTCCGTTAAATTCCAGAACGTTTCCTAAGTAGCAAAGGCGTAGAGTGTTTGTTTTCGTTGTATCTTTCAACGGCGGAATTATAATTTGGCATTGGATTTTTCGGCGATAACCTTTATTATAAGATAAAAAAAGTAATAAAAATTAATAACATATCAACTCCGGAAATTACATAAAATTCGCATTTTATATCCATTACATTATTTATATTATTTGATATGTAATTTTTAATAATATTAGATTAAAAACGAGCTGAAAGTCTTTACTGTAAATGGCTTTAGTAGTCCATAGACACCTGCTACCAACTTAAAAGAAAGAACGCCAAAAATGCGTTAGCATAGGTAAGACTATGGTGACAGTTTAAAGAATGGTACTACATAACATAGCCAATTTGGCAATATGCAAGCTTGTATTATAAAATAAACTCATACCTCTTTAGAAAGCACTGAATACAAAAAAAAACATTTCTTATTTAACTAAATTGTGAAATTAATAATAATTCGAAAACCAATATGAAAATACTTCAAAACAAGACATCCTTGTCGTGGTATAATGGAGATGCACGATTTCACAGCTAGCGCCTCCCCGGTAACAGGATGTCTGAAGACTAAAAATGTAAACAAGGATTTACTGCAACTATTGAAGTACTCCATGAATTCTTTATCCTCTTTATAATCTCACAAGAATTAATCCCTTGAACAACTTAATGTAATTTTACAAATTTGTTTTTATACAAAATACTAGTAGAGCTTTCTTAGAGCTTTCTTATATATGAACTTTTGTGCTAAAGAAGAAGCAGAGTATTATTACTTATATTATGAAAAATCTTATTTCCAACACAACCAATCTCTAATAAAAATTATTTTCGTGTAACAGTTTTTCCCTTTCTCCATTGTACAGTGATTTTGACTTTGAAAACTGAAAAAATTAAAATAACGTGACACTTGATTTGAAACCGAAAAACAAAAAAAGCAACTTGTCAGTAACGATATTTGACAGTGGCTTATAATAGTTTATAGCGTCTTAAATGATTTACGAAGTATTTGCAATTCGTGCATCTGATATATTATTTAAACAATGTCTTAATGAACGACCTATTTAAATAAGTGACTTTTGATTCATATGAAATATAATAAATTTAAAACGTCAACCGTCCTGAGACTGCAAATTACACTAATATTGCAGCCTAATCAACTAGTCAATAACAAATAAAATAAAGGAGACTTTTTTTAAAAAGCGTTCACACGATCAATTACGATGGTTTATGTTGCAAATAAAATAAATAATTTAAAAAAATCTTAAAAGTAAGTAATACGCAACTTGAAAGGCTCACCATCAGACAAATTGTCAAAAGATTAATATACCAAATAACCTACCAGACGCGCATGTATTTGGCAGAGAGAAATTATTGGGAGGAGACCTCGTATATAAAACGGCTTTATCGGAATTGTCTTCGTAATTGAATTCTTAATAAATACAACCATAAATGTACCGAGTCCCGTTACACACACGTCTACATGTGATACTATAAAGTAGTATTAATTTAAAAATTGAGTACAATTCGATTTCATGCAATACACTCTTAACGTAGGAATAATAGGTACATGATTTTTAAATTATACCATGTTGTGATAACTGCGTAAAGAAATACAATACCCGTTTCGTTCCGTGGCGTAAGAGGCTACAGTGGGAAATGCCGGAAAAATCATATGGCTTCAGATAGACGACGGCCATCTTGCTTACGTCAGACTAAATATTTTTAAATTTAGATTCCAAAATTTATAGTAAAGAAAATTAGAAAATTGAAATCTTTTATTTATTTTTATTTTATTTGGAAGAACCAAGCTGGCAGTATATAATTGTGGGTTAACACGAATGGGTCGGTTCGATTAAGGAATTGCCACTATCTCGCAAAATGCCAGCGAAAATAGAAGCATAATTATGTCGTGTTTCATATTATGATGATTCACGAGTACGAGAGATCCTTATTTGGTTACGGGGCAATTTAAGTCACCAGGAGTGACAATGCATCTCCATGTTGATTGAGGATAGACGAAGGTGTCTATACCATACCATATACTTACTAACAGTTGGAATGTGTGATCGATTGTCACCCTTACTTGTATATAATCAAACATAAAATCCTATTTAAAAAAAAACACATTGATCCACTACAACTCACTCATTAACTTTACTCTACATTAACGGACATAGGGCCAACGAACCAATGCACAGCACCGCTGAGCAAACGACCCGGAAAAATGAGTTCTTGTTTTCCGGACCATTTGCCGGGCCGAAGAGAATGAAATAAGGCGAAAAATCTTCACGAAACGGCCAATAACTGCTCACCGTCATTTCAAAGAACGTCCACCCGGTTATTTAGCTCCCAAACGAAAGAAAGCGAGTTATTGTATGTGTTTGTAACTGATGTTATTTCGAACTATTACTAAGTAATATTGACGAGATATTTTTTTCTCAGGTTAGTTACGCATTTACAAAATTTAGTTTAATTAACATAATTAATATAATATAAATAATAAAAATGTTGTTAATTTAATAGCGTTCTGATTTGGATTCAACGTCAAGATTTTACGTGTTTAACCGATTTATTCTATTAAAAACAATTTCATAAGCCTATGATTTCCTTAAGATCCACGAACTAATTTGGCAAGCGAATGCGAGATATTGTCATGCAACAGTTATTTAACAAATGGGTATTACTTTCTTTTTTATAACAATAAAGCTGTACTAATTGTGATTAAAATTTATTTTGAAACGTACTTGCCAAAGAACAGACTAAACATGTATATTTATTTCTTTTTTCTCAACCTTCAAGCCTTCTATTGTATAACCAATTTAAGCATGTATTTGGAGTATTGATTTCACATAAACCAAGATGGTATATAAATGTTGGTCTTGGTAATAAGTTATCTATAATAATTTCCTGAAAAGAATATTTACATAAATTTGTTTTAAAAATGTTTATTAAAAGATAATTAAATTTTAGGTATATATAAAATAATTTAACACAAAGGCGCCGTTAGTCTTCGAGAAAACTTATTCAGTATAAAATATCTCCGCTCGGAATATTAAAATTGCCCCTTTGTTTTATTTATTTATATTCAGCGTCTGAACGGGTGTAAATTTCTTTATAAATATAACTAATTATAAGTAATGAATGAAATATTTTACTTATTTTACTTAAATATCCTTACTATGCTCGGAGTTTCTCTGCGTGATAAACTTAGAAATGAGGATATCCGCAGTAGAACCAGAGTGACCGACATAGCCCAACGGATTAGTAAGCTGAAGTGGCAGTGGGCCGCCCATATAGCTCGAAGAACCGATAACCGATGGGGAAGAAAGGTTCTTGAGTGGCAGCCTCGTACCGGTAGGCGAAGTGTAGGGCGACCCCCCACGATATGGAATGTCGACCTGGTAAGACATGCAGGAAGTCGATGGATGCAGGTGGCTCAGGACCGTGCTTTGTGGCATTCCTTGGGGGAGGCCTATGTTCAGCAGTGGACTTATGAAAGGCTGTAATGATGATGATGATGATGATGATGATTTATACCCATTCATATGTTTCACTCCTGGTCATGAGCCTCTGCCGTCCTCCGTCCGTGCCGCCGTTTGATCTTTTCTGTAGTCTCACTATATTCCAACACTTATAAGACACACGGAATAAGAGATGGTATGTTTTTATGCCCCATAATGTACATACGTAATACACATAACATTGTTTCGATTACGGTAAAACTATCGTGTTGTGTGTGCACCAACGCTTAGTTCACGTTTTCATCATTTTAGTTCGTTTTCTATGCGTTACTATACCATACTCGTACATCCGTTTACGACAAAACTTGAAATTTTGTGTGCGCCGGCGAAGGTTTCTAACCAAAAAATTTGTTTGCTTATTTGTTTATTTGTCATATATGATTTATTATATCTACCATTCATACGAATAAGATAAAACTTGAGTGCTCGCTGCGAAGGTTTCTGATCAAAAATAGGGATAGCAACGCATGAAATACATAATATGTAAATACTTATTTTGCAAGTTCCTTTAATTTCTTTCAACTTTATGATTTAAATATTCTAGTATTCTATTAAATTAAGATGGTGATTACCATATAATAATGAAGTAAATGTATTTATTTCAATTCGACTATGTAATTCTAGAACGAGACTCTGAGAATCGAGAAGGCCCAAAAACAATAGTTTGATGTTATTCTTATGCTATGCGACCTCGTGACCTTGTGTGAAATGGCAGAAAGTCAGCACCTAGTTAAAGGCAAATAACAGACTAGGGTGACGAACTTTGAAACCTTTGATAGATATTGATAAAAGTTTACTATGTTATAATTTTCCTACAATGTCTAGGAAAATTTGAAACGAAGTATCCAATATCGCTTAATGCCTACATATCAAGTCTTAAGGTTACTGTCAATAGTTAAATTACCTAGTAATATCGGATTGCTGTCTATTCAGTCCACTTACGCGACCGCAAACTCAGTATCACAATATGGCAATGACACTAATACTATCTATACACAAGTCGCATCAAACATCTGAACTTATTACTTTATGCAAATGGAGCGTTATGCGCAGATGTCATCATAAGGTATTATTAGCAAACGAGTTGTTCCGATTTAAAAAAAATCTACAATATATCACCACGTTTGGAGACCCATCCGACCAAATTTTACTTTTGTTAATTTTTTATTAAACTGATATGACAATTGAACTGATAGCCTACCGGATGGTAATTGGCTAGTACAGCCCATGGAAATCCGTAACCAACTTCAAACAAAAAAGAAGGCTATAGAAGTACAGAGCACAAGCAATGCAGTCACTTCTGAAGATTAGTATAGATTAGAAAGAAGGTGGAATGCCCCACAGCCTTTAATCTATATATCTATTTTTTCTGTTATGTAAGTGCTGTTAGCCTAAGCGGCTTTTATTTGATAGAGCCCTGTGTCAAATAAAGCTATCTGTACTATATATAGCTAACTATCTATAATCTATATATATATATAGCGCACAAATAGGTCCTACCAACTAGAACGTTCATACGTCAATAAACACTGACAACATGAGACAGAAGGTGCAGCAGGAAATAGGCAACAACATCTTCATCATGACATTTTAAAATAATAAAAACTGAGGTTACTAACCCAAAATTTAAGTATTTTTCTCCATTTTTGGGCTTATAGTTCGCTGTTTAATTGTCACATATATGGGGATTTTTTTAATGTGGTTGTAAAACTTTTGAAAATAAATTATTACAAAGTTCGATGCAATAGCAGACAAGTAAATTTCCCGTATCGTAATCAGTTTGACATCTAACACTTGACTAGTACCAAAAATCTAGACATAAGGAGAGTAGGTGAATTTCTGATGTCGAACCGAAACTGTGTCAATATAATATAGATTTGTATGAGATATTTTTAGTCAATACGAGATTTTATATATCTCTAACTGAAGATGTTATCGAGTGATATGATTGAGTAAGAAATTGTCACGGAATTTGGGTCAAACAAAATATTTTGATAGTTAAGTGTCGACTTCACTAAAGATAAACTTTACTAAGATGTTCATGACATTTCTATTACATGGATATAAAAAAAAACATGCTGCTGATTTTTAAACGGTTCATGTCGCCTCTTCCTACTTTAAGTAACCAAAATAAATCAACTAAGAAATATAGTCCCATAGACTTCCTACGAAGATCATGCAACGGAATGAATATCTTTTCACCCCTTATAACACCTACGGAATGAAATAGCGTGATAGATTCTGTTATTATGACTAACACTCATTTTGTTAACTATATTGAACTTAATTTATGACTCTATTTGAAGCTATTTTCTTAGTTTATTGCAGTATATTTTTTCGTAGTATTTTCAATACTTTTAATATAGTTAAACTGCGTAACATTTTATAATTTTTAACATAATATCTATAATTGTACTGATTGTTCTGGAATACCTAAACATTTTATAGTTCTCGTTTCTGTAACAACAAAATCAAGAACCAGTGGAAGACTGCAAATAGCAATTTAAACAACGAATTTGAGCTACTTCCAACATTAATAATAATTTTAACCGGAATTCGCGGCTACAAAGTAAGTTGTTTGGTAAACATTGAGAGTTATATTTTTTATTCGCGACATCAGTATTGAACACACACCGTGTCGGACCACCCAACTTGCAATTGTTATAAACAGATGTGGTAATAAAAGCAATTATTTTGCAGATAACTTATCTTTATTTGCGTTTAGATTTCATTTTCAATGAAATTTGAATTATACGTAGAAATCAGTTGTCTATTAAATATTTACAAATATTGACACTATTGAAATTCGACTCTAAGAATTTTCCGTTGTTTTAATAATATAGCATGGCGTGAATATGTCTTTATAACTGTACTATAACATGTAACTTGACATAGTAGTTGATCGGCGTTGATGTACTACGAATTCAAAACTTTGCGTTAAATAAATATTTCTCTGTCGCGCTTTAAGGGAAATGCTTTACACAACAGCTTTATTACCTTCACCAAACACTACACCCACAAACAGCAATTAACAAACCAAACACGCTATCTCTAAGAGCTAGTTAGCAACAAACAAATACAAACCGAGCAATTATTGCAGAAGCCAAACAAAACATTTTTTGTCGACTTCGACCGCGGCAGACAACGAGTGCCATCAAATGATTTTAATATAAACATCTTGAAAATCTATTTCTTATTTGTTTATATAAAAGAACTCAACACAATAGTCTAAAAAAACTAACTCCTTGACACGAACAATCAGATTCGTGGAATTCGAAAAAGAAATCAATTTTGCGGCAAACGGTTATTTCCTCAATGCGTACAATTACGTTATTTAGTTTTTACTAGATTATGGGACGTTAATGAGGCCTGCGTGTGTGTGGTAGAATTTTTTTTTCGCAAAACAGAGGTCCATATGGGCCTTTTATTATAACATTTAATTAAAATATAACAACTTAATTTGGGAAGGCACCGCACCGCCTACGTCGATGGTTTTCACACAAATTATGTACCTCTGTAATGTTATTATTAAAAGTCGCAAAAAATATGTTGTAAATTGGCTTTGAAACATCAGTATACTGTTATTATCTTGATACTTTTTGTAACTCTTGATGCTAATATTTATTATCATCTAAAGCTGAGCGTGTTTTGTGACGTTCTTTGGACTTGGACTTAGACAGTGGACTTGTAGAGGGCTGTCAATCATGACAATGACAGCTTCACAGAAAGTTGAATTTTTAAAAACTTTCAAACAATATTCAGCGAAAATGATGACAAAGAAGAAATTATATAGTGTCTTACTAATTTCTTACAACGATCTTAGGATGCTGTCGTGAACTCCGTCCTTGCCTGACGAGGCGATGTTTAATTTTGCTCCCAAATCCAGGGCTAAAATTTTTTTCTACCAAATGTTTCTATCAAGTAAAAATCGGGAATGTTTTATTCTGTTGAGGTTTTTTGTACATTTATAAACAACTACTTTTACAACGATGTGAGAAAAGATTCAGAACAATTTTGTATGTTCTTCTTACACCCCTTTATAATTACTTGTAGAGACGTTTAGTGAAAGTTTAGTAACTTTGATTATCGAAATCAAAATAAAGTTTTCATTGCCTAAGGCATCAACACTTTAGGCAGTAATATTTCTATCTAACTCTATACGAGTTATTAATATTCTTTATCAGTATGCTCATATCTAATTTTAATTAAAAAGAGTCACATATTTTACGCGATATTCGGCAGTAGGCGGCGCAATGTGTACGCTGGATAATATCGTCCAAGTTAACAAGAACTGCTAGTGTTCATCGTAATGTTTTACAGTAATCTATACTTCGAGATCAATTAACACCGGTGATGCAATATTAAATCGTTAAATTTAATATTGGTCGTAGTTTCTTTTATTGCCTCACTAACACTTACGCGGGTCAAGTGATCAATTTTTTTCTCGCATCATAGCCATTCAAATTCTCACGCGATTATTATACGTATTGTTTAATCAAACACTTAATCGAATTAATTTGTTTATTCACGTATTAGTAATTATTTGAAATAAATGACTATGGAACACGTGTCTAACATAGTATATCTTTCAAATATTAAGTATTTCACGGTTTTTATTTAAAACAACATTTCTTTCTTTTTCTTTACTTTTTTTCTCACTTTTAGACATAAGGGCATAAGAAAATACTGTATACTGAAAGTTATTACAAATACCAATTTATTTTAGTATATGTATGTTTCTTTAAATTACCTTTTTAACGTTTAAATATTAGGCTAACATCGCTTTGATCATCAAACTTGGTAAATATGATGATGAATCATGAAAAATGAATCACGACGATGATGATGTTATAATTATCGTGGCTCATTTGCTCAGTCAGGATGAAAACCTACGGATAATCAGAAGTAAGTGTGCAAGAGATATTTATCTATTGCCGCAAGTGTACGTGCGACTTAAAGTTTTACCTTGGAGTACCAGAGTAACAGAGAGTTGGTCATACAGCTCAAAGAACCTTGCCTACCCTTGGCCGCTAAAATGTTTGCACACTAAGATAGGAGGAAGTTTAAGATGCAGTGTTCAAGATTATAGGACAATAACAAACTTTTAAAAATGTTGGTTAAATCTGGGATTCGAACCTGGAATATCTTGTTGTAGCACTTGATATTCAGGTTTTGATCACACGATTAAAATCAAAATAAATAAAATAAATAGTTTATAGTATATCGCGGGGTTAATATGCAAATGAAACAGTAATGTCGTGGAGAAATTTTATATAACATCTTCATGTTGATAGCAGACTTGCTACTCGACGGCACGTTTGGTTGGTATGTTATGAAATGTTTGATGTTATAATGGTGACAAATAAATCATGTTACTACTAAAGATATTAACGTGGCCAAGTGCTGATTGATTGTAAACTTTATTGGGTCAGTTGCACTTGTAATGCGAACTCCACGATCTGACGCGGCATTTTGATGTACTTACTGTATGTTCTTTACACTTAATTAAATGTATTTTCGATAATTATACATGATTTACTACGATATTACTTTTAATCTTAGTGTCAATTAAGTTAATATTATTTGCAAATTGATTTACAAGTTTATCAAAACAATTATTACTTAATTAGTTAGTCAAAATTTGTTTAATAAATGCCGACAATGAAAAATGCCAAGTATCATAATATTAGTAACGTGGTAAAGACTTTTTAAGTCAGTATAGAGCCAATGTATTTTTTTATTTCTACTTTTAATTAGGAGAGATAGAAGAAAATATCGTAGTACAAAATTGCTATTTACTATTTACAATTTAGAAAAAAAAATAGGGTCTGGGTCGAGTTCAATTTAGGTCCGAATATCAATTTGATTTTTTTCACTACACTTCTGGCGCAGTGGATTCTCTCTGCCGCAGCACTGGCAGTTTTGTAACTTAATTACCTACTACTCATACAAGGAATGTTTGCTGAGTGGTGGAGACATGTATAGTGATAGCAACGAAAGAAAATATATCAATCTTATGATGCGAAATGAAGTAATGTGACGGCTTTTGACAAATTGCAATGTAACCATCACATTTGTACTAGACGTAAAATTCCACAAGACCAGTGACGGGGTAGCACCGTCAAAAGTGCGAGACGTCTGGATCTGCGATCGCCAAGCGTGGCGATAAAAACCATTCCTCCTTACAACGATGAATAAAATTAACTTTAAAGTAAAAGGTAAAACCTAAGAACTAAAAAATAAAATAATTTCACAGTTTTAGGTCTTTGCTTAGACATCGTGCATAGGAGAATAAAAGCCCCAGAAGAACTATGAAATAATCTATTTAATAAAAAAAATACTAAAAAGCCAGTCGAATTGAGAATCTCCTCCTTTTTAAAGTCGGTTAAGAACATCGACCAAAACGTCAGCAAATTGGTATTTTGTTAAAGCCGTAATAAATAGCAACTACGATAAAAATTCATTTTGAACGCAAGTCATACAACGTTTTGCCATAATCTATAAGCAAACGTTAAAACGTCTTCGCAGTCACGAAATATCGAAAGGTGAAAGTCCTTTTTATTTGAACAAGTGATTACAAAAAGTTGCGTGATTTTACAGCAAGTATTGTATAATTTGACATTAGTGTATTACATAGCCGCGGATTTCTCAAATTTTTATGAATTATTTGAATATAAAACAATTATTAAATTCTTGACATTTTCACGATGTATTATATGAAATGGTTTTGGTGTAAAACGGTTAAGAGTACAGAATAAAATTGTAAATTTCGATTAAACTATACAATTTACAAAAAAAAATGCTCAAATATAAATTTACAGGATTTACATTCACATCTGTTTAAAGAATTAGATCTAAAAATGAACTAAAAGTATTTTAACGCAAACCTTATAGTGTCCGAGCACATAGTGTGAAATCCGAACATTATATTTAATTTTATGCCAATTATTTCAAGCACGGATAGCAGAAATAATAAAGGATCAAGGGTTCTTGATGATGAAATGAATTGGAATTCTTTTTTGATGGCAACACTTTTTTGTATATTTTAGCAATACAGTCACTCAGGAATTTAAACCTATTTATTCCCGCGTGTTGACCATTGCATTCCCCGTTACTATATTGCACGGCGGACTTTACCTGTTGCAGTGACTGGCCGTTGACCCTTCGAGTATTGACATATTCCTATAGTTCCTCACGTCTGACCCTACCCGCCAACATGATTATACTCGTAGTAAGCCCGGTACCCCTCTACTACTGCGTTTGTGTAAATGGATGCTTATAGGCACGCACTTTATATAATTAGATTTGTTTTTTATACTATTACCTCTAATCTAACTAACAAGCGTTCACTTTTATATTTTTTTTTTCAAATCATAATATGTAATATTTTTAATTTTCATTATGTATTGACTTTATACTGTTTTGCAGATGCGTCTTACACGATGTAATTACTGTAAAAAAAAAATGCGTGAATGTAGTGGAAGACTCGGTTGGAACGAAGTTTCTTTCGTAGTATATTAATATTGATAAGCTTATTATATTATTGATTAAAAAATACAAAATTACATTTGCCAAACAATTACTTTGCGTACATCCGCTAGATAAAATAAAATGATGTGTCTTACCTAGTTTGAAGAGCACCTCCCGCCCTCCCTCAATTACGTGCACTATCTCCGTCACCACTAACCCCGGCACCACTACTCCCAACACCACTATACTAGGTAAGACACACCACTGACGACAATACGACACATGTTTCGCCTCTACACGAGGCATCCTCAGGTGATATAGACTCTACGGTGGCTAACCGCTAAGTGAGCGGCGAGCCAAAACAACTGCCTTTTATACAGACCGCTGACGCAATCGCTCCCTGCTTAAGGAGCGAGCGACTGCGTTATGCGATAAAACATGCGACCAATCACCGCCAGACTTACGCAGCCGTTTGTAAAATTAAAAACAAACCGCCGCGCAACGCCCGCCTACCCTCCAATCACGCAACCAATCACCGATCACAGGTGAGGGTGACAAACGATCATATTGCGAGGCTGTCTGCTCTTAGAGAGCAGGCTTAAAGATATTTAGGAGAGGTGAGTTAGAAACATTTATTTGTTCATTCAGCAGTGCAACGTTACTGTTATTACTTTTTAATATCTCTAACTGTTCCAGCACACACAGTCGCAGCCCTTTATTACACATATAAGACATGTAAGACTTTAAAGGAGTGGTCGTTGGCTAGGCTAGGCCACCGTAGAGTCTATATCACCTGAGGATGCCTCGTGTAGAGGCGAAACATGTGTCGTATTGTCGTCAGTGGTGTGTCTTACCTTAGTGTAGTGGTGTTGGGAGTAGTGGTGCCGGGATTAGTGGTGACGGGGATAGTGCACGCGATTGAGGGAGGGCGGAAGGTGCTCTTCAAACTAGGTAAGACACATCATTTTATTTTATCTAGCGGTTGTACGCAAAGTAATTGTTTGGCAAATTTAATATAATGGACTTCCGCAAAGTAACGCCTGATTATATTAATTATCCTAAAAATACAAATAAATGATTTACTAGCGTCTATTAAAATGAAGCGTCATTTAAAATAAAATAACATGGCAAGATAAGAAAAAGTGCGAGGAAGAGGGATATTATTAAATCTCGCCAAGGCCTTGTACACTACGTCAGAAGGGGTCGTGACGGAAAAATCTTATACTTTCTCGCCTAGTCCCCATCCGACAAATTTGTACCGTCCGATAAAGAACTTCGTTCCAAAAAGTAACAATTAATTCGATGAAAATGTTATACATTTTGGCATTGATGATGGTTTTAACATCGAGGACAAATTCAAATAACAATGGAGTTATCAAGTGTAATACTTGTATTTGATGTAACTTTAGGTAATAGTATTACTTGGCTTGGATGTAGTTTCAGACCTATGAGGACGATCACAACACATCTTAACCCAAAAATCAACAATTAACTTTTTAGTAGCTACAAACATTTGTTCTAGCTGCAATTGAATTCCCGGGTAAATTTTATAGTGTAGATATACATCGAGGAAAGAGTATGTTTAGTAACTAAACAAAAACGAAAAGTAAAGCAAGGACGCGACCGCAAATAAATTCAGTAAGTGAGGACGTTTATAGCACTTACGATGGTCGTTTCCATCGGAGCGGGCCATGACGGTGCCGTTGCGGAACACGTTGACGTACATATGCGAGCACTGGCTGTAGAGACGTACCGACCGGACCATCGATGGCACCGCACCGCAGATCACCACCTATAACAAAGTAAGCGATGATAAAATTACACATTAACTTCTTTTATTTAAAATTACCACATAAAGCGTCTAATACACGCATTTGCACTTTTTAATATGACATCAGTTAAATTTTATACAACAAAAAACTTTGTCGTAAATAATGTTTTGTCATAAGTTGATTGCCTCAATATTCCCTTTTTGCCTATATCTTATGGAAAATAATTGACACAGTTAAGAGAGTTGTCGGAAATTATAAAGTAATATGTTACCCTTAAACACACTTATTCGGGTCTTTGGTGTAATATAACTGAATATTTTTTTTGTTTTTGAATGGTCCTACAAAAAAATAACAGTTAAAAAGTATTTTAATAATTTTAGATAATATTTTACAAATTACTGGATTAGTGGTATACTAGATAAGGTGACGACCTAATGAAAGATGCAGGGAGTCGATGGATGTAGGTGTTTCGGGACCGTGCTTTGTATTAGCACTAGGAGATCTATATTCAGTGGACTTGTATATAATATATATACAAGTTATTGTATAACGATAATTACATATAGTAATATTATACAATTCTAATCGATATAAAAATTAATTACGTTAAAAAATCTTAGATAAATTATTTAAGCTGTTATATAATTCAACAAAGCCTTATCAAAATTTACTTGATTATTTATATAAACGATTCAACATAATGTAACGGTAACTGATTATTAGATTATGTACGATAATATAATTGAAGGCTGTGAATCGATGATTCATTAGTAAGCATTGTAGTGAATAAAATTTAAATAAATGTTGATTTTTTATAGGACAGTAGACCGACAGCAGACGAGTACCTTGTCAACTTAATGTTATAAGTAGCGGCACGAAAGTCTAGCGGTGATCGTTATTGCGCGTAAGTCGCGCTGATAAGATTACGCATGATTACCTCGTGCATATCATTCGCACGCGCTGATTGGCTCTCCAGTCGCATTCGTGCAATTTAATTTGTGCGCGTCTCCTCCACGTTTAGTTCAGCCCTAGACTTCCGTGCCGCGACTTGTAAGTGATTACTGTAGCCAATAGACATCTACTCGATTTATCCTCGATTACGAATTAAAATAAATATAAATTGTATCCTGTGAGGACTCAGGTGGAATGCCTTGTTTCCAGTAAAAAGGGTCTCTGGTTCTTTACACTCTTCATACGAAACACAGCAGCATTAAGCTGCTCTTTTACAGTGCGTGGTCCTTCACCGGTCGAGCCGACTCATTCGTGCTTCAACTATGCTACTAATATAGCTGCAGCATGACTCTACCACGTAAATTATTTGTAATTTGGTTTTTTAGATTTAATAAAACGAATAATACTGATGTATCGTTTTCATTTTGACTTATTTAAAATTCTGATGATTAACAGTAGCCTTGTCCATGGCGGACTCCTTACCCTAAGACTTACCTTATATTTATGCAAATATTAAACAAGAATAAAAGTAATTTTAGGGATTTTATTTCGTTTAATGGAACAATTATTTTATTTACAGTAAATCAAAAGTACGACGGCTATTAGCATAGCCACAAAGCAGTTGCTTGAAGCCAGCCAAGTTCATGTTCACTGTTATTATATGAAATAGCTGATTTAAAGATTATAAAATAAGAAGCGACTCTTTATAAAGTAACAGATGATTGTAACACGTTATAAAAGTTTCGGTAAAATTGATTGATAATATGTGACCGAGTGAAGCCGACCACAGTCAAGCGTGTGCCTTCTGTATTACCCTATGTCAGAGGAGTCACAGACAAGGTTGGCTACATTTTGAAGCGAGCTTCTACTTACTTCAAGCCACCGAAGAAGATTAGTCAATTTTTACCATCCGTCAAGTGTAATATCCCTCTATAAGATGCAGGAGTGTACAAACTTGATTGCGAATGTTGTCTCTCTTACATAGGACAAACAAAAAGATCCATTAAAACCCGCGTGAAAGAACATATAACTGACGTGAAGCACCTATGCTCTGGGAAGTTTGCAGTCTGTGAACATGTTCAAGATCGTCCCCGCCATTACATCAGATTTGATGGACCACAAATTCTCGCAAAAGAACATCGATTCTTACAAAGGATGATACGCGAGGCTATTGAAATTAAAAAAAACATCCTAATTTCAATAGAGAAGATGGATGGGTGCAGCCATCTGCTTGGGATCCTATAATTAACAAAATAAATCCAAACCCAAGCATACCACTGCAAGACTTCAAGATACTGTCAGTTCATTCTGCGTAAATTGACCCATAAATTAATATTAAAAAACTGAAGTTAGCTGGGCTAACTGTGACATCGGGACGTCAAAAATCTCAGTCTGCCCCGTGACCATGGGTTGCTGTAAAGTACCCGAAACATCGGGAATTAAAATAGTATATTAAACGCGATAAAATCCGTAAAAAATAGTTTTATTCAATAGTTTCCTTATGCTATTGCATTGCTTTCGCTTAATGGCGCCAGTACTCCCTGTACACCTCATTACGTTGATATTGATCAAGCTATTTTAAACTCCGAAAGTCTCGCAATTGCTGTTGAATATTTATTCTTTGAATGTTGAAAACAGAACCAGACTTAAGCATTTTTTTTTCTAAATTAACTTTAACTTTTGCTATCCGATATTTTAATCACGAGTACTTAGCTTCGGATACGTCAGAAGCTATAATTGTAAAGGCTGATTTTTCAATCATCAGAGAAAAAGTTTTCAAACGGAAAAATACAATATAAATTAATTAAAAAAAATAGTTGTATGCATGAAATATATTAATTATTTCACTTTTACATTCAGTGAGGCTATAACTTAGTTGATTAATATTTTTTTTCTGACAGTTGCAAAATATTAAAAAGTATTTAGACGTTTATTTAATAGTGATTAAAACAGTAACACAACTTACATTTACTTAATACGTATTCAATTAAATCTGAATTTATTAAACACAAGTGCTAAGGATTTACGCTAAGAAATCTATATTTTTAAAAATGCAATCTCAAGAATGTCTTTTAAAGTATAGCATTAAAGAATAATAATAATAGAACCTTCGGTTCCAAGCAGCACAATAAGGAAACAATCGATCGTTTTAATGGGTCAACCGTGCTCAGCTGAACCGTCAGACTGAGGGTTCCGACGACGCAGGTTTAGGCAATTTTAAGTTCTATTACGCAAATTATAAAAGTCGATGTTTGTAACTTATTAGATATTGTTTTAGGACCTTTGAACAACAATAACAGGGCCGGTGTCATATTCAGGTGGGAAAGCATAGGCTACCACGTCGCGGTCACTGATCAGCCATATTGCGTTTCAAGCCATGTTTTGTATGCAATAAAGAAATTTTACCTCATTCCAATTATAAGCAAAGTTATATAGAGAACCAAATTATCATGGCACCACTCAGAAAATAATCCCACAAATGATTCCAAAGATTTGGAAGTTCTTGCGACTACGAAATCACGTCGCATTCCTCCTAATATTAACCTATAATCGTAAATTTACTTTTAATCAAGTTAGAAGTATCAAAGTTGAAATACAAAATCTACATTACGAAACATTCATTATAAAAATGTTCCCGGTCTTAATAAACTTGACACATTATCATTAACACGTCAAAACAGGTCATACTTAAAATTAACGACCAAATATCTACATTTTGAGAATACGAATTAAATTAATTTACGATAATGAAAATGTTTACGGAGTATTTTTTATTTTTGAACTATTCTAAGCTAAGGTGTAATAAAGTTGTTAATTTATAAATAAAACAATCATAGTGGCGCTAAAGGAAGCATAGCACATCGGTATGCGTAATTATTAATTAATTAAGTAAATAAATTAAACAGCACTGCAACCTACAATAAATGTTAAATATATGATGATGTTAGAACTTATTATGATGATCATATAATTAAGATTTAAAGTTATTTATTAAAAATATATATTAACGTAATATGAATCAATTACATTTGATATCTGTTTATCATATTTGACCGAGTCAATTAATATAAATTGTTTAAGTAGTGTACCGTTCGATAAGTTTTTATGAACATTTGTTTACCCGTCTTATTGATATAAGGCGGTTAAAACTTACATCAAGGTTATAAGTTAGGTCTTATCTGTGTTTGTTTTAATTAAATCCCAGCTTATTGTTTTAACGTGAAAAATATTGCCAGGCAAACTCAGTACAACAAAGAAAGACGACGGAGCGCTGTGTAAATTTCAAATTACGCTGAACCCAAGCCAAAATCATGTTCAATGTAATTGTAAGAAGATACACTCACGCACACATATGCACCTAAAATCATTTGCAACCAACAACATTTATTTTTTATAAAAAATTGGTGACAATGCGAGCACAAAGTACATCTGATGATAAGTGAATGCTGTGGCCCATAGACGTCCACACTCACTTCTCAGAACTGAATTGGGGTGTCTCGATTCCAGTAAAAAGGTATTTTACGCTGGTATTCTGTTAGAGCGTGGTCCTACTGTCCTACTGTGAGAGCTTGGTCAAGCCGACCTATTTATGCTACAACCATAATATTGCTGTAGCGTGGCTCTACCACGTGCTGAACATGACGTCCAGATTTTTACGGGCTGTAAAAGAGGAAAGAAGAAAGATATGTGTGTTTTTATACGTAGTAGAGCCATGCTGCAGCTATATTATTGTATAGTTTAATAATCAATAAATAGTATATAGTTACAGTTAAAATAGCAGCTTCATGCTGCTGTGTTTCGTATGGTGAGTGTAGAGAACTGGAGTCATTTTTACTGGAAAAGAGGCATTTCATCTTACTCCTCACGGATGACAACGCATCTGCATTTTATTTCGCAAACACAAATAGATGTAGATTTCTATGGACCACAGCAACCTCTTACCACAGGTGGACTGTGTGCTGGCTTAACACCCTTTTCCTACATAAAAAAGTAGTCGAGTTTGGTTTCGATGCCATTAGAAATGTACGCGGTGTTCTATCTTATATATCGTCTTTTATACTCTTACAATCTACCGCTTTCTTTTATTTCTAAGAGAGCTTTAGAACAGTAAAAGTACCTCACTACTATAATGAGAAGTGGAGCGGGGGGGGGGGGGGTTCACTATGATATAATATATCGTTATATTTAAGAAACACTGTTCAGTTACTACGTAAAATATTCTTGTTAGCTTAAATGATTGATCGAAAATTACGCAAAATATATCAAAGAGTCTCAGCATTAGGAGGTTACTGATCGTGCCTTTAATGTCCTTATCTATCAAGACCTGAACGCACATATTATTGACGGGTGACTACATATCAACCCCACCGAAACTATCCATCGCAAGTGTGTCGGAAATTTACACGCCGCGAACATTGATAAAGTTTAATCAATATTACGAAAATTAATCGTGTTCATATGCGGACGTTTTGATCAGACCTCACACATTATAATAGCTGCTTGAATACAAATTATCATTCGAAGCGATAAGAATGAATATATTATTATTAAATTACGTTTCACACTTCTAGGCAATATTTAATAATATTTCGTATCTTTATTCATTATTACCGATTAAGAGCTTTCTCATCTATTTGATTGTACTTATCTTGCTTCGATAATTTAAAATTTAAAATTTTGTACAACCGACTTCAATATAAATTATTAAGAATAACTCAAAAACTATTGGTCAATATGGGACCACATGTGAAGCACCAGCTTTCAAATAAAAAAAGAATCATCGAACACATAAAAAAAAACATACAGTCGAATTAAGTACCGTTTCCTTTTTGAAGTCGGTAGAAAAGAAGTTAAATTTCTTTTCCGATAACCAAACTATCACTTGGTATTGAGTGAGCTCCACTCAGCCTTTTCAACAACGTAACCGCAACGATATATGGGAGACCTACCGAACTTGGACTACTATGTCGACTAAAATAGATGGTCTTGTGTTTACTTATCCTTTTTAGGTGGCCGAGTCAGATGATGCTGCTATATGTTTTGATATTAATGATAGTAGCTGGTCTCTTTTGGTTAAACCGTAGGAATGTTTATCAAACATTCTTAAAAATGATCTAAATATGGCTTATACATACTTAAAGGGTTTTTGGAAATATGAATCGAAATTAAAATTTAACAAGCACCTTCGATGATTTTAAACAGAAACAGAAACAGAAACAGAAACTTTTTTATTCAATATAGATTATAAATAATACTTATTGAAAGTCATTCTTTTGTTTGATTACCACTGGTTCGGAAAAAACCTCTGTCCTGGGAAGAACCAGCAAGAAACCCAGCGGGACTTTTTTTTTAAATAACAGCTTACAATCATGATGTTACACAAATTAACAACACAACAAATTAGAAATAGCTTGGTAGCGATCACCTCATTTCCAGGGGTTATTATCATCCATAAATTCCTTAATATTATAATAACCCTTTTTATACAAACTTAGTTTAATAAAGTTTTTGAACTTTGAACAGGCCAAACTTTGTATATTTTCTGGAATTTTGTTGTAAAAGCGTATACATCGCCCCAAGAATGAATTACTGACTCGATGGAGTCGAGTAACTGGTACTACTAGATTGTGTCTGTTCCTAGTATTTACAGAATGAATATCACTTATTTTTATAAAACTACTTTTATTTTTGTGTACGTACATTAAATTTTCATAAATGTATTGAGAGGCCAAAGTTAATATATTAATTTCCTTAAATTTTTGTCGCAGCGACTCTTTAGGCTTTAAATCATAAATTGCTCTTATGGCCCTCTTCTGCAAAACAAATATAATTTCAGTGTCAGCTGCGTGTCCCCATAGCAAAATACCATACGACATTATGCTATGGAAGCAGCTGAAGTAAACTAGTCTAGCTGTTTCAACACTGGTTAGACTTCTAATCTTTTTTACAGCATATGCTGCAGAACTAAGTCTGCTTGCTAGTTTTGATATATGGGGGCTCCATTGAAGCTTCGCGTCTAGTGTGATTCCAAGAAAAATGGTGGTATCTACAAGACTCAGTTTCTCCCCATTTAAAATTACATTAGTATTTAATTGTTTGACATTTGGAGTCACGAATTTCATACATTTTGTTTCAGTGCCATTTAAATGCAAATTATTAACATCGAACCAATTTACTAACTTAGATATAGCATTATTTACTTCGTCATATTTTAGTAACTGTCGACTTAATTTGAAAATTAAAGAAGTGTCATCTGCAAATAATACTATATCATGGTTATCCCCTACTATGTAAGGTAAGTCATTAATGTATACAAGAAACAGAAAGGGGCCGAGAATTGAGCCTTGAGGCACGCCCATTTGTACCATCGATCCGGAAGAGCTCATATTGTTAATGACAACTTTTTGCGTTCTCTTACTTAAATATGAAATAATTAATTTAAGGGCATCACTTCTTACACCGTAGTGTTGAAGTTTCCTGATTAATGTTTCATGGTGAACACAATCGAAGGCCTTGGATAGGTCACAAAATATACCCAAAGCATCCTGTGAATTCTCCCATGCATTAAAGATATATTTAATCAGCTCAACACCGGCATCAGTTGTCGAGCGACCCCTTGTGAAACCAAATTGATTTTTATGAAGTAAATTATTTATATTAAAAAAATTTAACATTTGATCAAGAACAATTTTTTCAAAAATCTTACTAAGTGTTGGTAGTACAGAAATAGGTCTAAAATTGGCGGGGTCTAATGTACTACCAGATTTAAATAAAGGTATTACTTTACTATGCTTCATTAAATCAGGAAACACACCAGATTCGATACTAGTATTAAAAATAATAGCTAAATGAGGCGCGATTGTATCTATTATAGACGCAATAACTTTAACGGAAATCCCCCACAGATCCGCAGTTTTCTTAACATCAATAGTTTTAAAATATTTTACAATATCTTTTGATGTCACTTTATGAAATGTAAAATTCTTTGTACACACATTTACATTATGTTTAAGTAATGATTCGGCGACGGCAGGAGAAGAATTTAGTGACTTAGTGGTCAAGATCGGAATATCAGTAAAATATTTCTCAAAAACCATTGCTACGTCCTGATCTGATACAGTTAATTTGTTGTTAACACTTAACTGGTAATTTGAATTGCGAGAGTTGATCTTACCAGTTTCGCTATTAATTATACTCCATGTCATTTTAATTTTATTGGAAGCCGTCTTAATTTTGTTGCTCAAATGCAAAGACTTGGCTATGAAGCACACTCTTTTAAATATTTTTGAATATTTTTTTACATATTCCCTAAATTCGACGCTATGATTATATGACCTTTCATGGTAAAGATCATATAACCTATGCCTGCTCTTATGGACTCCTACTGTCGCCCATTCATTGAATGACTTCCGACTGTTCAAGGAGAATGTTTTAGAAGTAAAAGTATTATTAAATTCATTGCAAATAAGCTTAAATAATGTTCCATACAAAATATTAGGATCATTTTGGTATGAAAGTGATGGAAGTTTTTTCACTATGTTACTTCTAAATTTCTCCAAGCGACGTGCATTTACTGGAACAGACACAACTTTCTCATCTACTTGCTTTTTGTGAACATAAGGTAACGAAACTACTTGTCCACAGTGATCAGAACTTAATTTTTGAATTATACATTTATGCAACGGCTTCACATTTGTAAAAATGTTATCTATACATGTTGCACTAGATTGAGAAATACGCGTTGGCTCTATAAATAAATTAAAAAGACCATATGATTTAAACAATGATCTAAATTTAATATTGATGGAGGAAGCTTCTAGGAGATTGATATTAAAATCTCCACATATTACAACAGATTTATTCTGTTTATTAAGCTTAGCAAAAACTTCCTCCATAATGTTTTAAAAAGTATCATATGTACAACATGGGGGTCTGTAGACGCTCACAACAATGAGGTGCTCAAACTCAACACATGCCATTTCTACAGTTCGCTCAACAGAGAGGCTCACAATGTCTTTACGTTCTTTACATGATAATAATTTACTAGCTAATATTAAGGAGCCACCTCTTAAAACCGTATCTCTATTGAAAGAACTGACCACCTGGTGATTACTGAAGTTAAACATTAAATTATAAGCTTTTAACCAATGTTCAGTAATACATAAGATATGAATATTGTTGCTATTTAAGAACAACTCAATTTCTAGCTCTTTGCCTATCATGCCTTGTATATTTTGATGCACCAGGTGTAAACAATTTTCATTATCTTTCTGTGGAGTCATACAATTAAAGATTTGTAAGCCACATTCTAAATTATTTAAGTTATTATAACTGCTAGAGATTACCTCTATTGTCTCATTTTCTAATTTAAATTACTTGGAACTGATTCCAAATTGCATATTAAGTCATTACACTGCTCAAAAGAAGCAGATGTTTGTGTAGCCAAGTCCTTGGCTGAGTTAATATATAAATAATAAGATAGCACATTTGCTATCTGTCTTAAATTATATTTTGATAGGTAATACCTATCTCTAGTCAAAAATTTCTTAATTAAATTATTTATATCTATTAAATTAATTCTATCATTATAATTGTAACAATTAAATGTCAAGTTTAAACAATTTTGCCATCCCTAAGCGTCAAAGTTTCTTGAAACAACCTTTAACCGACCAAACTTATTACGTTTATAAGTCTTATATTTAAAGGATGCAAGAAAATCACTTACCTATAATATTTAACACGAACAAAGGTTTCCCGTAATGAATCTAATCGTAAGAGAAAATACGAAAGCCAAAAAAAACCACGTGAAGAACAAACAACAATGTAACAATACGTCTGTTTAGATCCTGAATAAGTTCCGGCCATATAATAAGAAAAATTGGATTGTAGAACGAATTAATGAGAACATTATATACGTTTTGTGGTCTGAAATTGTAAACAAATAAATTCAATGAAAATGTTTACAAAACTGGAAGCATAACATC
Source organism: Parnassius mnemosyne (assembly GCA_963668995.1). Classification (NCBI taxonomy): domain Eukaryota; kingdom Metazoa; phylum Arthropoda; class Insecta; order Lepidoptera; family Papilionidae; genus Parnassius; species Parnassius mnemosyne. The sequence continues at coordinate 13,881,369 of CAVLGL010000079.1, read as the reverse complement.
ATTGCTCTGCACGTAATCGATATGATACAGTTGCATCGGCTACATCTTTTTTCTTTATTAGAAATGGCATATCGCTCTCAAGTTCTATAGTGATATCGATATAGGAACTAGCGATAGCCTAATTTTGTTACTAAACGGCCGTGAGATCCTCACTATGAAATATCAGAATGTTATCTGAAGTCTACCTTTTTCGTTGGATTAGGCCAGCCACACACGCTTCAGATAAATGAGACATCACAAATGTGTTCGAGAGATAATGAAAACTTGTTTTTTAATCTATACAAGTACTTACATCCAACTTTATTTTACTTATACATTTTTATATATTACACTTTAGCATCGTGCACAATAATACCTATAAATTTTAAAAGTAAATCGGAAAATCGATTTGTACATAGCATAGTTCTTAGGGAATTAAAATACTGAAAAAAAAAATATAAAAATGTGAAGATCCTATACACCGTGCAATAAATGAACTGATTTGTTGTCATTCAAATCTTAAAATTTATTATGTTTAAAAACATTTACATTTTATTAATGCACAAATAATTCGCAAATAAATATACAAGGAAGCAATGTTAATTGTTATTATGACAAACCACTTGACCCACATACTTGAAACCAGCACTTACAACTCAGATTATATTGAAAAGTGCGCAGTATTTCTAATCATATAACCTGTCGAAGATACACATGTAACATAGTTCACGTTAACTCGATTCTCCTTCACCGTCTTTTCAGTAATCGACCTAATTGAACATAATAAAACCTTTGCAGAATGTAAGTATAGATAAGGACATGAAAACATTCGAAAATCTGAACCAGTATTTATATTTTTTATTGCCAGCAAGCGGTTCATTATTGAATATCAAAATACCTCAAATTGTAATTTAGTGCCAGTATTGGCAATGTAAACGGAGGATTTAGAATTAAAGGTCATTCCACATAAATACCAAAATACAAAATAAGACTTCTAAATAACACGTATGGATTTACGGAGAACATGTTATTGAGGTGTTAACTGTTTTAACATGTTAAGTGACAATAAAAAAAAACCGTTCAATGTGTCACTAGTACATCTGAAACGTTGAGGTGCCTAGAAATATGTTTAGAGATTAATGTCACGTAAAGTTTAATATGTGGTAGGTATGTACAACATAACACTGGCCTGGATAAAGATTATTTGTACGTAATAAGTGTTTGCACGGCAAATAACGGAAAACAACTTGGCTGCGGCAAACAGATTTCTTTCAACACCGTCCTAAAATAATAAAATTACGGGTGATATATAAGAGGACTTATGTACATCTAAGGCCTATATGCAAGATATGATTTCCTTGTTAATTAAAATTGCCATGGTTACAAATTATTCTTTTTTTTTCCATTGCGGTATCGGAGAGCGCTTCCGCCTGGTCGGCTATCCGAACGTTAGCTATTTGGCTTGCATAATATTTTAATGAAAGAATATTAAAACGTTAATAATATAATTTATATTATTTTGAAATGATTGGAAATCAATTAAAAATATTGTGTTAATTTGACGTCAGACAATGAAGACATGAATGTCAAAAACCAAACAAAACGTTTTTTTTTTTAATTTAAAACTTATTTATCAAATTAAAAGACAAACAAAATACAGAATTTCAGATTAACATTTCAAATTCATTTCATATAAAATTACTTTGTGTGACGATTCAGATTGAAACCTAATTTATACAAAAATATTATTTATATTAAAAGTCGCACATTAATGTTCATTTTTATAATAATAATAATAATAATATACACATATACAGCGGTTAACTAAACGAAGGTGGCCACACAAGACGATGCTATTACTGCTGGATTAAATAATGAAAACTCTCGACTACACGATTTAATAAAGCTAAATTTCTTCATCTCATAGCGTGTAGTGTTCGCGTGCGTAATCACGGCAAATGATAGGTGTTGATCGCTAAAGACTGTCGTTTGAACAACCGCATATTAACTTCGAACTTTTCTTCACCAGCTCGATTCACTGCGTCCGCGTAAAAACGACGACTTCCTTATTTCAAAATATATAATTTCGAGATTTTGGTCTTTGATTTTTTAAATTATTTATTTATTAAGGACCTCCAATAAATATACACAGTATTATATCAATTAAAAATTAGGATAAAAATTAAAACTAGCGTGCTCTATAAATTATGGGAGACCACAGCAATCATTATCGTAAATTATATAAAACAAAAGTTAAAAATAGCAATTTTAATAAAACTAAAAAAAAATGACAAAATTTTTAAGAGCAAAAGATAAAAATTTAAAAATAAATTATTTTATTAATGATCTATTCTTTCAGCGTGCAACATTCATTGATGATGCAGTGCTGAATAATTAAAATCTTGTATTATTATTGTAAGTTTAGACACAGAATAAATAATAGTACTACGTAGTTTAGAACAAACAAATTAATATTATCTATACAAATAAATAAAATTAAAGTGTCTGTTTGTAATGTCAAAATTACAGCTTTTTACTAAATGCATATGAAAGTATATACGGTACTAATAACAAATATACAATTTTTAAAGATTTTGTCGGTCTGTCTGTCTGTCCGTATTATTCAAAACTATAACTATATACTCAAAACATTACTAAATTTCACTTACATTCTGAAGCTCAATTTTTATATATGTTAGGCAGACAACTATTTTAAAAATTTTTACAAGAATGTAGACTGATCCAAGCGGACAATCATCCCCTAGACCCAATTTTAACGCCTGTGTGGGTATGAGCGCAAGGGTATTATCCGCGCGCATGAGCGTGACTGATATGTATTCTCTCTCTCTCTCTCTCTCTTACAGTTTACTCTTGTCTACGCTAAGTATATACTCGTACGCAGCATGTACTGGGCATGGGTAATGTCACTCTTACCCTATATTCTTTTGAGAGCTTTAAAGCGTCTGCAAAGCGATACTGCCGAAAGAACGTGTCTGGGAGTATTGATGACTGATTTTTAACGATATTATCTAACATATACGTAAAAATCAGTTGGGAGAATTAACTTGAGGTGAGTAATGTTTTTACATACCTTGATTACGTGATAAATGGAAAATGGTCCATTGGCCAAGCTAGCAGGTAGTCATGCGATCATACTACATACTAACACTACTCAATCCTACACATTTTGTTCGTCAGAAAATAAGTGACGTCTAGAGGCCCTGGGATCTCGGACTATATAATATGTAAGATTAAAAAAACCTCCGAGTCAGTTACCATTTCTTCTCTAAGGAGATTTTGTTTTGCTGTAGATTAAGCCGATTAAAAATATTTCGACTGTGACTTTGATTACTAAAAGTAATAAATTCTTATAAATAATAAAGTTTTATGTTCTTGGCTGTTAATGAAAAGTATTTGCCTTTTATATTTCATGCAACTGAAGCATTTATAAGGTCAGAATGTATTTATAAAATGTCGTTTGTTAATAAAAAATAACTTTTACTTCGAACAAAAGCAACCGCTTTACGCCTGTTTACAGACTATATTTATTTGTTGTTATAAGATAAGTAACAAAGTTATAATTATAAGTTATTCTGACCATTTTATAAAAGATTAAGTGATGTACAAAATGAGAATCCTCTCGATAAAAGTATATAACTGTATTCAGAATAATTCAGTATAAAAATATATTATCACAAGTCCTACAAGCATATCGGCCGCAGACAGTTCTATCAAACCCGGCTAATGCGAATGGTATGATAGCGGCTGCAATTATTGGATTCATTAATCCATTTACATCGGTTAAGTGATCTTTTTACTATTATGTAAATTTAATTTGTAGATAGCTCTGGTAGCTCCGAGGCTACGCGTTTTCCTTAAATTTCATAGTCCGCAAAGAAACCGAATTCGATCCCCGCCGACACATCTGAAATCTTTTATCACATTTTTTTATTATAAAAGGAAAACTTCTTAAAGAAACCTGTTTACCTTTTTTATTTCAATTTAAGAAATTTAACTACAAGTATTATTTTCTAAAAACTAATACTAGGGTATCGGAAACTAGTCTTGTTATTATTTGATTCTGTAATAATATTTATTTGTAGACTTACCATCAGGAGGCACAATATCTTCGCAGAGACGGCAAGCTGTGGTAACCTGGAAAAAAAATAAGGATATTATTATGGATCTTTTTGATATTATTGGTAAATAAAGTACTTACATAGATTAAGTTGTAAACATGTAAACATAGTCTTAGATTTGGCGTTGAAATAGTTGTTGTAATTGTTTGTTGATATAAATAGCTTAACAGTTTAGTTATATGTATTAAACGATGAACTATAATCAAAAATCGAACCTAAATTACACATAGACTAGTGAAGTGTAGCAAGCCGCATTACCAGTGCGAAGGTGCCTCTGCGCTTATTTATAAGTAATAATGAGAACAGGGCGCAAAATTTAGCCTTAAAAAGCATTAAGTAGTGGATTTGAAAGGCTGATAAAGGGGGTATATGAAAAATAAATTAATAAATAATAAAGTAATCCAAGTGAAACCAGTACAATAACAATAACATAGCACACACACACCACGAACTTTTAATACTGCTGCCCATAACCAGTACGTAAAGTTTGGGTTCAGCGTTTTTGGATATTTGGATTCTAGCAGTCGGTAGCCAGAACCTCGTCCATTAATCAGCAGGGCGCAAGATTTAAAGAAAAATATAGTATATTTGCCCACACCTCCAATGAATATAGCCTCTTTTTGTTCATTAGCCCGTAATATTCCACTGGGCTTTTCCCGCCGTAGGGAGGACTTGCCGCGAATCAGCAAATTGAACTGCCATACTTCAAGCGGATTGACGATCACAACACCAGACATCTCGCACCATTGATGTTGGTCCTCGTCACCGGTCGAAATATTTTTCGTCTGATATATAATATATAAGGCGATTATACCGCTATCTACCGGAAGCCAGATGAGATCTTCGTGAAAATTCTTATAGTCGTCTCCTACGATATCGACGGAACGAAATGGGACAATAACAACAGCGATAATATCTAACATTTTTTTAGTATTTCGAGAGGGAAATGTCTTTAAATATTTATCTAATAAGTGAGACATTTATGAGAATTCATTTTCGTTTTTTTTTAAATAATAGTTAAAAGTTAAGTCGAACCATACTTGGTGGTGCAGATGAATCTAAAAATTATATATATATATATATATATATATATATATATATATATATATATATATATATATATATATAGTTCTTTTTAACAATAACTGTAATTGTACCTGTAGTACATTAAGCCAAAAATACGATTAAGAGGATGAAATGACAAAAGCTACCAACATTAGCTACAAAGGCTATAACATTGATTTTTATAGCTTATTTTACACAAGTAGTGATGAGTGTTACTTCGCTTCCGGCTTCCTGTCTGTGTTGAAAGTGTAGTTAACTCATTATTCTCTGTTATTTGATCATGAGACCAACGAATAGCTATAATAATCCTTATTAGAACAAAAATTCTTGAATATCAGCACCATGTGCATTGTACATTATAAAATTTTTAAAAGGCTTTGTTACGCTTTTCTAGAAAAATATTTGGAGTAAAGTAATCTACATACGAGAAAACATGTGCCCAATGGTTTCTACCATTTTCTATTATTTCTAAAGGAATTTGCAGCAGAAATGTATCCGCCGTTGTAGAATTTTAAGCAATCCTAATAATATTCCTACAATTTCAACCTTTGGTATTTTTTGGTCGATAGCATACCATAGCATAGATACCTTTATTGTATAGGATGTTATTCTCGTAGACTGGCGATCTCGAACTTTGCCGCACTTAAGAAAGAAGAACTGATTAAATATTCTGAGTATGTATAAGTATTTATGTACACGTAGCCGTATATAATCTGTGTAATGATTACGCCATTCATGTAGATTATCTGCTGTTTTCCTAAGGTTATTACCATTACGTGTTTTTGCTTTTTTGAGACGATTCAAGCAATAGTAGTATTTTCTGTTATAATTATGCAGACTAATTCATGAGTGAGATCAGTGTTTGTTTGGATATGGACTTTCCCATATAAGGTACGATTTTGCATGATCGCTACGCTTGGCTAGCGGATTACCAGATATCTCGCATATTTGAGCTTCTTTACATTGCCGGTCTGGGTATGTATATTTTATTTTTTAATACAAACCGATGATTATTATTATAATTTTGTGCTAGTAATCGTCACGTCTTTTGATATTTTTTTTAATTACTCGCGATAACCCTTCTTCCTATCGGATGGCGCTTCTTCGAGCTAATACTGGCCCTTAGCACCTTGAGCTTACTGATCCGTAGGGCTACGTCAGTTACTCTAGTTCCGTTGTAAATATCCTTTTATTATGAAGTAATTTTTATGTGGTAGAGCCATGCTGCAGCTATATTAATAGTATAGTTGTAGCACGAATGGGTCGGCTCGACCGAGGTAGGACCACTCTCTCTCAAAATACCAGCGTAAAATAGCAGCTTAATGGTGCCGTGTTTCGTATGGTGAGTGTAGAGAATCGGAGACCTATTTTACTGGAAAAGAGGCATTCTATCTTAGTCCTCACGGGTGACAACACATCTGCATTTTAATTCGCAAACGAAGATAAATGTAGATGTCTATTGGTTACAGCAACCACTTACCATCAGGTGGACTGTGTGCTGGTTTGTCACCCCAATTTTATACAAAAAAAATTACGCAGAGAAACAACGAGCATATGTTGTTAACATTACTAATATTTCTGTTAACCTCTCAGAGTTAGCTTGCAATGCTTTGGATTAAGAGTAGTTCATGACAATAATAGAATGTCGAATTCGATCCTACGTTTTCAAGGTCGCGGTTCGTACCCTTATTGCCTAATAGGCTCGTGTCGCTTGAATATCTGCTACGTAAGAGACCGTTTATTTACCGTGTAGCGGCGTTGTAAGAACATCCACTAACTCATATCATCCCGTTTGTATCGTAAGAGGCGACAGAGAGGAACAAATCAGGAGATGGGCAGCAGAGTTTTCCTAATAACGACTAAACATAAAAGATTACTGTTGCCAGCCCGCTCGCCAAGCGTGGCAAGTATGGCAAAATCCCCCTATGAGGCAATCTATAGTGGAGACCTATGTTCAGCAGTGGACTTTAACAGGTTGTAACGATCACAGTAACGTAAGATGTGGAAGAGGTTTTAAAGCTGCTTCTTACAACACTGACGAAACGGTATGCGGTGATGAATTCTCTCACGCCATCACCACACGACTCACAAATAAGTTAATAAATTAATAAAAGTTGCAAGATGAGATACAAGTTAGAAGCTGAGATTATGTTCATGTTATAAATAGAATAAAATAATATCATCAGCATTATCCGTTCGAAAACTCCAGCTCGAAGTTTTTATGTAGCTATAAAGTTATGATCATAATTTATAATAAAAGACGAATAATAATCTATTATATACATAATTAATATTAAATAAAACATAGAACATTTATTAGCGCATTTTCGGAATATTTATCGCGGCGCCATTATTTTTTATCTAGTTATAACGACATTCCATAATAATACGGCAATAAATCAAAATAGTTTTACGACCGTAACTTGTTCTTTTAATGCGAATATATTAAAATAAATATAATTTTAATATAATATACCGCTAGCTTTAAAAACGTAGTCACGTCTATAGTTTCCGGATGTGTCTACTTGAAAATGGAAAGCGTAAATATAGTTAAGCAAATTTGTGGTACGGATGCACTGAACATTGTTTATCGAGTAGATTAACATTGACAGTGTGTTTTTTTCCCTTTAAACAATAATACTTATCTTCTTTTAAATACCACTATGTATATTTTTCATCTATACAGTACAGCTTTTATATCTTAATATAACTTAAGACTGGGAATTATGATGATCATTATTATATTAGTTACTTTAACGACAGTGATAGCTGTCGAATATTATAACACGTTTCCTACTTCGGTGGACGCAAAGGCCCTTGCTAGTCCTTACCAAATCCAAACCGTAATAAATATAACGATATAATGTCAATCAAGTGGCTGTGATTTCTGACCATTAGGTAATATAGTCATCACGGCATGTAGAGGAACTTCACGCATAGGTACACCATGATGATCAGTTAAATAGATAGATATGTTCATGTTGCAAACTTATGTAAGGCGGAGTTGTTTTATTAAAATAAAATTTATTATAGAATAAAATTAAACACAAAAAATTATTGCATTGAAGTAAGGATTAAGAGGGCTACGCTCCAATTAAACATCAAAGTCTTAATATTATCTTTTTACATAGAAAATTCATGTACATACTTTGTCTGTAGCTAAGGACATAATAAATAAATCTATGCACATTTCATACTACGTAGATCATTTGTACATAGGTTTATGAAAATTGGAAAGTTAGTTTCGGTGGAGATAGCTATCAAAAATTGGAATCATCGGATTCAGGGATAAGAGGGATACGCTACACCCCGCGCCAATGAGAGCTAATAATTTTCTGCTCACCAGATGTCGCTAGTTGGCACTAAGGTAAAGTTATTTGTTACACAATGTCATTTAATTGACAAGTTAGTTATATTAATACACAAAACAATGCCTCTGTATTTGCTCTTTAATTTTTTGCACATTATTTACTTTTTTAAATTTTCTACTTTTATGAATATATGTGTTTTGGTTTATTTATTTTTAATCTAATTAATAAAAAATATAGCTAATAGTACAAAGAGAAATATTTACCTTTATATTTTCCGAACAAATTAACTTCCGCGCTACGAAATCTGTCAAATATTATACGTCACTTTTAAGTGGCGATGTCCTGGTGACAGAAAATGCCCTTATTACCTTATAAGGATCTATTTTCAAATATTTAGATACAATCTGGAAAGCCAATAATATGATTAAGTGTCGTCGTGAGTATATGGATATCTCAGACAAACAATGTCAAATTAGAAGAAATAGGTAATAGAAAGTGGAGAAACGTGTCCTTGAAACGGGTTGATGTACTTTCTTATATCAATCTCCGAATACTTGTTGGTAAACGCAGCAGTATTAAAATTATGTGATAGGCTAACCAGCAGCTGTCTTTTGGCTGCTGATAGAATGGGTCTTTCGAGGAAGGGCCGTGCTCTCTCAGAATACCAGTGTTATATACACTGTTCTGTACATAAAAACAAAAATAGTTTTATTAAAAATAGTGATGTACATTCTGTAAATACTAGGAACAAGCACAAGTTAGTTATACCAGTTACTCGACTCCAAAGGGTCAGTAATTCCTTCATGGGGCAATGTATAGTCTTTCAAAAAAAGTCCCAGAAAATATGTAGACGTTCAGGCCCCGAACGTATGTAAGCAAATATTCTAAGAACTTCTATGGGACTAGATGTTGGTTTGAATTGTTTGGCTAGCTTAGTTCCTTGTAGAGTATTAATTGTAAGTAATAACTTATAATCAATATATAATTATTTTAATTCAATGCAAAAGATTTTGCTCCTTTTGTGAAAAATATTTACCCTTTAATTGCCCCCCCCTCGCCCCCCCCCTCGCCCCCCCCCCCCCTCGCCCCCCACCGACAAATTTTGATACAGGGCCCTCTAAGGCACGCTACTCCACTGGTTTTCATAATAATTGTATAAAGCATTATATTGTAATTTGTGCTTTTTTTTTAAAAAAACGTCCCGCTGGGTTTCTTGCTGGTTCGTCCCAGGACAGAGTTTTTTTTTGCGAACCAGTGGTAAAAGTAAAAAAAATACTCAACAACTGTTATGTACTATAATCTATATTGAATGTTAGAGAGGTAACATAGATTGCGCTTGTTACTGGTAATAAAACATACTACTACTATGTACACTCATAATACTGTTTGTATTTCTTAATAAAGAAAATATGTAGATATCTACTCACAGCATCCATAGTTTGAATGTGTGTTCGATACTCGACTATTTTTTATTTCATATACTATATCTATTAATCCCAACATGATAATATACCTTCAATTGCTGTATTGACTCGTTAACGTAAGTACAACTCACGGCGCGCATGTAAAACGATCCCCGTAGAGTGAGTCGGCGCCAGCGCCGGCTACGCAGACCGCTTTATTTTAGTCAACGGCGCGATTTCCAATCGCCTTCTAGTATGGTGTTATGACACGAGAAAAACAGTTGCGAAGTCGTCTCATCATTAAGTTGACACATTTTAATGCGCGTTTACATGTGAGACTATCGTCCTGCCTATTTAACGTTACTTTTTTTCTTTCAATCCATTTTGTACTTGTTCTACGTTAGCGCAGAGAATGCAGCTGTTGAGAGGCTTATCTTAAAACATTATCATTATGCTTTAAAGAATTGATTATTGAAAAAAAAAATAAGATTGCGTCTCTAAATAAATGCATTACTAAGTTCTTTTATAGTCGTATTCTATGAATGAAGTGATTTACATCGGTATCTTACATAATATAATGTTTTTCTTCATGTATTTGTGACTACTTGGATAAAATACAATACAATAATACAAACACTCACGCCTGTCACCCAGAGGGGTAGGCAGAGACTACGGACTTCCATTTGGCGCGATCCTGACACACTTCTCTCGCCTCCTTTACATTGGATAAAATATTTGTGGAGTCTCGATCACTAATAAAAAACTTCTTTTACGTGGTATGGCTCTACCTGCTGCAGCTATATTAGTTGTAGCACGAATGGGTCGACTCGACCGGGGAAGGACCACGCTCTCACAGAATACCAGCGTAAAATGGCAGCTTGACACTGCTGTGTTTCGTATGGTGAGTGTAGAGAACCGGAGACCCATTAAGCTGGAAAAGAGGCATTCCATCTTAGTCCTCACGGGTAACGACGGATCTGCATTTAGATTCTTTATTGAGGATAAATGTAGATATCTACGGGTCACAGCAACCTCTGACCATCAGGTGGACTGTGTGCCTGTTTGTCACTCTATCCTATAAAAAAAAAAAACTAGATACATAATCAGTGACAAAAATGCCCTTACTTTTAATTTGTACGTAGCTTTATGAATACAACTTTAGGCAATGCATTTAAGGTTGAATTTACATTAGTGTATATTTATTTCAACTAGAATTACGTCAAAACAATTGACGACAGTTTTTAGAGAACTTTTGCTTGGGATTGTGTATCTAGTTTTTTATTAGTGATCGATATGAGTACCAGAATATTATTACTTAGCAAAATCTTTTTTGAGATTTGAAAATCATATTGTTTGACACGCAAATATTACCGTCATGTCTGACACTTAGAGTGCGAGAAATAATATTTTGTTTTCATTTTGTCAACGAAACGTTTTTTTTAATATCAGTGGCGAAGATCCTTTATTGTCGGTATGAGTTGCAGCCTGCCAATTTTGAACAAGTTTATGTGCCGCGTTTAGTTAGTAGCGAAGCTATGTATCGCGTTTAGTTTAATTAAACGCGATATAAACAAATCCAATCGCTAAATAATTGAAGACAGAATTCCTTAGACAAAAAATACAAAACAATATTCTAAAGAATAGTGCCATAGTTATTAAAAACTTAAATAGCTGATTTCTTACATACAAAATTTGACCTGCTCAAAGTTCAAAAACTTAACTAAACTAAGTTTGTATAAAAGGGGTTATTATAATATTAAGGAATTTATGGATAATAATAACCCCTGGGAATGGGGTGATCATTACCAGGCTATTTGTAATTTGTTTTTTGTTGTTAATTGTGTTACATACATGATTGTAAGCTGTTATTTAAAAAAAGTCCCGCTGGGTTTCTTGTTGGTTCTTCCCAGGACAGAGGATTTTTTTGAACCAGTGGTAATTGAACATAAGAGTGACTTACAATAAGTATTATTTATAATCTACATTGAATAAGAAAGTTTCTGTTTCTGTTTCTTAAATTCTAGGAATTTTTGTTAGTCCAAGAAAAAAGTTTGATAGGACATTATTAGTTTTCCATTAATGTTGAATAACATAACAACACACAATATTTATAACAATTAAAAAAATTAAAAATATCATACTGTCCTACATCCCGGGCATATTGCGAAGAACGCTGCTTGCGTTTCCTCGCTGAATGTATATACTTTGTATATTGTATATTTAGCCAATAGGCCTTTTCACCAGCGGCGATAACTAGCTGCGGATACAGTTTCTTTAAAAACTCAACCGCGAGTCGACTTCATGGAATTTGTCTTGTAAATATGATGTCTTTATTTGACTACCATATTGTTTATAAGTCTGACGCACCGAGTGTTACATATCAGCTATCTGGCTAACCTCAGCTTAAATATCACCAGCGTAAGCGCATAGCATCCTTACTACGAATATTTCGTCGCAAACAAACGTAAAGCCTCACGTTGCGTCACAAAGCAATATGAAACTAAGCTTGCGGTATTTGAAACTGTAAATAACTAATAATTACATTGTTCATGTCACCTTTAAATGACATGATAGGTATCGTGATATTATGGTTTATATGTTGTATATTTAAAACAAAAAGCAAGTTCAGAGATCACGCAATCAAGGTGTCCTAGTCGATTTAATCTGTCAGTGAATAGATACGACACGTATAATTTACCTAGCTCGCTTACGTTCTTGGCGCTGTATGCGGATAGTGTATTCAATTTTATATGGCCTTAGACTTCCGGCCAGGTGCTAATTTTTATATAATGGAGGTGGACGGACCACCCGCTGCATAGTTATCGCTTTTCCATCGAGTAGTAATTTAGATTTCTAGAGCAATAAAACATCTAATCAGAGTAAAAAGGTTTTTTTAAATGAATTCGACACGATTTTCATCAAAAATTCATATCTGCTGAAAATAAATAATAAGGAATTGGTATAATTTCGTAATAAAAACTTCAGAGCATACAAAAGATAAATTCTCACTAACATTCTTACTAAATGCGGCATGAGTATAAAATGTTTGTATAATTACGTAGTTCATATGACGCGATTCATGATTAAATTCTTAGGTTTAATAAGTGCACATGAATAATAAAAAAAAAACACACAAAGAAAATTGTTGGAATAAAAATAAAATGTGTCAGTTTTTAAAAACATAGTTTACCTCAGTGACTTATCTGTATGTTTACAGACGGTTTTCTCAATACCTATTGTACACTGATTATTGAAATTCAGCTTTGTTATTATACGGATTCACCCAAATACAAATTGAAAGTTCAACATTCAAGTTATGAACCTCAACCGTTAGTAAATAAAATAATGCTGTAAGGAATGTTGACGCGGCAGAATAGAATTTAGAAAGATGGCTTAATGGTTGTTTGAGACGCTTCAGGGTCGCGGATTCGTATCCCGTGATTTATCAACAATTACTAACTAAAACTTACGTCGCTTGCATTTGAAATTGCATCTAGGTAGGAAGGTAATTTTGAGAAATTCAAACAGTTTCCACTCTTAAGTTGATATAGCCGGGATGTAGTCGTACAAAATAGCCACGTAAATAGCAACATAATGCTGCTGAATTTCGTCCGTGATTGACTGAAACTGGAGACTCCTCTTACTTGAAACGAGGAACTCCATCTTAGTCCTGAGAAATGAATATGTATTTGCATTTTGATTCTTAATAAGGAATAGCTGTATTAGTTTCACGTTTAGTTTATATTTCTTTTTTATTAAAAACGTTACCTACACACTAGGATTTTCTCCTGTATCGCGAAGGCAGTTCTCAAATATAGATTTAACAAAGACAAGCATCCAGACCCAGAACAATTATTTGTATGCCATACAAATACTTGTTATGTGTGGGATTCGAACCGCGACCCTTAGCGCTCTCTCATTGCTATTTATCATGCTACTCGTTGCTAAGCCACTGCGCCACGGAGCCGTCGATTTCACTCACAGTGCTGAACATAGGCCGGTCCTATGAATGCCACAAAACACGGTCCTAAGTCACTTACCATCCATCGACTTCCTGCATGTCTTACCACTTGGTATGATGACCTCATCATTTCATCTAGCGAAGGGCTGACCTACACTTCGTTTGCCGTATTTTTTATATATTAAAGTATCAAATTGGAAGAGGACAAGAGAATTAGAAAATATAAAAAAAACGGCCAAGTGCGAGTCGGACTCGCGCACTGACGGTTCCGAACAAATCCGTAGGTATATAAGTTTAAAATTATTAAAAATATTTTTATTATATGATGTAACTAAAAATTTATGCTTTTCACAAGTTTTCCTTTATTTCTGCTATAGTACGTTGCTTCGTACCAAATTTTAAGATTCTGAGTTCACGGGAAGTACACTGTAGGTTTTAATTCCCTTGCGAATGTCGAAAATTTACGGCATAAACAGCTGTATCTTTTGATTGCTTTGGCTTAGAAGTTTGATTTTCACAGCTCTAAGGGATAGTAGATTTGAGTATTTGATATATATATATATATATATATATATATATATATATATATATATATATATATATATATTAATTTCAGCTTGATAACTCCACGCGTTCCTGAAAAAAAGGGTCTTGACAGACAGACAGACGGACAACAAAGTGATCCTATAAGGGTTCCGTTTTTTCCTTTTGAGGTACGGAACCCTAAAAAACATTTATTTATTCTCTTATGTCAGAGACGAGAGCCGTGGTAGCTCAGGGGCTAAGCGCTCGCTGTAAATTTCACAGTACGCGACCAACCCGGTTTAGATCCCCGCCGGCACCAATGAAATTGTTAATTGCAATTTTCAGTGCTGATTTAACACGTCACGGTGGTGAAGGAAAACATCGTGAGAAAACCTGCATGTATAAGAAATAAGAAAAAAAATTCGAAGTCATGTGAAGTTCGTCATCACGCATTGGGGAGCGCGGCGGACTTTTCCTTGCCCAAAACCCTCCCGGAAATAAGAGAAGGCCTGTGCCCAGTAGAGGGACCTATATATAGGCTGCAACTTTAACTTTCAATGTCATAGACAGTGCCTATAGCTCAAAGTTTCTATTCTTACCATCCAGCGGACTGTGTGTGGTTATCGCTCTAACTCCTAAAATGTTTCAACTTACAGCTGCTAAGTCTAATAACCAGTTAGATATTCATTATAGGTAATGTAAATTGACTTGTTTCTATCATTGAAAGATTCCATCATAAAATTCAAAAGTCGTATGCTAATTACTGTTTACTTTCGTTGGAACGTTGTTGAGTAACCAAGGTGTAAAAATATACACAGGCGTCTCTTCTATTGTACTAATATTTGTAGACACAAACTTGATTACAGCGGTATAAACTGATAATTTATAAGGCTAGGTGTTAATTTGCGGAAATCCGTTCCTAATTTTTAAAGTAAGGGTCTCTGTACCCGTATGTAGGCATCGTGTCGTTGTTGCAATGTCGAGACATCACAGATTTTCAATATTACATGGTGTAGGAAAAATAAAAATCAACGGTTAACTTGCAGTTTTTTCAATGTTCCTGTATGATAAATACGGCTTTATTTACCTTAAATATATAAAATATTTTCAGCAAGAAGAAGTTAATACTTAAATAATCATACAACCCTGGTAGCTCATTCGCTAGGCTCGTTGTAAATTTCACAGTACGCGAGCAATCCAGGTCCGATCCCAGCCCGCACCAGTAAAATTGTTAATTGCAATTTTATGTATTGATATCTCACGTGCTCATAAAAAATATTTATCTGAAGTCCGCCAACACGCATTGGGCAGCGCGGTGGACAATTTCTTGGTTGGTTGGTGGTTTTAACCATTTTAAAAATGAGAGGACGCCAGGAGTGGGACGTATATAGACTATAACATACAGCCCTACTTTTTGCAAAAACCAAAAACTGGCGTTTGTGGCGCAAGTGTAAAACCACCATCTTCTTTGCTGTTTTCTAAATTCATCAATAAATCTTAATAATAAATTTCAGCAAGATATCACCTGTATTCAAATAATCTGCAGCTGTTTCAGAATTTCATTAATAATATCTTAGTTAACCTAAATCTTGCTGCGGCTCTTAACTGGGCGAACAATGTCGTTGTCAGCTTGTCACCCTTATTCTATAAAAAAATATAATGTAATTCTTAACAATCTTGCTAAAATACAGTTAGTAATCGTAGGGAGCGGAAAAATGCATGTCGGTAAGAAATTTTACATATACCACAGGTCTACACGGCAACGTCATATAGAATATGCGACGCAGGTTAGCACCCTAGGCATAATAGTAAATGATAAGAAATATTCTTATTTATAAGAAATCAAATTATTTAAATGCCACAGCCATTACATAAATTATTTAATATTTCTAAAATTTCTTGTTTTTATAGATGCAGAGCTTGTTGGAAACTTTTAATAAATCAATCTGTATAATGACGTGTTTGATATGGATCTTAATATTCACATTATGGTGTCGGGTTGTTTATACATTGTTAATTTTTGTTAAGAGTAAGGAATAATTTTGATAAAAACATACAGAGTAAAATTATTTTATACTAGCTGTTCCCCGCGACTTCGCCCGCGTGTGATTTAGGGTTTTAATTATGTTGCGCGGAACCCTAATTCTTTTTCTATAATATAAGTAGCCTAAGTTACTCCTTATAACATCAGCTATCTGCCAGTGAAAGTCCCGTCGAAATCGGTCCAGCCGTTTCGTAGACTAGCCGGAACAAACAAACAGACAGACAGACAGACAATAATGTTTTAAATTGTGTTTTTGTTACAAGTACCGTATATACTTTCACATGCATTTATTAAAAAGCTTGTATTTTGACATTACAAACAGACACTTCTATTTTATTTATTTGTATAGATTATCTGGTTGTTTTACTCGACTGTTCCAAAATGGAGAATGGTAATGTTTTTCGAGTGCGCGTACATATTATGTACTATGCATGTCTATTTCTTTGCCACGCACTGTAGCTTAAACAGCTTGATGAATTTAAACATATGGATTCGTCTTAGTCGTGGAAGTGAGAAACGTGGCCGGGTTTTTAGAATTACTTTTTTAACCACTAGGCTTTTTCTTAATAAGTGTGTCTTTCTGTCTGCACATACACCACCTATTATTTAGACTGAAATAACATGGATAACAAAAATTCATCGGAAAACTAATCGTCAAAATTTACGAACATTATATAGTTGGAGAACTACATACGACATGATAGTGAACCGATGTGACCGATAATTACCTATATCATATAATTGTATCAAATTAAACGTATTACACAAACATATTATGAGTATAAGGTTAATTTCGTGTGACATCTCCGGATAGATATAATTTGAATATGTAAATGTAACTGAATTTAAATTCAGTCACAAAAAAGCATTTTCAGTGCGAGTGTACCGGACAACTCGTCTGCCGTTGAGTATGGACAACTCATTCGCGACAAGCAATCAAATTGGCACATTTTTGGCAATACCTATTTACAGCTGTGGACATGGAAGGCGTAAAGAAATTTTATTCTATTTTCATAGTGTTATTGCTTTTTTGTCTCCACCATAAGTTTCTTACGATGCCACCAAAGAACACTTTCCCTGATTATTCTGTTGAACATTCTTAATCCGGTTTTAGTCTATTTTCACATATCGAGTGACATGTTTCGTGCCCAAGTGTAGAGGTAATTTTTTATATATTTTTACCTTAGACCAACAGAGAAAGATAGACGGAGTTCTGCGTACATTCAGTTGACGCCGAAACCATGCTCAACTCTTTCATACACACTTACGTACACATCTTTCTTCTTTTTTTGTCTAACATTCCGTAAAATTTTACCGCTGAAAGCATATGTAAGCACCTTAAACTATGTTGTTGGTTGCTAATTATTTAGAACCATAATAATATGTGTGAGTGAGTACAATAAGTTTAGCATGAGTTTGGCTTGATTTTGGCGTCACTTTACGAAGCGCTCCGTCTATCTTTTCTTGCTGGTTTGAGGTTTTAACCATATTTACGTAGAATAATAAATTGAAATACATTGTACAAACTGCGTTTACTTTCTTTTTTATCGACTAATAACAATAAAACAATTAAAACAAAACGGCTAAGGCGAATAAGTTACACTTACATCGGTGTTCCGTAAAAGTACACCGCGTCGTTTTGTTTATGTGTAATATGCAAGGGTGTTTGTGCAAATCTAAGCATGACATGAGTATAGTAAATGTGAGATAATAATATTCATAGCCAACGTTAGGCTCTCGTTACTAACATAATTTTATAACTCAATTGTTATTTGATAACACTTACGTAAAAGTAGTAACCTACATTTTTGTCCCACTCATTTCTGAGAGGGTTCTTGGTTCAGGAAAGAGTCCGTCGTTCTACGTCTACGTGATATTTTTTAATTTCTCAGACATGCGAGTTTCCTCATGATGTTTTGTTTCACCACAAGTAATTAAAATAAAATTCAGTTAAACAGCACAAAAAATTCAATGGTGCTGCCGAGGATTGAACTCTGTTTGCTTGCGTATTATGAAATTAGAGTGAGCTACCACGGCTTAACATTTGTTCGATTAGAATTTATATTTTTAAATAGTATATTATGTTAAATGAAAATTTCATTAGAGTATATTTAATGGTTAAATTCCTTTTATATCGTTTCATATCTATAGCACATTCATTTTTTTTTGTTTAAGCATAGGATCTTGAAACAACACTCAAAAGTATTTCTGTAATATTTTATAAATTTCACGCGTTTCCTTTTTCAAAGAATCAATATAGACTAGTGAAACTCATGTGTCGCATATAGGTAATTGAGTGCTCGCAAAATTACGCCTTCCGTCAGCGTATTTTTCTTCGTACTATTATTATTAGACTATATAAGTTGTTTATAGTAAAATCTAAGAAATGTTTTATAATTCAATGTTTTATATTATAATATTTTTTTTTAACTATATTTTATTACAAATAAGTAACAAAATATAAAAAAATTGCTTTATTCGCGGGGATTCTGTTAAAATGATCTTAATTATATTTATTTTCCTTTTGCGGAGAAAAACCTATGAACAAAATGTGTTAATACTCGTATAACGCTATAATAATAGGTATCACAGAACGCCGGTAAGTAGGTACTTGGATATGAAAATATGATTAAAATATCTAATTCGAATCGTTTATCAGTCACAATCTCATGATTACAGGCAATTGCCTTGAAAACAATATTATCGTTACAGCGGACAAAAGTACCTAAAAATAAAGAAAACAAATCATTCTTCATTCATTTCCAGACACAATAAAATTACTACGGATCTACACAACCGATAACGAGGAACGGAAATGAAAATCGTCCGTTAGGAAACACAAGATGTATAAAAATAAAATTTAACTACAACTTACATAGCCGAACTTTGCCGTCATGTTGTGACCCGTTGTATATTATGTTGAACATACATCTAACTGAATTACTCTGCCACTGTTCCTTTAGTTAAACTATACTGTTCACTTTTATGTAATATTTTTTCAACACTGGTCTCATTGAAAAACAAAAAAAAACAACACTCAAAATACCATACTAATACGCCTTTATGAAACCTGGCCGCGAACAATAGCTTTTGTAGTCACTTGAAAAAAAAAAACATGAAAAAACGGTAGTATTCCGTTTAGAAACACCTCTACTGTTTCACACCACTTTCATAATTTTTCCGAATAAGCCCGCGCGGTTTAAAAACGCTCCACTTTTCACCTGTTAGGCGCTTTTGTAGCACGGGCTTCTTTGAATGTTCCGGCTGGAATATTTTACTTTTTTACTTTTCATATGTTGGATGAATTTTCACGCGCGTATTTATAAGGCTTCAGCGTAGGCGGGCACATGCGCGCTGCGCGGCGGGCTGCGTTCGACTACGAGATAAAAACCTTGCTTGATTATAAACTTATAAGCTAAACTTTTTTGTTCGTGTGCGTGCGTGTGAGATGATGTGTGGATACGAGACTTTTGTCGGTGACCTTACAGAGTTTTCTCTTGTTTAGAATATAGGTATCATTATTTTGATAGTAATTAACGATGCAGTTTCGATAAATACGTATGTAGAATATAATTTACAAAGAGCATCGTCCACTGCAATGCATGCACCTGAGTGCCCGAGTGGCCGCCGTGTAATCTACGCGCGGCTTTATCAAAATGGGGCAATGCGACTGTACCTACCTTTACTCCTTTTCTTTGTCACAGTCAAGAAATCCTTCACCGGAGCGATAAATTTGTTTTGTTTAACGTAAATCACTTGCCTTTTGCTTTTACAACCTTTGATTACTACTAAAGTATGCAGCAATGGACTGATAATAATAATTTATATCGTTACTAGTACATTAAGTTATTATACTTATTTGAAAATCAGAAATGATTAAAATTATTATTTGGTTTTCAATTTGATTTTATATAGATAAATGACACACATATTTTAAATTCAATATATTTTCCCTATGCCACATTATTTTAATTATGAATTAAAGGTAAATACTTTGGGAATATACTTAATAAATATTTAAAAAAAAACTTCATTTAAGCAGATTTCGAGTGAAAACAAAATATTAATCGCATTAGATTGAAGTGAATTCTTTCAAGCCAGCTCACTTATTAGAGTTCAATTATTCGTTAAGCAAGCAGCATGTAGCTAGTAGAGTTTATTCAGCCGTCTAAGCCAGCATAATGTTATGTAACTAGTTGGTTCAAATATTTAAAATACCTTTGATTGAAAAATTATTGATCCTTATATTGATTTTATATTACGCTAAGACAGATGCAACTGAATAAAAATGTTTATAGTGTTCCCCGCTCCTAAAAAAAAAAAACAATTGGGGATTCACCTCGGTGTCCGTCCGTTTGTCACTGACGTTAATCTTGGTGACTTTCACGTAGATGATTAAAATTGTTTTTACATATCGTTATATAAAATCAGACAAAATTATTTTAATTTTCGTCTTGTTAGTTTTGAAAGTCAAAACAAATAACTAAGAAATCAGATGCCAATAATAGCTTAAAAAGATATTTATAACAATATATGATGTTAAATTTTTTTACTTTTATAACTTAAAATTGTGTCCCCACCATTACTGTAAGGAGAAACGTTTAGAAAAGTCAATTTCCAAAATTATTAACATTGAAAGCGGGAACTGCGTCAAAGGTGCGAGACTTCTGTTCCAACGATCGCCAATATCACCAGTAAGCGTGGCGATTAAGGGAAATCCAACATTAAAAGATTCGTAGATTCCAACTGGCTGTTGAAAAAAAGAAGATGATGTGAGATTTGCCATCTTCCAACTTTTCTAACAAAAACACAAGTTCCTTATTAGTTTTTGAATTGCGAAATTAAATCAAATAAAAATCAGCGAAAACACGTTTAAAAGTATTCCCACCAAACCCCCGTTTATTCTTAAAAAACGTGATCAGTTTTTGATAAAAGCCGTCGCTTCCAATTTTCGGAAATTGCGTCGTAATTTCCCGCCGTTTCCTTGTTTAGTAGGTCAAGGAAAACTTTGAAGGTTACTGAATGATTTAAAATGTTTTGCTCAATATAACGTTTTAGTTGAATCCTTGTAGTTAGAGTCGTTTTCCCAGATCAATAATAATGAACAAGCAAGCATTGTTTTGTTTTAAATTCGCTTTCCCCATTCGATGTGATATTTCACGTGGTAGATCAAATCACTAAGGACTGAATCGGCATGCTTTATTGCGTGTTGGTATTTAGACCATTTCACGTCTCGATTTTGTCTCAGACTACAAATGCCGTCGAGAGGCATTCACTACAAACATATAAGTGCCAGAGTCAATTATCATTTTTTACCTGATACACGTTTAACAAAATTCAAAGAAAGAAGGCCACAGATACTTATCTCTTTTGAGGACTTAGATGAAATTCCACATAGCATGTATTTTAATGACTAAGGGTATAACGCCCTTTAGACGGGATCAAAGCAGCAGGAGCTGTGGATATAACAGATAAGGGTGTGGGATAGGTTGATAAACCTAGACGGACCTTTGCTTTGGGTTGAAAATGTGTCCTACAACCAATAATAGGGTTTGGAACCCGGGACCATGACGTAGTAGGTAAACTTATCACTGGATCACTCAAGTATCAAGCCTGTATCCAAACAGATCGGCTGTGTACTCATTTGTCACCATTAGTTTATGTACACATAAAAAATTAAAAGGAAAACATCGAGAGGAAGATTGCATTGACTGCAAATTAAAGCACGGCGCAAGATATGTCAAGCTCGCTTATTTGTACTGGAACAACACGACAAATCCTTTTTGCTTATAACTGTTAAAAATTACAAACTAAATCCTAGGTGCAGATGAATATAAACGTTTAATGGAAAATATCAAAACAAACGTGGGATTTGAGTATCATTAATTTATGCAATAGAAGTATAAATTCTCCTTGGAGTTTTTGTACTTATTATATATACCTAGCAGTAACACAAATACAAACGCTGGCAATTTTTTCATCTCTTGCTATACGCATCCCGAGAGAGGAAGCAAACGATTTAATTAAAATACGTAAAATGTCCACAAAAAAGCGATAGAGACACGTCGAACGTCTGGTTGTATGATGCTAGAAAGGGGAGAGAAGAATTAAATTAGATAATTTCTGTATTTACTCTTAAATATTATTTTCACGTGGTAGAGCCATGCTGCAGCTATGTTAATAGTATATTTGTAGCACGAATGGGTCGGCTAGACCGGGGACCACGCTCTCAAATAATATCAGCGTAAAATAGCAGCTTAATGCTGCTGTGTTTCGTATGGTGAGTGTAGAGAACCGGAGACTCATTTTAATTTGGAAAAGAGGCATTCTATCTTAGTCCTCACGGCTGACAACGCATCTGCATTTTAATTCGCAAACGAAGATAGATGCAGATGTCTATGGGCCACAGCTACCACTTACCGTATCAGGTGGACTGTGTGCTCGTTTATTACCCTTATTCTATATAAAAAATAACATCTACTATCATACTACCCCTCCCTTAAATATTTTCTACAGCAATGCTCCAAAGCACTCACTATTCTGTTCCAATCAGCAACGTAAGAAAATCACTAAGATTCTGTAAATTTAAGGTATTCCATCATAGTCCCGACGTACATTGGTGACGCACAGTTAACTTCTTTTGTTTATAATCGACTGATCGACATCCAATGCCTCAAACGTCTGCTTACCATTAGATAGACTATAGTTATTTTATTTCCCGATGAAGTGTTGACTTTGGTTGTGGTTAGGCGTTCACATACACGTTGTGTTAGTGTGCGTAGGCCTCGGGAGCGCTACTTCCAAGCGCCCGCAGCCTACGCAAACTAACACAATGTGTATGTACACTGCTAACAACAACCAAAACCAAAACTTCATCGTGAAATAGAATAACTATACGAGCTTATTTAGACGCCACGCTTGGCAGGCGAACTAGCTATTACAGATCCATAAGTCTCTCTTTTTTTTAATAATAATAAAAATATTATATACTGGGTAGACACTCTGTGATACAGTAATACTGGTAGCGACACGATGAAGTTAGTAAAGTGTATTGTTTTGACAGCCTTGCCTTGACCCGCGCTGTTACTGACCGCTTGATATTGGTGGCTGATTGTGTACACAGTGCAGAATCCTGACCTTTCAAGTTTCGTACCGTTTCCTTTATTTGCTTACGCTGATTACATGTAGAGGTTTTCATAATAAAGTACGCGGTAATGATGAACGAAGATGAACTTATGTCGCTTGTCCTTTACAATATCCGTGTGCTTTATGATAAAAAATAACTGTTTTATTTATTTTTATGAAATGACTACCGCGCGTGTTTTCTTGTTAAGGTAGATTAAAATAAATAAACTACTAATAAGAATAAATAATACTATAAGTTTAATTTGTTACCCATTGTGTTGTCTTAGAAATATCGCAAGTTTGAGGTAACATCAACTAGAATGTCGCCTAAATACATTTATTAAAATCTTCATAAAAACTAGGAGACTTTTCCATCCTCAGGCATGGAATTTTTCTTCAGATTTTTACCTCCGTAACTAAAATATTTCATGAAAAAAATCATTTAAATCGGTTGAACCGTTTTTTAACAATCGGGGAACATACATTATACATACATACTTGTGTATTCTCGTCGTATCTGGATTTTCTTCATTTTTCGAGCTTGATCAAAAATAAAGAAGTTTTATGATCAAGGGTAGTTTCGTTTGACATGTTTGTTATCATAGAAAATGTACTAAACGTATAAAATAATAGTTTTAGTGCGAGGGCTTTCACACAAAGTCAAAGAGACATATCGCTAACTTCGAAAGCCCTTGTTGTGAAATTGGAAAATGCTTCGACGCATTCGCTTCATGTATTTATTTAGAGAGATTTAATAGATACATTAACAATAAAAGCATGCTCTTGAAGCTACTCTAAAGAAGACAAGAGAAGTGGGTGTCTGCACTAACTGCATTTAAAGCCTATGAAGTACCTAACAGTAAAACTTAACGTTCAGATTTTACAAAAGAGCATGAAACCTCAACAATTTCGCACAAAGTGTTGTACACACTTTGTCAACCAAAGTCAACCGAAAGACAGCCAATTAATCCGAAAATTTATGATCTAAACAAATGTGACGCGAAAACTTTAAATGTTTTGCATCGTAAATTATGTCCATGTCAATCGAGAAGACAGTAACATGCACAGGTGGCACATTTCTGTCTTTGGAACATAAAACCCATTGTGATGTCTACTTTATTGCATGTCTATGGCTTCATCATGATTTAATAATACATTGGAATGCTATCTGTCAATGTTTTTAGTTACTGGTTCGTTAAGTTCGTGCCGTAACATTTAAACGATTAGAAGTAAATAAAGTCAACCGTAATTATGAAACCATTTTGTTTTTTTTTTTATACAAAGAACCATTTTACGAAGCGTATTCAAATAAAAACGTAACGAATATACACAGAGCTAAAATGTCATTCATAGTTAGGTACCTTTATGTAATATGCGGAAATTGTTTAAGTTTTTTACAATAACACTCTTCTATGTATGACGCAAGTCAATGATTGATTCAATCATTTTTCTCGTTTGTGTTGGTCGAGAACTCATATGTATACAATTGAAATTACAATAAAAATATGCGATTTTTATTCCTAAACTTGTTTAATAAAGTTGCAATGTCGTATAAACAACTGCTTATTTATAACGCGTAGTATTTTATAATATAAGAAGTTAAGCGTTGTCTCCTGAATGATATTCATATTATATATCATGCACATACCAAATTATATTATGTTGAGTCCGATGAAGCTGTAAGAGTCGTATAGGCTAACATCATTAACATTTTATACATGCTGCAGCTATATTTCTGGTATAGTTGTAACACGAATGGGTCGGCTCGACCGGGGAAGGATCACGCTCTTTAAGAATACCAGCG
Source organism: Parnassius mnemosyne (assembly GCA_963668995.1). NCBI lineage: Eukaryota > Metazoa > Arthropoda > Insecta > Lepidoptera > Papilionidae > Parnassius > Parnassius mnemosyne. The sequence goes on along the minus strand of CAVLGL010000079.1, from coordinate 13,856,013 downwards.
TAAAATAGCAGCTTAACACTGCTGTATTTCGTATGGTGAAGAACCGGAGACCGATGGTGGTCCGTAATCTCTGCCTTCCCCTCTGGATGACAGGAATGAGAGTTTATCTTTACGTATGTATATTTAATAATAATAAGCATACATAACAACACTATCCACTCTAGTCTTTAAGTGAAATGACGAGGAGATGCATAATAAACAGAAACAGAAACTTTTTTATTCAATGTAGATTATAAATAATACTTAGGTTTTCTTATTGTATGCGTCAGCTGAAATGCTGCTGTGTAGAATAAGAATAGTTTTCTCATCTGGTTGGGCTGTATAATATATATAAATGTAAATGAAAATGCTAAATACACAAATATCAATAAAATAACATAAATACATAAACATACATAATAAATAAAAATATTATTATTATTGAACAATAGTTCCGTTGTTCTTTGGTAATCACACTCTTGTCGCTTAATGTAACACTGATGTGTCTAGTTATTACACGCACTTAAGATGTATATCCATATAATGCCACATCAAAAATTCATCCTCAATTAAGACTCAAAGATACGTTATCACCTCTAAGAGCTAAAATGAAATGCCTTGTTACACGAAAAAAGGGTTTCTGGGTCTCTCGTCAGGTTATACGGTACACTGGCGTGGTCCCCCCTCCTCCTTTTCAAGTCAAGCCGATCCACTCGTACGGCATCCATAATACAGCTTCTGCAGAGTGGAGCACCATGTCTTACGTAAGTACATTTCTTTTTCTTTTAATACGCCAATTTTATGATTAAAGTTTTAATCTTTTTTTATAATGGCTCCTCAAACCGTAGAAAATCTGTTCTGAATTAGTAATTTTTCATCATTACTAATCAGTTATTAAAAGATTGTACACGTATTAATTTACACATAACGATGACAAATTTCATAATCATAGGAAATATTGTTTGATGACATAAGGAACAAATGTAAATTCTAAGTATCGTTAAAGGGATTAAGATCGTATCAGTAATATTTTGCAGAAATTGATGAAAAGAATGATATCAAATACAGCGAAACTAGTTAGTGCAAATGTATAATCTTATGTATTGCATATTACAGTTTAAATACGTGTGTAGTATGCATATACTGTGTTGCGAGGAATGGACAATACGTAAATCATGGCGGTTATGGCAAAACCAAATAAGACGATACTTATACATTACTATTTGCATGCTGGAATCTTTGACACTGCTTTATGCCGCCGACCGGTTTGAATATTATACATCTGGTGTTAATACGAGTAAGAGTACCGCCTTCTATTAGAGCCTTCTAAATCTTTAATTTCCCAAAGATACTTAAGACACCCACATGATACCACTAGTACACTAAAATTTTGTTATTGCCCCCTTTCTCTTTATTAACGTAAATAAGAGAAAAATCTTTGTCTCTTGAAGATTACTACAAATCGAATAGTTACTTATTTTTCATATAAAAGACGGTGATTTTACTTTAGTGAAAATGTCAAAACCAAATAACAAATACAGCGTGACTGAGCATATGGAAATCAATAACATCGATTTTACTACGTGCGGTATCTCAATAATATATGAACGTTTCATTTTTAACACAAATATTTACTATGTCTACAACTTCTTACAAGGTCGTTGTCTATGCTATTACTATTAATTTAACAAATTTTATATATCCTACTAGTACCGTGTAGTGGCGATGTAATAATATCCACTATCCCATATCATCGTAAGAGGTGACAGAGAGAAACAAATCAGGAGACGGGCAACAGCGTCTTGCTAATAACGACTAAAATTAAAAGTAAAAACTGCGGTTGCTAACCTGCTTGCCAAGCGTGGCAACTATTCAAACATTCCCCCTATGAGGCAAACTATGGGGGAGGCTTATACATACCAGTGGACTTTAGTAGGCTGTAACGGTAACGGTATTATCCTACTTTACCCTAGCTCCGTACATATAAAGTACGATAACTTTAAAATCAGGTGGACTGTGTGCCCGTTAGTCACTCTTATTCTATAAAAAAAATCTGACTATAATATAATCGTGACTACCAATTATTAACAGATATTGCACCAATGACAGGCCGATGCCTCTATAACTGAACTGTTCTTGAAATATTTTATTTGGAGGCACGCGGTAGTTAGCTTTGAAATGTTCCCAAATAGCAAATAAAGAACGAGAGCAGTGACGTAGGTACATATGAATACAGTAAAATACGAGTCATGTGATTTTTTTAAGCGAAAGTGAAAGTTTGATTAATAAACAGATGCCGTATTCAGTAATGTAATACTAAAAAGTATAAAAATAATAGGAAAAGTAATTCTAAGCCACCGAAGCGAAAAGACAATATCATATTAGTAGCATATGGTAGTTAAAGTTCGTCGCGACTCGAAAGTTGTTGATACTTTGCCAAATATGAGAATCTTCAAAACTTCAATGCAATTGCAGAAAACAAAATAAGTTCTTCTATCAGCAACAAATCAAGAGACACTGCTGACAACAAGAAATATTTCACAGATTGAATCAATACACTAGTTTTTGGCGAAGTTGCGGAAAGAAAGGAAGTTTATTTGCTTTTATGTTTTGGCTACCCAAGAACCTATTGGAATTATTGAAAGTACCAGGCAAACTTGTTGCTAAGCTACAACTCGTAGATTGTGAAATTTAGCAAATTTTGTATCTATGAAACTATAAGACAACGAACATTTTTAAAATGTTTAACAAACAACATTAAGGTACAATACGTACACCTAACAGGGTTGACTGGTAGAAAATGTCATAATGTAATTAAGTCCGCCCAATGTAACCCTTAATTTAAGATGTCTTACAATAGATATTAAATAATAATAATGAAATAATAATAAATAAATAAGTTTTCATAACAATAATTATATAAAGGCGTGCATTTCTTGATACATTCGAAAATACTTCACGATGCTGTAAAGGTGGATTGGAAATCGCACAGCTGATACTTTAACACACGCTACCTATTCAACTGTTGTATTTTGAGGCACTTTGCACCATAGTCGTAAATGGTTTCGATATTTTAGAAATGTTTTTAAGACATGTCTTGCATATATGCTCATACAAATTTATAATAGAGAAGAAATCATATTGATTATGATAGTTTTAATGATCAAATATAAATTGCATACAGTGTACATATACAGTTGACCATGTAGTGGCGGTGTAAGAATATCCACTACCAAGAAAAATAAACCAGGAGATGAGCAACAACTTAAAAAACTTCGGATATCCCATGTGGCAAATATACTCCCTATGAGGCAATCTATGAGATCTTTTGATAAGCTGTAAATGGAAACGATAATTACATAGAGCTGTTTAAAAATTGATGTAATAACGACACTGACTGACATCCAACTTAGATGTTAATGAAACCTCAACTAGTTCGAGTTTTATACTTTCATGGATAATCGCGTCTACTTGAGTAAGTGCTAAAACTAGATACATTAGTAAATCAAGCGTGTCGGGTATGTTTGTTTGAACAATTACATACGCGAGGCGCCAGTCGACAAACATAAATAACTGCTGGCGAGGTACGTATTGGTACGTATACCAGTTCTATACGAGTTGTTCCTTGCCGAGTAAACTTTGGACCGGCCGATGGCGGGCGTTAAAAAGGCGCTAAATTAATTGTCGATATGAAATTGCTGATCAACGCTTATGATACAGGAGGAATTTAATAGCCACCCCTGTGATTGTTTACGATTGCATTCACAACCTCGGTAATAAAAATCTGTTATGCAGAGTTGAACTTTATTTCAATATTATTTCATTTAAAGTGTTTGCGAGTGGTTCTTGTTTTTATTTTTGCATCTCTTGGTAGGTCCTCACACCATCAAGTGGGGGCCGCTTTACACTTCGCTTAAATCCGCTGATATATAGATTTTGCTCGCTTATCACCTTAATATAAACTAGAGGTAAAATTAAAAAAATTGTACAACCGACTTCAATATAAATAAAATGAGAATATCGTCAATGTAGTCGAAGTCTGTTAAATACGCATTATTAAGGATAACTCAAAAACTACTGGTGAGATCTTGATCAAATTTATATGGAACTACATGAAAAACACCAGATTTCAAATAAAAAAGAATCGTCAAAATCGGTTCACCTAAAAATAAGTTTTGAGGTAACATTCATAAATAAGTTTTGAGGTAACATTCAGTCGAATTGAGAACCTCCTCCTTTTTTTGAAGTCGGTTGAAAATAGTATATTACAATTTTTTAATGAAGCATTACACTCATTTTCTTATAAAAAATGGAAGTTCTAAGTCGATCTGTGTGAAGTAAGCAGGACTGTTCTTTAGTTTTTATTAATAGCTAGGTGTGTCTGCTATGTTTGAAACTGTAGGACATATTATGTAAATTCAATACCGCTTGAGATAGTTCAATAAAACTGAGACTAAGAGGATCTTTATGTTATTTATATTATTTTAAATCTTTATATTATTTTAAATGTAAAGAACGTGCAACGTCAACTTGAACTTTGATACGCCGAGTTTTTTTTATGTTAGCGAAGTATTTGCGTCACTACTTGAGAACGAAACAAGTATAGCACCAGAAGTTTAGTAACTTCCTCGATAAGTTTGTTTTGATTAAATATAACAGCTTTGAAGTAAAAATAACATCCCGTTTTTGTCTACAATTAAAAAAGAATAGATTGTACAAAGATATATTGTAATCTGTACATGTAATTTGAAATAAATCACCGCCATCTGCCAAGTCCTCTGACTTGGATGGCGGTGATTTATAAGATAAAAAAACTAATTAAGGTTAACTAAGTTTTATGAAAAATACAGCAGCTAGCTTGTGTTTTTGAATTTTTTGGGCTTGGTATGCAGTCAGCAATAACCTCGCGCGTTCTGCAGCACCGTTACAAGGGCGTAGAATTTAAAGTCATTGATTTCCACAAATCTCCACTACTTTCAGATAAGGTGAACATTTCGATGATTGACAAACGAACACAAATAGAAACGAACACTGATACACTAAACATACTAATGATTTAATTATGAGACATCATCTCTAAGAGATTAATTTGTCTGTCACTTTTACCCAAAAGGTAACAATTTATATAATTATAAGATAACTTATGGATTTTAAAAGTAATTGAATATTTTCATATATTACCGATTTATCCTTCCGTTCCCAATGCTTAGAAATTAAACGTATTCAAATACTATATAATATATTATTTTCAATTAAAGAACCCGGTATAATTAATACGTAGTCGCCGACTATCGTACATTGGTTTGATAATTGCTATTTTGAATCGCTTGACAGTTATCACTTTATCGCGTACATTTATTGTTATCGATGTATTTAATATCCATGGCGCCAATATGCAATATCGACTCACACGATAACCGTATCTCTGTTGAATTGCATATCTGGAATTACGAGTACACTCACGGCGTCTCCAGCTTTGACGACCGATAGGAAGTTATAATATCAAAAGCCTTTCTTCCTTTCTTCGACATTTTTGCTGAAAAATATTGTGACATATTCTCATTGCGAAATTGCGATACAAAAAATCTACAAACAGTACACAAAAATAGATTATACGATGCAAATAGGAGATGGGCAGCAACAATTTTCTGACAACAAAGAAGTACCAGCATCAAAGGTGTGATTCGCCAAGCGTGACGAGTAATGCAAATCCTCCCTAAAACTTTTTATACATGATAAAGTCATGCTGCAGCTATATTAGTCGTATAGTTGTAGCACGAATGGGTCGGCTCGACCGGGGTAGGACTACGCTCTCACAGAATACCAACGTAAAATAGCAGCTTAACATAGCTGTGTTTCGTATGGTGAGTGTAGAGAACTGGAGACCTATTTTACTGGAAAAAAGGCATTTCATCTTAGTCCTCGCGGGTGACAACGCATCTGCATTTTGATAGATCAAGATGTCTATGGGTTACAGCAACTACTTACCATCAGGTGGACTGTGTGCTCGTTTGTCACCCTATCCTATAAAGAAAAAACCGAGTTGATGTCCGGTGGCAGACTTTTGCGGGCTGTTGAAGGAGAAGAATTGAAAGCTATGCCAAGCGAATTTAAACTTTAAAAGGAGGTATGAGAATATCTGAGTGAAGTTATTTTAAAGCATTGTTGACTGTATCTTCTAGATAGCAGCCTGCAGATTTTTGTAATTTTTTTTTCGACTTTTGCGATAACCATAACAAGAAATAAGATGTTTTAGCGTGTGACGGTGTAAAAATTTCCAATACTCCATATTTTATCTTGGGTGTCGTAAAATTAAACATTGTGTACAGGTTTTAATAATTCTTCTGTTATTTAAAATGATATATTTCAAGGCTAGTCCCATATTAAAATTTAAGAAAAACAGTGAAAGTTTGGTCTGGCAGAAGAAGCATGAGAGTAGAATAAATGCTGTAGAAGAAGAAATTAAGGAGTATGCTAGGGCTGAATCTGAATGACAGGGTGAGAAATAGTGTGATAAGAGAAAAGTGTCGTTTGAAAGATGACGTTGTGACCGGAATTAAGAAAGGAATGCTTCGGTGGGTTGGTCATGTAGAAAGAATGAACGAGGAAAGAGTGACAAAGCAAATTTATGTAGCAGAAGTGAACGGCAGGGTCGGGAAGGGACGCCCAGGACGAAGGTTTATCGACCAAATCGGCGATACATTGAAAATGGGCCAGATTAGGAGTACCCTTAACCGACAAGCGTGTATGCGTAGATATATGGATGTAAAGGAGGCGAGAAAGGCGTATCAGGACCCCGCCAAATAGAAGTCCGTAGTCTCTGCCTACCTGAACTGAAGTGTTCGACGTTCCAATGTTACCTAATAATTTTATCTGATGGTAGCCGTGGTTACCTTACGTAAATTATTAATCAGCACCTTTATGTCTTGCAGTTGTACGCTTGGGTTGGGATTTAGTTTTATTAATTATAGAATCCCAAGCAGATTGTAGTACCCAGCCATCTTCTCTATTGAAATTAGAATGTTTTTTTATTATTTCAATAGCCACGTGAATATTCTTTGGTAGGAATCAGTGTTATTTAGCGAGGATTTGTGGTCTATTAAATCTGATGTAGTGACGGGGGCGATCCTGTACATGTTCAGAGTGCAGACTTCCTAAACCGTCCATTGTTCACATCAGCTATGTGTGCTTTTACGCGGGTTTTATTGGTCTTTTAGTTTGTCCTATGTAATAGAGACCACATTCAAAATCAAGATTGTACACTCCCTGCATCTTAAAAAGGGATATTACACCTGACTGATGGTAAAAACTGACGAATCTTCTTCGGCGGCTTGAAGTATGTTTTGTTGGAGGCATGCTTCAAGATGTAGCCAATCTTGTATGTGATACCTATGACATATGGCGATATATACAATAGTTAATTTGTAAAAAGTAGTTTTATTCAAATGTGTTCGTGTAAACATAAGAAATCATTATGAGCTGTTTTTTAAATAATCTAAAACAATAGAATTATTATCAAATAATAGCTTCTGAAGTCGGTGCTTTAATATTCACTATGCTTTAGCCGGCTTATAATTTTTATAAAAAAACTACTTTAATTCCATTAATGGATATAACACGCAATTTCATCTTACTACGAAGATAATATACCGAGTTATTTTTGCAAACACCTGATTGCAAACCAGACATAATGATAAAAGCGCCCGATATGATAAAGTTTTGAAATAACAATTTTATATGTCAATAATAAATTTAGAAAATAAATAAATTATTCAACGATAAATTTATCCACGATCTGAATAAAAGGCGCCACAACAATCACTAAAAGCCCTATTATTTATCATTATTAAATCAATTAACTAACACATAGATAACAAGTATAGTACAATTTTTTCTCGTCCTCAAATCAAAAAAGAATAATTTCTGATACTGTTTTATTTGCTTGCTTTGTTATTAAAACTAGTTTATAGTTTTATATACATATTACATAATGATTTCTTATATTTACGCGAACACTACACATTGAATAAAAATACTTTTACGTATTCTATCGCGTTTAATTAACTTATTTTTGTTAACTCCCGTGACCACATCGGGAATTAATAAAAATAAGTTAATTAAACGCGATAGAATCCGTAAAAGTAGTTTTATTAAATTTATTAAAACATCTTTAGTTTGTGATTTAGCCGTTACCAAAGTTGAAGTAGTCTCTGCAACAACTGTGGAAGCACAGACGTATCGAGACGATATTGACAGTCATGTGGTTAGATATTAACATGTCATTGAACTTGTATTGCCCCAAATCACTACGAGCTTTTAAGTGCTGAAACTTTCGACTAGCCAAGAGGCATCAAATAATACTTGTTTACAAATTAAAAGATATCTGTAACCTGATGAATTTCTATTTTTTTTTTCATTTATATAAACATGGTTATAATTAATTTATTTAATGATTAAATAAACTGGTAACTTTACGGTTTAGGGCAAACAGTACTGATAAAATTTATCATTGCTGTCAATTTGATTGATAACAGCATCAGGTACCTGATTCACTGTAAAGTTGACGAATGCATTACCTAAGCTAGTTGAAGTCATAAAGTACTTTTATATTTGATATTAGATTAAGTGCCATACATATTAGTTAAACGTATTTTTGTTTGTTTAGTTAGTTTGTTAGTTAGAAATTTTACATATTTGTAAATACTTAATTAATAATGAAAGGAAAAATTGAAATACTTATTATAATAGTAACAAATTATATTCAAGGTTGAGAACTGAGTTTGTTACGAAAGATAAATAATAATTTAGCGGTCTAGATGTTATATTTTGTGTTTTAACTAATGTCATGTTTAAACGTGCACTTGAATCAGCTTAATGTCTCCTTTAATAACAATGCACCTGGTCATAATTGAACCAGGTGGACATTCATCATCATCATCATTACAGCCCTTTACAACTCCACTACTGAACCCAAGAAATGCTACAAAGCAACGTCCTGAGCCACCTGCATCCATCGACTTCTCGCATATTTTACCAGGTTGTCACTCCATCTAGTTGGCTAGTTGCCACCATACACTTCGCTTTCTTGTACGAGGTTGCCTTTGCTCGAGAACCATTCCAATTAGGTGGACATTACTACCGTCAAATAAAAGAACAGGAGAATAAACTCAAGCAAACCCACGGCCTAATGCAAGTGGTCGATAAAAAGCAAAGTTGTTAGTAAGAAGGAAAAAAAACTCTTTATCGTCAGTTCAGCGCATTTCCAAAGCGCATTACTCACAGAAATTGCGCATTTCCATTCGTAAAACAACTAATCGCGTCAACATTCTTAAGATTAACTCTGATGACGTCTTCAAATAGGCTTAAATGTGGTCAAGAGAAATTGTTATCGCCCAGTAAAACAACTACACAAAGTCAATATTAGGTATTCGCATTATGGTTTAGCAAATGGCATTTTTAACCTCCATAATTCACCTAAAATCTTGTACTTAAGTCAATGATATGTTGGCAAGATGGATTAAGTATGTATAAATAAACATTTTGACAAAGAATTGAACAGGGCTTATTACGATTTGAGCCGTAGTTTTTAGGGTTCCGTACCCAAATCGTAACCAACGGGGCCCTATTACTAAGCCTCTGCCGTCCGTCCGTCCATCTGTCTGTCATCGGGCTGTATCTCATGATCCGTAATAGGTAGACAAGACAGTATTGCTATTATCGCTATAACAACAACTAATAAAAATTAAAATAAATTAAAAATTAAAATGGACTCTCTTACTAGAAACGCGTATTACGATGGTACGGAACCTTTCGTACGCGAGTATGACTCGCACTTGACCGGTTTCGAGTTCCGCCGATCTAACCATAAAATCCTCTTGGAAATTAGAGGTGGTCTGTCCCCAGCCGTGGACCGAGTATGGGCTGTAATTATTTTCACGATTCTTAATGTTAATGATATAATAATGTCTTAAATGTGAAATATAATGACATGATCCTTCAGGTTTATTGTTATGAAATATAATAAGATATTTTTTAGATTGGTGAGTTAAGTTAAATATCGTGTCATGCCCAGCGAATGTTTATAAAGTGCGTGCCTTAACGTCTCTGCAAAACCACTCTGCAAATATACCATACCATAAAATGGTCAAGTGCGTTAGACCTTTCTTTTCTACGTTGCTGGGCAACAAAGACTGAATAAAATGTATTTCCTATTGTACCACGTCATCACCATTCGGTGAATTTGATTTTCAAAAGTTGTTTATGAAGAGTGAAATTAAATTAAAAATATATTTATTTTTGCTAGCGATCCGCTAGCATTCTAGAATTTTAGAATTCAACAACAGCGCCACTTCATCATCATCATCATCATCATCACCATTACAGCCCTTCACAAGTCCATGCTGAACATAGGCCTCAAAAAGGCCTGAAAAAGGCCCAAAGAATGCCACAAAGGACGGTCCCGAGCCACCTGCATCCACCGACTTCCTGTGTGTCTTACCAGGTCGTCACTCCATCTAGTGGGGGTTCGCCCTACACTGCGCCTTCCGATACGAGGCTGGCACTCGAGAAACTTATTTAAACTTGTTGTCGGTTTTTCGAGCTATATAGCGCCATCTACCGGATCCGAATGTAAATCGAAACCATCTGGGACCCATTCAAAGACACAAAAAATTTCATCAAAATCGGTCAAGCCGTTTTTAAGTTTTAGCGAGACTAACGGACAGCAATTGATTTTTATATATAGAGATAAAAGGGAGGAAGTCTATGTTTAACAGTGACCTTGTGAAAGGCTGTAATGATGCTGATGGTGGCATTTATTTTGGAAAATTTCGTTTACAAAATGTAATTTTTTAAAATGTACTTTTAGTTTTTAATTGGTTAATTAATAATCACCGCTGTTATTATTATCATCAATAACCATGCTATTTCCAAATGTTTTCAAACTTAATTGTACAGCATATTAATGTAAATTAATATTTTATTTAAATAACTGAATAAAACTTTGTGAAGTATTTGAGTATAGTGCACAAGTTTGTGCGCTAAGGTAGGACTACTCTATTTCCTCACTATTTTCAATGAGACATGACACGACCGGAGAGTGATAAGGCGCAGGGAACGCGAATACTATACATTGGTTAAAGGTTGTAAGTTAAAATTAATATAAACTTAAATGTTAAAATTAAAATTAAAGTTAAAATTAGTAATTAATATATATGTATTCTGTATGAAGCTCGGGGCATGGTATCAGGACGTTCAACACCTCCGTCTCCCTGTGACCAAGGATGCTGTAAAGTACTCCTAACGCTTTAGTTTAAAATTAAGATAAAATTAAACGCGATAAATATCGTAAAATTTGTTTTATTCAACAGAACTTTGAGTACAAAAGGTGAACGGGAAAGTGTAAATATGAATAATTAGCATCAGTCGATTAAGCTACACTAAATGCGTTTTGCAAATCTAAGTAAACTAAAACAACGACTGCTAAAACAACAAAGGGCTTCTTCAAATTCGCAAACTTCATTAGCACGTTTTACACATCGATCTGTAACCAGTTCAATGACATGAAAACATTAAAAGAGTGAATTTACTTGAATTCCAAAGACTCCTGTATAACATGATCATGAATCATAGATTAAATAAACCATGCGAACTTCGGTCGTACAAATATGTATATTATTGCTTGCATTAAGAAATAAATTCCATTGCAAATTGAAGATTATTAAGTAATAACAATATCTTAATGAATTAACGGCCAGTGTATGAAAGCTCAATCTCTGGTTCCGTCTGCAGATCGTGTTTACCGTAGACGTGTTGTAAGTATATTCCTCCAATGTCAAATATCGTAAAATTTAAGTTTACTCATTAATAATAAAACAGAACCATTTTAAATATTATTTCATGCTTATTTGTTGTTTTACTTGTTTTATATTGCATAAGTCTTTATCTGCATACAAAATACAAGCTTCAAAATACATCTTACACATAGCCTTATCAAGATGACCACAGATTAATAAAAATAATCATTTATATAAAAGAAATACGAGTAAAGATATCCTTACTCGTATTTATTTTTTGTTTTTACGACATACATTTTACGCATATCCACATATCCACATTCTTAGGAATTGAGCCGTTAAGAGACGTCACTGTTTTGAACCTGTGATCTGGAATTTTCCCGGCTATTTATTAGTAAGTAAGTATTTGTTGTCAAACGTTAGCTAACTAATTAATGCGCGTACACGATCGACATTTAGCTGTGGACAACTTAGCGTTTTTATGTGCGGCACGGAGTTTGTTTTTAAAATGATTCCGCAAATATTGCAGCAAGTGAAATTAACGTTTCGTAACAGCCGTGCGTCCAATACAGGAACGATAACGGTTTTCCCGTGAAATAGTATGCGTTCATTTTATAATAAATGTTTTCTTTTTTTGATCGTAACATAAAACGAATACGAATGCATAGCATCAGTGGCGGCGTAAAGGGGGAGGGGGGCGATCCGCCCCGGGTGCCAAGCACCAAGGGGTGACAACGAAAACTTAATCGCACAGCCAGAGAATACTTACAGACAAATTACTCCCCAAAGACAAACCAATAAATAAATAGCTACCTAATATAGTATCTACCTGCATACACAAATATTACCTTAATATGTATTGCAAATTTATTTTTATTTACTTTCGAACATAATTTAATGTTCCAAATAAATTAGTTGCTTCATCAGCTTAGGATTAGGTAGCGCTTGATAAAGTGGATAACGCGATCGAGGAAGGTAGCGCGCGTAGCAACAAACACAGTCAATCAGTGATTTGTTTATACCCGTTGCATATTCCCGTAGTACCGTTGGAATTCATTGAAGCTTCTCAGATTCATCGTAAAATAGGGCTATTCTAAGTTTGTTCCGAATCTAGCACTGTGTCTAATTTTTTTTTAACTATTTGTGTTTCGGTAGATTCGTGTGAAAGAAACTTTTCAAAAATCAAGTTAATAAAATCTTTCCATTTTATCTATCAAAAAGGTCAAAAAAGTAATTTTTGATAATGTTATAGAATATTTTATCTTAAAATTTACCCCCATATAGTGACGGGTAAGAATATCCACTACCCCACCTACTTCCAATGGGTGTCGTAAGAGGCGACAGAGGGAAACTGAGACAGAAGATAGGCAGCAGCGTCTTTCTGATAACAGGTAAATAACAATAAAAAACTGCAATTGCGAACTCGCTCGCCAAGTGTGGTAACTATGGCACTATACACGCCCATGGCGAGAGTTACAGGAAGACGGCCCCAAGCGTTGGCGGCCCCCAGTCCCCGGTGGCCCCGTTATTCATGGCTACGGTGAAAACCATGGTAACGACAGGGTAGGGGGTGCTAAAAATCTCCGGTAGAGGTTCGGTAGCCACATAAGGCGACTCGACCTAGCAACATATAACGCACTTACCCTGATCATCTGGAGATGGAAGAAGAGATAGACAAGTTGCGTTTGGGATATTATAGGTTTGTCTGAAGTCCGAAAAGAGAGGGAGGATACGGTAATTCTCGAATCCGGCAATTTGTTCTATCAACGGGAGGGATACTATTTGTTTCAAGGAGGCATATCGTCTACAAGTCTCTCGTTAACAACATAGTAAAGATTTGGAGTGTGTCGACGAGGGTTGCGTACTTTATACTCAGAATCACCAAACGATATTCGTTGAAGGTCATACAGGTTTATTCGGCACATCCCAATGAGGAGTTGGACGAAATGTATGAGGATATATATAGAGTTATGCATTTCTCAAAACCCACTATACGGTGTTAGTGGGAGACTTCAACGCAAAACTATGCATAAGAGAGAATGATGAGCTAAAGGTAGGTGAATTCGGGATAAGGCAAGTTTTCCGAAAAGGCTTGAGCACCATGGACCACATCCCCTTCGGCAAACTGTACAATTTGCCACTTTGTCTTGCGTATGTTCACTATGAGAAAGCCTTTGATTCCGTCGAAATTTGGGCGGTGCTACAGTCCCTTCAGCGGTGCCAAGTTTACTGTAAGTAAATCGAAGTGCTGAAGTTTTTGTACAGTAGCGCAACGTTGGCTATCCGAGTACAGAACCAGAGTGCAAAACCTATCCAATTGCAGAGAGGTGTAACACAGGGCGACGTTATATCCCCGAAACTCTTCACCGGTACATTGGAAGACATTTTCAGGCTACTGAACTGGAAAGGATACGTTATTAACATCAACGGCAGGTACATCACTTCGATATGCCGACAGAATCGTTGGAGGACCTAAGCACTTTGCTCAATGACCTCAATAATGTCTCCCAACGGATAGGTCTTAAGATTAATATGGACAAAACAAAGATCATGTGTAACGTCCATGTCACATCTATGCCGGTAGCTGTTGGTAGCACTAAGCCCGAAGTTGTTGGCGAGTATAGTTACCTGGGACAAATATTCCGATTAGGTAAGTTCAATTTCGCCAAGAGGCCAATGGACGGATTCAACTCGGTTAGGCAGCGTTCGAGAGACTACGACACATCTCGTCAGGTATCTCTCTGAGAAGTTCTTCAAAGCCTCAGAGTCTCACTTCAATAATTTCATTCGTGAAGCAGCTACTTATGCAGCTCCACTCCCCTCTCGCTATTGAGTCCGCAGGCCGAATAACTCTCTCTCGGACCCGCCAAACAAACTTTCAACCGACCTGAACTACCTCCTGGCGGCTCAGGCCGACTCTTCTTAAATTTGCCTTAGAAGGCTCCCCCTCAGCGGCTCGTAGCCGCCTGCACCCCCTTTTCCTTAAAGAGGGTCGCTTTAGATTTAGCAGAAAGGCCTCATAAGCCAATGCCAGACCCACAGGTGGTGTTTAGTGTGTACACTTAGGGTGGTTAGGTTAGGGTAGCCACAGTGAGTCCCACATAATCAAGACAGTCGGCTGTCGTGGTATGCATAAAGCATTCACCACCTCCTCGCGTTAATCGGGTAGCCCTTTTCAATTGCTTCTGCGCGCAAAAAAAGCCTTTGTTCGGCAGTAGACTTGTGAAGGGCTGTAATGATAATGATGATGAATAGAATAATTTAGCGAAATAAAGTCCGTTAAGCATGTTGAGCATTTTTTGTTTGTATTTGGGGGGTGCTTGATAGAAAACCGCCCTGGTTGCCAACCCACGCTACGCCGCCACTGCATTTCATTGAACAGTTTGTTGCTATTGTTAGATAATATTTAATTGTAAGTCGCCATGTGACGCAATGTTTTATTAAATCCACGATTTTTGATTAGAAAAGAACGGTTCGTGGAAACTGCTAAAAAGCTAATTGTAGTAAAGTGGTTATGTAAGAAAACGTGCCAATCAGCCGACACAATCAAGGTTCTACATATCAAAGGAAGAAAATATGGTTATTAGGATGACACCACGCAACCGCATGCCAGAACAATTACATGAAGAGCTCATGTAGAAACCACAATACACGACGTGACATATTGCGTGCATCAATATCAAATACAATCAGAAAATTCATCAATAACATTTGTATTATATGACAATATGTTATTGTTGTAGACTTTTGATGTTTCATAAAATTAAGTCTAATGAATAAAAAAATACAAAAATATTTTAATTCAAATTGAATGCTTCCTTTTAATGACCTAATTTGACATAAAAATACGTAATAGAGCCATGCTGCAGCTATATATATAGTTGTAGGTTGTAGCACAAATGGGTTGGCTCGAATACCGGCGTAAAATAGTGTTTCGTTTAGGAAGAGTAGAGAACCGAAGACCCTTCATACTGAAAAATTCTTAGTACTCAGGAGTGACAACGCATTCACATTTTTATCCTTAATCGGGGATATATGTAGATGTCTATGGGCCAGAACATCCACTTACCAACAGGCATACTGTGTACTCGTTTGTTATCCTCACTCTATAAAAACAAATTGTAGTCATTTAGTGTTCCTAGTTTATTGTATCAGTACCGGTGACAAACAAGCACACAGACTGTGCCTGAAGCCCTATAGAAAGTGTATGTTGTGGACAATAGGCACCTGCATCTTTTTATACACGGGATATGTCTGTGTTTACAAACTGATAATGATGATGGTGATGACAAAATAATTACTTTAATAAAACGCGTCAAAATTATCTATGATTAATTTAATCTTTAATGTAGAACCTCTCTGGATAACACATAATAAAACAGACAAATAATTTTAGCCCGAATTATAGAACGCTCTTTAAACGACAGTAGACAGTAAAGCGTAAACATAGGTGGAAAGGAAATTAATTGGATAAACACACATTAAATCTAGAAAACACATGGGATTAGATGACTATCAGTGCTAAAGAATTTTAAACTGCAGATCTAATCTGTCATAAATTTTACCTTATTGCAGTGAGTAATACAGGCTGGAAACAAATGTCCCAGTTAGAAATTCACAGAACTAATATATGTAAAAAATTTGCATACGAATTGCACAAAATACAAGGAAAATTCAAAGTATAAGATTCGAAGTATACAATTTAGAACAAATGTTAAAAACTACCTTGAAAGTGATGTGATAGTTGTGAATATTTCTCTTTTGTAACGTGGAGGCGTTTTACACACACAAATGTACAAACATTCCCGACGAATTGTTTGTTGGCTAATCCTAATCAAATTGAACCCGCAGCTCGCAGCGTCGCAGCCGAACTTTTTTAGCTACTGAACTACAGAACCGTCAATATGAACTAAATTTGTATCTGATTTTATACAACGATAAGGAGTAAGATAAATTTTCCCATTTACGCAGTCTTCCATCGATTAACCTTCGTATATGCGAATTATAACTATTACTTCGATCTGAATGTTTATCAAATTTTTTTTGTTAACTGCCTTATGAAATAGACTGTCGGTCGAAATTAAATTTAATTGACATCTTGTGAGCAACACTGAAGCACAAATTTATTGTAGTACCATTTTCAATTATTAACGTGTAATCACAGTATATTTGAATCTACCATTCCAAAAAAGGCATAGAGTCAGAAAAGTTATTAAGCTAAGCAAGATATTCATAACAATGAATAAAACTGCATCTATGGGGAAAATGAATCTTCAAACCTCTCGTGTGTGAGTTTATAACATAACCTTAGTACTAGCCGTCATATAGTAAATTTCACTATTTTTATTTTAACAATAATAATCGCATAGCTCATGAATTGGTTACGATTTGACAAAAAATAGCATGAGTTATAATGTAAGTGAAACCTCAGTAGAAAAAAAATTGTGTTTACGTAGACACAAAAATCAAAATATGTGAAGGGAGCTAAATAGCCACTAGTTTCGCTCGCATTAAAGCGCTTTTTTGTTGTTTTACCACGAACTCTTCATACTATACGTGGTAGAGCCATACTGCATCTATATTTCTGGTATAGTTGTAACACGAATGGGTCGGCTCGACCGGGGAAGGGCCACGCTCTCACAGTATACCAGCGTAAAATAGCAACTTAATGCTGCTGTGTTTAGTATGGTGGGTGTAGAGGACCGGAGACCCTTTTTACTGGAAACGAGGCATTCCATCTTAGTCCTCACGGGTAACAACGCATCTACATTTTGATTCGTAATCAAAGATAAATGTACATGTCTATGGGCCACAACAACCGCTTACCATCAGGTGGACTGTGTGCTCGTTTGTCACCCTTGTCCTATAAAAAAATACTGTTACATCCCATTAAAGTAGACTGCTGAATATAGACCTGCATAAATTGCCTCATAGAGGGGATATTTGCCATAGTTGCCATAGTAGGCAAGCGTGTTGGTTTTTTATTAGGAAGACGCTGTTGCTCATCTCCTATTTTGTTTCTCTCTGTCGCCACTTACGATACCTACAAGACGATATAAGTTAGTGGATATTCTACCAAATTTTCGTGTCAATTGCTAATTTAATCGACTAGAATAAACTTCAGAAAACGCATTTAAATTCCTTTCGCACCGATGTTTGAGAAGTTTAAACATACACACAAACTGTCCTTAGTGATTATAATACTCAAACAGATGTGAGACTACCCGTTAAACTTGTAGGCGTTGGGTCTGTTATATTGCACCTGATTCACTCACGATAGTATCCGTTGTACCGTCCGTATATATAAAATATCACCAATCTTATATCTACCGCCATTTAGAAATTTATCAATACAGTTAATTCAGTGAAATATATTACAAAAGCTGTTCGATGTTTTTATTCGTTGGAATAAATAAGAAATAAGAACAAGTGATAAAATAAAAAATTTGAACAACCGACTTCAATAAAAATAAAATAAGAACACGATCAACGTAGTTGAAGTCAATTAAATAAGCATTATTACTAAAACTACTTGTCAGGTCTTGATCAAATTTATATGGCACCACGTGAAAAGCATTAGCTTTCAAATAAAGAAAAGAATCATCAAAATCGGTTCACCTAGAAAAAAGTTCTGAGGTAACACACATTAAAAAACAATCGAATTAAGTACCTCCTCCTTTTTTAGACATCTTGTTCATCATGACATTTTGTTGTCATCATTAGCCCAGCCAACAGCCAACAGTCTATCGGATTTTAAGTGCATACTATAGTCAATAGACACCTACACCATTTCTTGATGATTATCCAATGTTGATCTGGGTCTTTTAGATCCTATATTTGTGTGGGACTTATAACAAAAAGGAATGTGTTAACTGTGTTACTTGCCTAGCATGTCGTAAAAAGTAGTCACCTAGTGGGATATTGGTTTTGTGATTGTGTAGGCGTTGAGCTAGCAACCAATCACTTCTTTCGCAATTTTCCATCTAAAACCATATGTTTTTCTAAACGTACTCCGAGTAGTTTACTGCTCATTGGACTTTGTATACTCCCATGGAGATTGCAACTGTGAGGCTATACATATATGAATGTATTCTAGAAGAATTAAATTACAAAATAGACCACACCTAAGTACAAAGATGGAAGCCTTGTTACTAGTATAAAGAAGCTCCGGTTCGCGTCACTCGGCATAACTGAAAAACAGAAGCTTTACGCCGTTTGACGCTGGTATTTTGTGATCAAGCCTCCGCCGTCAGCCTATTATTCGTGCTGCAGTACAACTGCATAGTACAACTGCAGCATTACTGTGCCACATTCAAGAGGTCTGGCTTAAGCGAGGTTGATAATCCATTATCTACAAAAGACAACAAATTTTTATTGACATTTTCCTTAGTTAGGGGTTAATAATTTAATATTTTTAAGTACTGTGTACTGCATAATGCTTTAAAGTTAATTTAGTATATACTGAAGAAACATGACGATTTCGTACCAGTTCCCTACTAAAAAGCACAACTATGGACAATGCCGAAATATTTGCAATTTGCTTAGTTTGGCTTTTCCTATAAAAAAAAACTAAACCTATATTCAGTGGTAAAGACAAGAACGGATAGAAAAGCGGTAGTAGCATTTTATAGTTATATAAGAGAGACAAATCAAAGTAAGTTCATCTAATGATAATTAGATAAGTAGAGGTAGATATCTATGGGCCACAGTATCCACTTACCATCAGGTGCTGTGTGCTTGTTTGTCACCCTTATTATATAAAAAGGTGAATAGAGATAGAGGATAAATAGTTGAATAAATATATTTAAAATAAAAAAAAATTGAAAAAAAAAATATACTCCGATGAAGTCTCCTTCGTATCATTTACACCACTGTGTCACTACGTCTTTCTTGTTTTTGATAAAAAAAGACGAGAAAGAGTTAAAATATTTTTCAAAAAGATATAGATAAAGATAAAGACATAAATATAGACATTTATATTATATTTAGTTAATATATACATCTAGTGGGGGGACGCCCTACACTTCGTCCGCCGGTACGAGGCAGTCACTCGCGAACCTTTTTTCCCCATCAGTTGTCGGTTCTTCGAGATATATGGCCGGCCCATTGCCACTTCAGCTTACTAATCCTTTGATACTAATAAATGGCGGACGAAGTGTAGGGCGTCCCCCCACTAGATGGAGTGACGACCTGGTAAGACATGCAGGAAGTCGATGGATGCAGGTGGCTCAGGACCGTGCTTTGTAGCATTCCTTGGGGGGGGGGGGCTATGTTCAGCAGTTATGAAGGCTGTAATGATGATGAAAATGTAAATATAAAAAACTACTAAAATGTTATTTATTTTAATGCACTATTTGACTTCCCGTATTAGGAATGTTGCAGGATCATCTCCATCGTGATCATCGAAGGCATTATATAATTGTATAAAATAGGCATCATAAAGCATCGACAAGTCAGTCACAGAATACTATGATCAAATGGGAAAATACTTCGTTTAGACTTACTTAAAGCTCCAATGAACCTGAGAATCAAATAACTATTTACGAACTCACTTCTATAGCGTAGAACGAAATATCTCTACCTGTTAAACATATGTATTCATTGACTTCCTATGTATTTTGCAATTCGTAGTTTCATTAAGCGTTTTCTATTTCGACTTTGCCACTTGATCTTCATCGTTCTCACCCGATTATTGGTTCTACGATGAAGATAATCGGCCAGTTCAGCACTGGAATTGTGATGGAATGTAATGATGATGATGATGATAAAGTAAAAACCGACTTTAAAAACTAAAAAGTATAACATAATTCCGACATAATAGCTTCTGAAGTCGATGATTTAATTCTTCAAACCAATATGTCTTAGCATTGACTTCTGAAGCTATTATGTGATTTTTAGTTGTTGAAGTTTGTTTTTACTTTTTATTTAAGGTTTGTTTTCATTATATAACTTTTCCACAGTGAAGGCATTTTAAATTCTAAAAATAGAGTAGTTTGACCATTAATTACAAAGTCACAATGTTTCGTAGAATTCTGCACATTGACCTATTAAAATGCAGGGTTTTTATCCTCTATACTCGTACAACACAGTCGATTACAACATTGTATTCAACCACAAGTTATAATAGATAGGAATGAGTGAAGTATGTGGAAAGTAGGCTTTGCAAACTATATATATATAATATATGTAAAATCAAATTTAATGACGTATAATACATATACACACACATATATGTATACATACATAATAATAATAGATACGCGGTGCGCGAAGTGTAGGGCGACCCCCGCTAGATGGAGGGACCACCTGGTAAGACACGCAGGAGTTCGATTGATGCAGGTGGAACGTGCTTTGTGGCATTCCTTGCTGTCAGCAGTGAAACTGTGATGGGCTGTAATGATGATTATAATGATCTATGATAAATGTATTGATATTAATACATAAGTAATAAAATATCTATGCTCGGAGTTTCTCTGCGTGATAAACTCAGAAATGAGGATATCCGCAGTAGAACTAGAGTGACCGACATAGCCCAACGGATTAGTAAGCTGAAGTGGCAATGGGCCGGCCATATAGCTCGAAGAACCGACAACCGATGGGGAAGAAAGGTTCTCGAGTGGCAGCCTCGTACCGGCAGGCGAAGTGTAGGGCGTCCCCCCACTAGATGGAATGACGACCTGGTAAGATATGCAGGAAGTCGATGGATGCAGGTGGCTCAGGACCGTGCTTTGTGGCATTCTTTGGGGGAGGCCTATGTTCAGCAGTGGACTTGTGAAGGGCTGTAATGATGATGATGATGAATAAAATATTTGCATTGAAGGTCCTGGATTCGAATCCCAACCGAAGCAAATATTACTAGAGTAATATAAATTGTTAGTTTTTGGGCTTAAATGTGTTGATATTATCACATTGTCTCTGACGCCGCTCGCTAGTCTACCGGTTATCTGATCTTATCGAATCAGCATTATATTCGAATCTATTGATTTTTTTTTATCTAGGTTGTGTTTTCAAATATTAGAGTGACAACGATCTAACAGTCATGGCTATAAGTTTTTACGTGGTAGAGCCATGCTGCAGCTATATTTCTGGTTATAGTTGTAACAGGAATAGGTCGGCTCGACCGGAGAAGAACCACGCTCTCACAGAATACCAGCGTAAAATAGCAGCTTAATGCTGCTACGTTTCGTATGGTGAGTGTAGAGAACTGGAGACCTATTTTACTGGAAAAGAGGCATTCCATCTTAGTCCTCACGGGTGACAACGCAGATGCAGATGCAGATGCTTTGTCACCCGTGAGGACTAAGATGGAATGCCTCTTTTCCAGTAAAAAGGGTCACCGGTTCTCTACACTCACCATACGAAACACAGCACTGCTATTTTACGCTGGTATTCTGTGATAGCGTGGTCCTTCCCCGGTCGCCGACCCATTCGTGCTATAACTGTACTACTAATATAGCTGCAGCATGGCTCTACCACATATAAAAATAAGGACAAGGAAGTATTCTTTGTGTTAATGTGTACGCATTCGCTAAGTTTTGTGAACGTACGGAATTATATCATTATAAACGTGCTCGCACTGAATATCAGCGTGAAATAGCAGCATATAGATGTTGTAATTCGTACGACGAGTGACGAAAATCTTAGACAATTTTACGCAGTAAAGAGACGTTATATCAGACGTTCAGGGCCAACAGTGCATCTGCATATTGATACTTGACTGATTGATTTTAGGTGTCTGTAGACCGGCATTTGCTAACTATCGAGTAAGCTGAGAATTCGTCTGTAACCTATATAGAAATCGTTGACAAAAAGATTTGTCCATAAAACATTCATCAGTTACAGTTAAAAAATACCATCGTAATCCAGGGACAAAATTAACAATCAAGAATGCCAACACAACATTTCAGTGGCTTCGTATTAGAATTGGATTAATTCGCTGACCCCAACCCCGTTCATGCTCGTGCTCACCCACTTCCAACGGCACGCGAACTAATGTTGAACACTTTAGACTTTGAACAGCCCGCTGAAATTATCGCTTGGAATTTTATAGAGGTAAAGAAATTAAATTCAAGGGTTATTTGCAAAGTTTCTGCTTTACTTATAATGTTATTCGAGCATTTTGTGATATTTTTTTACCAGTATACAATACGGTGTTTTTTTATAATAAAAAAAAAATAATTAATGAAATGACCTATTAATGATTTCTTATATTTACGCGTAAACTACACATTGAATAAAACTATGTTTACGGATTTTACCGCGTTTAATTTACTTATTTTGTGACCATGGGTTTTTTTTATTATTAAACTAGGCTCACTCTTAACTTCCATCTGGCCTGAGAACAAAGATGAGGTATACGACGGAGCGAGTTTGCCCAGGAGAAGCCTGTTAACACGCACCTTGAAGAAGTTCAGGTTATATGCACTCGGAAAAACAGACGCCGGCAGGGCATTCCACTCCTTGCCTGTGCGCATCATGAAAGATGACTTATAGCGCTTACCTTAGTGCGAATTTTCGGAATATCAACCAATTGTGTATGGTAACATGCAGTACGTTTGGTATTCCGTTTGGTATTCTTATATTTGGAATGGAGATGACGGTATGAGCTTATGGAGCTCACGGGCACACTCTCCGAAGTACAATCTGTAGAAGACCGACAAACAAGCAACTTGGCGGCGGTGAGATAAGCTGTGGAGCTTAGTTTCCACCAGCTTTTTGTCGCCAATAAGCCTCTTGACTCTGTGTTGCACTGAGTCGAGTGCGGCAAGTTGATAGTTTGCTGAGTCATCCCAAAGGTGACTATAATACTCCATGCATCTTCGGTCTTCAGCTTTGTATAAAGTTAGGAGCTGCGCGTGAAGTATCGCTTCACCTTATCTAAGATACCCAGTTTTTTGGACGCAGTTTGTGCTTTCGACTCAATGTTGGCGCCAAAGTTGAGGTGAGCACGTATGCCGAGAAGCTCGAGATGATCAGTAACCTCTACAGATGTACCTCGAAAATTAAAAAGAAGTTAGTTAAAAGGAGAAAGTTAAAAGACTCCCTTTTGCGGGGAACAGACAGGCCTGCGTTTTGGCGGCGTTGAAAGTGACTAGTGACCCGAAACGTCGGGAATTAAAATAAGTAAATTAAATACGATAAAATCCGTAAACATAGTTTTATTCAAAATTACCTATTCTTATAACGATATATATAATTTCATATAATACTAGGTTCATTTTATACATAGTATAATACAAAGTCGCTTCCCGCCGCGTTGTCTGTACGCTTAGATCTTTAAGCTACGCAACGGATTGTGATGCGGTTTCCATCAATAGACAGAATGATTCAAAAGAAAAGTTTATACGAGTATCTATAATACATACATATTATATATCATATAATTCTCCTGTCCGTGTGTATGTGAATAACCTCCTCCTAAACGGCTGGACCGATTTTGATGAAATTTTGTGTATGTGATTAATTTGATTAGAAAATGCACAATTGGTCCCGGTAGGTGGCGTTGTTGTCGAGATCTAGAAATCAACCGTGTGAAGCCGGGTTGGATTGCTAGTTTTATATTATATTATTATAATACGAGGTGACCCTATTTACTGGTGACGAGGTTTTCCATCTTAGACCTCAAGTGTGACAACGAATCTGCATTTTCCTTCATATTAGATGATCAATGTAAGTGTCTATGAGCTACAACATCATTCACTTCGCATCAGGTGGACTGTGTGCCTGTTTGTTACGCTTATACAATTAGCTAGAAAAATATGCGCTGTAACTTTATACTAAAGAACTACGAACTATACTTACTTCCTACGTATTATTTAAAAAAACTACATTAGTTTTCAATGTACTATGTCTAAACTGTGCAGTGGCGGTTTTTTTTTATAGAAGAGGGGGAAAACGAGCATGCAGCTCACCTGATGGTAAGTGACTACCGCCGCCCATGAACAACTGCAACACCAGGGTAATTGCAGATGCGTTGCCGGCTTTTATTTGTATCATATATGGTATTTTTAATTTGTGTTTACAAATCCTTAAGTTATGTGAGGAAGAAAGAGATTTAATTTTAAGACATTTTTATAATTATATAATACAATTAAACGAACTTCAAAAAACTTCAGAAACGGCACTAGCCTAATCGTTTTTTCATTTGCAATATTCGTCCCAGGGACGCCATTTTTTTATAGAATAAAATGATAAACGAGCACACAAGCCAGCTGATGGTAAGTGTTGTAGTCCATAGTAATCTACATCTATCCTACCTGGATAATGTTTGGAATGTGCGTGGAGTAAAATTTTTGTATATATCAGTATAAATGTGAAATTCGAAATTATTTGTAAAATTATATGAAGGTACTCGTATATTCACCCAAAAGGAAACGACAGTGAATAATACTGAAGTGCGGTATTACTTCATCCTGCTTTGGATTGACAGTTGATATCCCGAAGCCTTATAACGATTTTTAGTGAAACACAAGGGAAAGTTGTGAGTCATCAGTGACGATAGCGATAGCATTGGATTTGTCATAGTTCTTAGCATCTGAAACCTTATAAAAGTATTTAAATTTATAATCGTCTTCATATTAAATTCTTATGAAGGTACTCGGAAATTATCTTGATGGATCGGCAGGCCTTAGCATGACTTATTTTTATTGTATGGCAAAGAGAAGCTAATATAAACTCTAAAATTACCTGGAAAATGAGTAAATCATATAATCTTTACTATGTGAGTACTCCATATCCACGGCAGTAAAGGAAAACGTCGTCAAGAATCCAACACGTCTGAGAACTTATAAATATTTATAAGAATGTGAAAAATTGGTCAAACAAATTGATTTTTAATGTCAGCAAATATTTCTGCTTTATAACATACGTAAGAGATAAGAGACATTTAAATTAAGTGGATTCGATGATCTTAGCCATTACTGATGCTTTTAGTATCTTCAAAATGTTATTTTTCTATTTTTAGCATACTTGACGGATCCGCATTATTCTTTAATATGAACATAAACGTTCTTATAAAAAACGAAACAGAGACAAATGGTTTACTGAGAGTTAAACAGTCTTATTTGTACGGAAGTACGATTAGTTCTATCTGTAAGTGTACTGTCACTTCGTTTCCAAATGTTAACCGCACTTAGGTTGAGGTTCTAACTTTTTTTAATTTATTTATTCACAAATTCATTAAAAATCGTAAAAAATATATAGTAGATTATATAATATAATCTGCCAAACTGTTGAACTGTTTATCGGCAGAAACTGCTCTCATCTACATGATACGAGTATTATATTGTTGCACATATTAATTTAAATATTGACCGACGTATACTTACATTGGAAACCGCTTTGAGTTCCAAGTGCAGGCTTAGTAGCTCATTGTGCGGGTTGGTAAAAACTTTTCAACCCGTTCGTCGAGCATTGTGAATTTATTTATTTTTACAAAATATAGTAGTTTAACGAACGATACAAAATAAATTTACAAAAATTTTTCCATGTACTGCCAATTCGTAACTTTGATCATGTTCCATCGGTTCTTATTTAATGGCGTGCATACATGATGTGACATAATTTAAAATTAAAAATTTTGTACAGCCGACTTCAATATAAGTTATTTAAGAATAACTTAAAAACTATTGGTCTGACCTTGATCAAATTCATATGGGACCACACGAGAAGTACCAGCTTTCAAATAAAAAAAGAATCATCGAAATCGGTTCACCCAGAAAAAAGTTCTGAGGTAACACACATAAAAAAAAAAAAAAAACGAAAAAAAAAAAACCATACAGTCGAATTGAGTACCGGCTCCTTTTTGGAAGTCGGCAGAAAATAGATTTTTTTTACTGGGCGTGTACCAAAGCAAAGCATAGTAAGTGAGTATAAGATTTGATGAAATATTTGTGTATGGCTCAAGGTAAAATAGTTATTAATTATAAAATAATATTTAACTAATTACCATTTTATTTTGAGCCCTTGTGGCATTCTTTTGGGGGAGGCCTATGTTCAGCAGTGGACTTTAGAAGAACTGTAAGGATGATGATGATTTCGGTACCTATTATTTAATAAAGATCAATAAAGTAAATATTTTACAAACAAAAAGTAATAATATTCATCTACACTTTCTAAGACCGAAAGCGCATATGGGACGATGAACCCGTTCATGTTTTATAAATTTTCTAATATTATCATCATGCCTACATTAATAATTTAACTATTCTTGATAGCGCTATTTAGAAATAAAAATTATACTTCGAGACATCATGACTGACAAGGGCCTATTTTATACTTTAAACAACACGATAAAATTAAAATGATAATATATTAAAAAGTAATCATAATAAATTAACCAGACCTTTAATTTTTCGACGTGGGAAAGCTTTTCTTTGTATTATATTAATTCAAATTTGTTTTTCTTATTTCACTCATATGTAAGGATCGAGTCAACAAGCGTTTAGCGGTCGGTTTTCTTAATCGATTATTACATCGTTGTTTAATACGGATACTCTATATTTTCTACATGGATGTTACGTCCATGAGTTTCTATTTTAAATAGACATGGCCAGTGCCCAATCTAACTTTTTGGTGACCTATGGTTTTATAGCAAATAGTGCCCTAGTCAGGCTCAGAAGGGCTAGAACCCAGAGCCGTAAAGCCAGTTTTAAAAAAAAATAGTGCCCTAGTTTTTAATTTTATATTGGTTTCGTATATCAATTTGTATAGTTAATATTTAAATGAAATTATTTTCAGTGCAATATGAAATATGAGAAAAGAACATTGTGGATATTGATATCTTATTATACAAATTATAATATAATTTTTCAAAAAGAATTATCTTATAATTTTCTGTGATGATGGCCTAGGTCAGTGCCTAGTGTGCCTTATTATAAATTCATATTGGAGATGGCAATACCAAAGTGTACGCAATACCTGCTGAAAGTTAATGAATTAAGGCGCCCATTCAAAATTAACGTAGGAGTTTCGGCGGGAAATTGATAATTGGAATTTGATACGTAAAACGTACGTACGTCTGTGCATATAAACTACTAGGAAAAATGTTGAAACAAGAGCTTCGGAACAAAATGTGATGAAAATATTTTTTATGTTGTACCTTGATATACCGTATGTTTGCTAGGTTAAGCTGTCGTCGAATCTTTCAGAAACTTCGCAAGAATGTGATAATTATTTTATACGTTATTTTATATTAATAAAT
Organism: Parnassius mnemosyne; assembly: GCA_963668995.1. Taxonomy (NCBI): domain Eukaryota; kingdom Metazoa; phylum Arthropoda; class Insecta; order Lepidoptera; family Papilionidae; genus Parnassius; species Parnassius mnemosyne. The sequence goes on along the minus strand of CAVLGL010000079.1, from coordinate 13,828,038 downwards.
TAAAATAAAATAACGCGTTTACAAAAAATAAACTCCACAAGAAGAGAGGTATAAGAGTTGCGTGTTATTTTCATATTTATATCAATAAAAATATGAAAAATACATACATTTTACAAAAGTATCTATTCATTTTAAAAATAAACAATGAAAATAAATTAAGATAATTATTAATTTAAAAACAATTTAAGACCCATTTAATATAAAATTAATTCGAAAGAGACAAAGATGTTAATAATTAATTATGTTTGACATATTATTGCAAATACCACTGATTCTAATCTAAGCGATATAAGCTAATAATTATTTGTCGAAATGTTAATTTATCGTCTGTTTATGTTAATCACAAAATTATTAAGTGACTTAGCAGGTTATAATGGAATTTTCATTGGTGTTTTGAATGTTTTAAGTTTGGCATAATATAATATGTCAAAGATTTATTAATAAAGGTATCAAAAATATAATCCAATGTATGCTTCCAGTGTACACATTACTGTTTTGTTTTCCTTTTTTGATTTGATATTATATTTTTATATTTTATTAGATTTTGTTTTTATCCAATAAACCCGGATACCATGGCAAAATTAATTATGATTCAACAATCCATCGTTAATCTATTAAATACGCTTGTAACTAGCAAATACTTATTTTAAATTTTAATATTATTATAATTCAAGAGTATTCTGCAAGTGCCCTACGTCGAATAATAATTTTTCTTGTCAATTATCTGTACGAGTACGTCATATTGAGGCCTCAATAAGGTATTTCTTCAATTAGCCGTGATGGATAACAATATATTAAAAATTAAATTGAAATGATGTTATCCTAACCTATCCTTCTTACGCCACTTGTCATGATCATAAACCTTAAATTTGTTTAAATATTTTATTATTAAATCTTCATTCGATCCACATTCATGAACATCTATAAAATGTAAGCTAATTTTAACAAACTAATTTTACGAGAATAAAGCCACTGGAAAGGACTAGTTTTTGTGTCACATTAAAAGTAATGCATATATGGAAGTGAAATAGTAATATATAAATAGTATATATATACTAGCTATTCGCCCCGATTTCGCACGGGTGATTTCACCACCAACTGGGACCACAACTCCACCTACTGGGTCCTACTGTTAATCAAATCATCCGGGGACCCACTCAAACACCATTTTAGAGTTTTAGCGAGACTAACGGACAGCAAATGATTTTTATATATAGAGATATATAGAGATTGATTTTTACTATGATTTTTACTATATGTATATATAAGTATGTTTATTTCTATGCCTCCCTAATGGTTCGTGTTATTTTACAAGAACATACATTTTTGGTTTTAGGTATTAAGTCTGGATTGAACATTTTAATTTATCTTGTGGTGAAGGTAGCATGCAAAATAACAAAACTTAAAAATGTCATCTAAATCGATCAGAAGAATTTCTAACAGAAATAATTTCCTCAATTTGCCACTGCACTACGTTCCTTCGCTGTTTATAACTACCAAATACATACCTACATATTAAATTTGGAAGTCAATATGGATAAAATTAGTTATACTTCTTGTGCTATTACCTATTTATTCTGTGGGTTATACTTACTTATATCATTATCTTTACAGTGGCGTTAATTTCCACAGAGTTACAAACTCACTAGCTGTGGGGCATTGCATCTTAGTCCTCAGAAGTTGGCTGGCTGCAGGTGTCCATGGACTACAGTAGTCACTAACCATCAGGTGGACTGAAATTCGTTAGTAACTTCAGGTTTTTTTTAAAAACTAACACTTAAGTGCCTGATATTCTGCTTCGTTAAGGTATACGCGCTGCAGGATACTATGTCTGCTAGCGTAGACGTTATATCTTTCATCATCATACGTTTGTCATACGTCGCCACTATACTTTAGGGCGCTTCTCACACTTACTTGGATTCCGTATAAACGGCGACAGTTACACGGGCGCAGATCGTTCACACATACACTTTATCTAAAGCCTGTGCCGCCCATGTGGTCAGTTAAATATAAATATTCACAGAATGGTTATGTTCATAGATTTTTTTTATAGGATAAGGGTGATACACGAGCACACAGTCCACCTGATGGTAAGTGGTTGTTGCGGCCTATAGACATCTACATCTATCCTCTGTTACAAATCAAAATGTAGATGCATTGTCACACGTGAGGACTGAGATGGAATCCCTCGTTTCCAGTAAAAAGGGCCTCCGGCCACCTGCACTCACCAAGCGAAACGCAGAGGTAAACCTCTACTTCACGCTGGTTTTCTGTAAGGTCGTGGTACTACCCCGGTTCGATCCGGCCCACCCGTGCGACAGCAAAAGCTGCCGCGTGGCTCTACCACTGTTTAAATAAAATAATAAATAATATAATATAATAAGGAATAAAACGTAATTTTTACTGTTTTTACACCGACGCTTACTGTTTCACTCTGTACATATTTTTTCCATGACTCTTTCGTAGCATTCCTATCCTCCTAACTTGCATTTTTGAAATTTATAATATAATACGACAAATTAAAAATCAACATTTTTTTAGCGCGCCTGTGTACGAATTTATAGAACGCAATACACGTAGCTGCCGTAGTAGATCCGCGTGGATTTGTGCGCCTAGACCACCATCGCGGCACGGGTGCGATATTGTGTGAAAAATTATTATAAATGTCTTCATTACTGAATCTTCATGGTACCGTTTACACGAAAACCTTGTGTGTGAAATGGGCCGAGGACAAAGAGCGGTGTCCCTCTAAAGTATTATAATACTTCGATTTATTTTCAAGCTTACAATGCTCCAGTTATCTCCAGTTCTCCAGTTACTCGACTCCAACTCGAGCCAGTATTTCCTTCACGGAGCAATGTATATACGCTTTTAAAACAACGCCCCAGAAAATATACAAGCTTTATCTATCAAAAAGTATAAATTTTTTATTAAGCAAAAATTGTTTAGTAAGAGTTATTATACTAACTAAAGAGTACATGATTGATGATAACCTCTGTGAATAAATTGATGGCTACCATGCTGTTTCTAATGTAATAGACTACTGATTGTATAAAATAATATATTGTAAATTAATGTTATTTAAAAATAAAAGTCTGGTTTTTTTGCTGGTTCTTTCCAGAACAGAATTTTTTTCCGAAGCAGTGGTAAAAGTAAAAAATAACTTGTAATAAGTATTCTTGTAATGTATATTTAATAAAAATTATTATATTCTATTCTTATAAACTCAACTCTCAACTCGAACCATTAAGCATGTGTACTTAATTTCCAGTAGATAATAAAGTACAAAAACGTGAGCCCACCCTGGCGATTTAACCAAAAACGTGTGCTCGCGACACACAAGTAGTATTAGACAAATAATTTCGCGGGCCCATAATCACATGCAAATTGGTATATTTACAATCAGTAGATCGATTCGTATCACTCAATTATAGTAATTTTATTACATTCCTTCTTTAATTTACGTGACCAGAGTCCAAATATTGTATTTTATGGAAAGCTTCTGTGGACATAGCAACAGTAGGCATAAAGTAAGATATTACACCATACAAAACCATACATATTTATCATATTATAATAGGGGAAATCCCGTTCCAAATTTTAAACAAATGACCAATAACGAATCAAAACTATCTCCATATATTTAATCAATAATACATCGTCTTGACATAAATTTTGTCAATTTGTAGCTTTGTGTGTAGGTAGAGAAAAATGAAACAAAGCTCAATTTATATCTAAATCGATGGTCGCCTATATGCAGTTTGGAGAGGACAATTTATAATAGTCTTTAAATGAGAAAAATTTATTACAACAGACATTTAAAACATATTTCGAATATAAAACAAAAATTAACATTGTATGTTATTATTGTCTGTATTATATACCGTATACAAACAAATAAGTGATTTGCGTTATGTAAATTCAAATTTCGATATTTACAAAAACTAGAGAATTAAAATAACATATAAAGATATCGATATATATGTACTATGTACTAGATTTCGCATTCCGAACATACACTATGTTCAACTGAACTGTACTGCAATCAGTACAGTTTTCTTTTTTTTTTTAATTCTTTTTCTTTCTTAAAAAAGGTTACCCCCACACTAGGATTTTCTCCTGTGTCGTGGAGGCAGTTTACAAACATAAATTGCACAAGGACAAAAATCCAGACCCGGAACAATTATTTGTAGGCCATACAAATACTTGTTCCGTGCGGGATTCGAACCCGCGGCCCCCAGCGCAACAAGTGATTGTTAAGCCACTGCGTCACGGAGCCTTCAATTGTGTGTCATTTATTGTGGTTTAAATCTACTAGTTAGTCTGTGATTTCAATATACATGCAGTGTGGAGCGGCGCTAATAATACAACATTTCAAATTAAAGTTTAACTGCGCATTCGCGACTCTACTATCTCCCGCGCATGCGCGAAGACATAGAGTAGTGCACATTTTTTGTTTAGAATGGCTTCTCTAGTACGTAGTACATATAACTCAATGTATAAAGACAAATACACTACGAGTAGATGGAGTGACGACCTGATAAGACATGCAGAAAGTAGATGGATGCAGGTAACTCAGGACCGTGCGTTGTAACATTACTGGGGAGAGGCCTACGTATTGTGAAAAGCTATGGTGATGATGATAATGGTGGTAATGATGATGGTGATGAATATGATGACGATGTAAAGAATAAACTGGTACTGTAAAAACTGCCAGTAAACTTTATTAACGGTTTTTACAATTAGACATTGCCTGTGCTAAAAAGGGCGAAACATTAAGTCTTTGCTCACCTCACCTTTTCATTCCACTTAAACCTATATACAGCATAAAAGCAAAGGAGAGAAAAAGTTTTATATTTACTTCATATGTTTATAATTTATAATTTAAAGTTGCGAGTATTATTACTTGGTGAAACTTCATCTTCATTTGTTTTTTGGATTGATTTGTATTCACTATAAAACCCATATAATAAGTCAGGGTCGTAACCGATTAGTTTTATAGAGAATAAATTAAGATAAAATTAAAACAAGTACATATCGCAAGTCACAAATTGTATGTTAGCTTTTCTAGCACACCCATTCAAACAAAAACAAAATTACCAATACTATTCTAAAAAGTAGTCATAAATCATTGCAATCAACAGATTCAATCATAAAAAATAAATATATTTACTCGTACTATCCAAAATGTATTCTTATTTGTATTCAAGGTGTGACGACCCCCAGTTGATACAACTTGGTATTCCCAAAACACGGGTATCGATTTAGTGCCGATATAAAGTAATGGTAGTTAGTAAGCATTTAGAATACATAAGAGATCGTTCGCACTATGAACCCTGTAACATTACTTTACGTAATAGATAAGTTGATTGTAGCATAAAAATGAAATAAGTTAAAAAATATATACCTCGCTTAGATCGCGAAGATTCTCTTTTCAATTATATAATCCGTTGGATCTAAGCGATTTTAATTATACGGTAGTCTAAGATTTTTATTTATAAACTAGCTGTTCTCCTGACTTCGCCCGCGTGTAATTTATTACGAACGGATTTCATGCGATTTTAATTCTTTTGCGCGGAACCCTAATTCTTTTTCTAAAATCAAAGTAACCCAGATTACTCCTTATAACATCAGCTATCTACCAGTGAAAGTCCCGTCAAAATCGGTTCAGCCGTTTCAGAGATTAGCCGGAACAAACACACATACAGACAGATAGAAAGACAAACAGACAAAAATTTTAAAAATTGTGTTTTTGTTATAAGTGCTGTATATAATTTCATATGCATATAGTAAAAAGTTATTTGTATAGACATCAAAAGAACAACAACACTTCATGTCTAATAAAGTACTAATACCTGTTTTGCAGTTTCTTCTGGTAACGTAGGAAGTTTTATGTTAACAGTTCTTCTAGTTATTACTTTTTACGTGGCAATGCGTACAATCGCATGAGAATCCACAACGTTCGTCCCGTGGGTGTCATATGTCGTAAGAGGCGACTGTGGGAATGGCAGAAATATCAAATGGCTTCTGATAGATGTTAAATAGTGATGAAATCATCTTGTTTATACCATACGTGAAACAGTGGGTGGTACTGTGATCACCAATCCACTATTTGCTGGGGTGAGCTTTAAAGTGCTGATGTTAATAATAATGAAATAACATAAGAAGATATTTCATTTCATGTTTGATAATAGTTGTATTCAAACGCATGATATAAATTACCCGGTATTCTTGACATTTCAAATATATATGTGATAATTTAATTTCCTTTAAAAAATTCGTTATCAAATATATATTAAGAAATAAGTGGATTGTTTACTAGGCAGCTATATTATTTACAAGGTACAAGGTGCGTCGTTTGTAAGCACTGACAAAGCATGGCGCCATATCGCTGGCGATATCGCACCGGTTCGAGCTTTGAGAACCGCCGCAACTATGAAGCAGGTTAGAAGCGCAATGGGAGCATTCCAAAACAACTTAATAAATTATATTTCATAAAACCTTGGTCGTTTTAAAACCTTTGCAGTAAATCAATCTATTCATGCATGCAAGCAAAAGATATATTATTAGAAAAACTGTTTAATAGTATAAATAATTAATTAATAATTATTATTTAATTATTAATTATTTCAGGAAATGTTTTGTACCATAATATTAATATAACTTTACAATTATTTTATAATATGTGAATATTTTTTAATAATACTAGGAGGCAACTCTGTTTAAAAATAAATTTTAATAAAATTTAAAAACTCACGGCACAGAATTAAAGGAAATATTATATTATTTGACTTTTACTTTTTTACAAAAACCTAAAATTAAATCTTTAATAATTAAATGGACTATCATTTAAGCAATGAACATATTTTTTTTTGTTTGATTTCTTAATAAAACGTAATATAATAAATATAAAAAAATTAAAATTCTTATAATTTTTTTAAACACCGCTCAAATTTCAGTGTAGTTTCAGCTTAATTCTCAAACTCGCTCTTCACTATATCTGGATTGTTTTGCATATCGCGAAACAACTCCGTGAAGCTGATGTGAGGCAAATTAATGATCAAATGGAATCCAGCTCCGGTACTACCTGTCTTTCTGTGACTTCCGACATCAATACACAACCGAACCACTTACATCGTATTCAAAAACCTTTTTTACTGCAAATTTCAACTCTATTTCATCGAAAGGAATAATGTGAAAAATATGCGAACGTGAAGACAATTTCGTTATTTAATTCAATTTAACCTCCTTTTCTTGACATCCATGGGACAAACAACGGCAATCAATCACACTTTAACTGTATCAAGCTTTCTTGTTTTTATCTCGTTTTGCGCCATCTCATCTTCTTTGTAAAGCCGCCTTTAGGCATTCCATAATTTGTCACAAATTTTATTATATTCTCTGATTACCGTGACAATTGCAATTGAAAATTAAAATTAAAAAGTTCCGATCTTCCTAATGTCGAATCTTTCGTAAGTCTGTAGCTTTGATATATAAGTAAAATATTAAAGTGTTAACAATTAGAGGGAAATTGTTAAGGGTTTCGAGTGTTCAGGTATTCAAGTCTATGTGCTATTGAATAAATATTGTTAAACAGGTTGCCAAGTGACATTTCGTTGCGCAGGCACTCCGTTCTGTTGTGAGATGACGTGGGAGGGACCCGTGTCATCTCACTCTATCCGCTCTCATCTACGATAATTTATTTTCAATGCGTTTATGCAAAATATGACAATTAAATTGTTTTATGATTTCATTGCGACATCCATTAAGATTTCATTTTGATAAGGGATTCAATTTTTGTAGGCTGTATCATTAGTAACAATGTAATCTAACTAGTTAGTTGAGTTATGACAGAAATATACAGTCATAATACAGATGGTTTTCATAGCCGTATGCACAATTTATATAACGTAGTACAATTAACAATACAAGAATAATTATAAAATCAAAATGTCTGAAGATTGTTAACCAAAGTACCTAGATTTATAGATATTTTTTCGATTTCTTCTAAATACCTAAATTAGTTCAATTGCTAAGTACACATTATAATGTAAAGTTACTGCCACCTTACGTTCTCTTTGCCGTCTAAAAAACTTTCTGCCTTTTAAAATTAAATTTCTACTTGTCCAGACTTTGATATTACCCATTATTGATTATGCGGATTTGTGTTACCCAGATCTATTTCAATATCTTCTCGATAAGTTGGAGCGCCTTCTCAACAATTGCATTAGGTTCATTTTCGGCTTACGTAAGTATGACCATGTTTCTCAGTACCGTTCTAAGCTTAAATGGCTTACTATTCGTCAAAGGCGTAGCTCCTGAATTTTACAAGTACTATATTCAATTTTAAATGACCTAAATTCTTCTTCTTATCTTTAGGATAACTTTCAGTACCAATATTCTACTCATGATAGAGTTCCCCGTTCCCAAAATCCTAAAAGTCTTAAAATTCGTATTCCACCACATAAGAGTGGTTTCTTTAATTCCTCTTTTACTGTGCAGTCCATACTACTCTGGCATGCCTTGCCTGATCATATCAAAAAAACCAGTAACAAATATTATTTTAAAAGACTAGTTCGAGAATTCTTTAACAGGAATAATACCACCGGATTTATCCGATTTTTGTTTTTCTCCCTCTTTCGCTTTGTAATTGATATTTTGTATAGTAATGTTATTTTATTTTTATGTTATATTATTTTATATTTATTTAGTGATTTTGTATATATAAGTATCCGTTCATATATTTACTATTATTTATTTTTCTTTATTATAAAGTAGACAATATTATGTTTGTATAGTTTAAAAATATTTTGTTTATTTGTTTTTTTTTTTTATAAAATATACTGTTTTTACTTATTTATTAATTTATGGAGTGGTATTGCACCTACCACAGCTTCTTAAGTCATCCAGGGTTGACTTGTAGAGAATGCCAAAAGGCATTAAGTCCGCCCTTTATATCCCTTATTATAAGGTAGATGTAAAAAAGAATACATAAATAAATAATTGTATGGAAGAGGAGGCAAACGAGCATACGGCTCACCTGATAGTAAGTGATGATCTGTTCCTACAAAAGAGACTTCTTTGCAGACTATTTTACTTAGTGTACGTTATTATTTACGTGTCATTATCTCGCAAAATTATTCTCTAAATATGCACTTTGTTGAATAAATAAAAAGATCTATTATAAAAAACAGGAACAATATTCTTTCAACAGAAATTTCAAAGGAAACTTATGACAGAATCAGAACAACTTCTAAAGAATTACGCCACCATGAAGTGTGCCGAAAAAGCTTAAAGAGAGATAAAGTTTTCACAAGCGACAAAAAAAAACAGAGTCGAATGAAAATTTAATGCTACACTGAGCGGCGCCGTGCCATCGTCTCTGCAGACTTCGCGAATTTACGACTGGGAGTTGTAATGACGAATACGCCTGCGAAACTACTTTTTAATAACACTATTTAACTCCAACATACATATTATTCTTAAAGAAGTTTACATCTCGAATGGGCGAACATCATAAAGGAAAATACGATAAGTAACAAGTATCCAATAACGGCACATCATAATTTCTCAGGCAGTGTTAAAATTAAATTGGCCTTTAGAAGTACGAAAATAACGACGTCAACTCCGAGAAACAGAATTGTAAGAACTCTTAAAGGCGCTTGAAATTTAAAAAATTAAGACATAAAGATAATGGTGGAGGTTTGCACGAGCAGCGCTAATTCGAAGCACCAATTAACAGACTTTAATACATGTCTGTTAATGGGTGCCGGAACGTTCTGTCTGTACAAGTCTCTATTGTCAAGCATTTATGCCACGGACATAGCAAGGAGTAAAATGTACGTCACGTTCATTCGTAAACATCAAAGAAAACGACGCTAAATATTTCTAACCATACCGAACACAACTGTTATTCTTGACATCTTATTAACTTAGGCCAACAATAATTTAAAGAAAAATGCGTTTAACTGATTGTTTTCATAATGTTTTTTTTATATTTAAGCGATAACTAGACATTCAATGAAACTAGTTTTTTTATGGATTTTATCACTTTTAATTCATTACTTTCACATTTCCGACGTTACAGCATCCTTTCTCAAAGGGGGTTTTCAGGATTCAAAGTTCCAATATCACAGTTAGCCACGGCTACCTTGAGCTTAAGATTATGAAAAAACTGGTTTAATTCAATGATTATTATAATAATAATAATAGAATGATTGTAAATAACACAAAACTTAACAACATATTAGGTGTTTACAGTTTCTGACATAAATACTTTCGCTTATGAACTCGTATCTTCTCTTAATTATTATTATCATAACACCTACTGTTTTGGGCTTTCTTCAAAATTCGTAACAAATCTATGATAGACATCATAAAACTTATCTTTTATTGGGTGGCTTTTTTCACTTTTGCATTGAATTTTTGTGTAATACAATGATTTTTTTAGTACCATTTGACATATCATTGTCAAAAAAACATGAATAAAGACATTGTGAAATTAATGATAGCGAGGTTTAACTTATTCAAAATTATTTTAGACTTTAATATATCGCTGAAACTATAGTCTGTGTATTGTATATTTCTCACCGTAAAGTATCAGCGCAAGGAGAATATATGCAGATGTATTACTATATGTGAAAATATGATATAATGTAATGCCTTACTATATATTTTTTTACTTACTATATTATAAGCCACTTGATGGTAAATGGTGATGAAGCCCTAGTAAATCGCACTGTCTTAGCGTAACAATTAGTCAATTCACTCTAGCCTTCAAGACACCTGGATTATATTCGGACGGAAAGACAGGCACCGGCAAATTATTTAAATCCTTTGCAATACGCACTATAGAGGACGAAGCAAACCGTTTGGTTTGAAATATCGACAACAAGGGGTGGAAGACCCGTCGACCGCCTGGTTGTCCGATGGTGGAAAAGAGAGGGATGAAATAAAAGTATGTAACTCCTTGAGCACACTTTCCGAAATGCATCCTATAGAATAGAGGCTGGCTACTCTGCATTTGTACTCGAAGCTAACAAGATTGGTTTCAACAAAATCAAAGTTCTCACCGAGTCTCTTAGCACGTGTCCCCACTGGGTCTAACGCTGATAGGTGGCATTATGCAGCACCATCCCACATGTGACAAGAGTACTTTATGCGCGACCGGTCTTATGCTTTATATAAGGTAAGAAACTGCCATGGCGTGAAGTACCATAATATATGTATATGAACATGTAAAATTCACAATATTAATACATTACAACATCACAATTTTTTATCAATGGAATATCGTTATAAAAACACTACTGCGCGTACTCACTACTAAGCGTATGCGCTTCTGCAAATGGTCTTCTGCCATATTAGAGATCTTCATATCTTGAATCTTTGACGCTACGCTGATAAATACGATATGGTAACACCGCCATTAATTAAAAGCCACAAAGTATTCTGAGCATTTCTCCGAGTCTCCTCTTCACATCTCATGAGATGATATGGTTCGATGGCTTATCTTAAGACGCCCCCGCCACAGAACATTAGATTTACAAATGGACAAACGACTAAACGGCAACTTGACAAAACAATATACCGGTATGTTAGATCTGATATTATCGTGTTACTTATTTCGTTACTCACGTAACGAAATAGGATTTATAAGTAATAGACTCTCATTCGCTGCAATCTCCAATATGTATCTATCGATTAAACTACAAAAACCATTTTGTTGGCATTGTGTGTTGATAAATCTGTGCGTAAGCTCATGAGAACTTAAATAGTGGCGATATCAGTATTCAAAATAAACAATGCTAATGAGTGTTGTCTGTCAAATCGTGAACGCTCATCGATGTTCAGCTCAACATAATCACCGCCTGGCTTAATATTAGTTTCATAATCATTTGTTCGACGCACGATCATTACTACAGATTGATTTTGATATTGATTGCTCACTTCCGCATTATTCATATCACGTTCCTTAAGTATTGACTTTGAATTGATGCTTTGATACGCTTGTATTGATAGAAATGATCATTAGTTTCTAATGGACAACACTTAAGCTTGAATTCGGTATTCAAAAAAATATCTTAACAAGTATAGTTAACAGGAAGTCGAGGTAAACGTTATATAAATTTCCGCGTAAGTGAACAGATTACGTATTGTGTATTTGGTAAAATGCAACTATGGGAAATCCAAACAAAAAAACTTATTGCTTGCGATAATTTACGATATAACTATTTTGGTTTACACTCAGTTAAAAACCGGCAACGGGCAACAACTTTTTAGAGAACCGGAAACCCTTTTTACTGGAAAAGAGGCATTCCATCTAAATCCTCACGGGTGACAACGCATTTTGATTCTTTATTGAGGATGTCTATGGGTCACAGCAACCACTTGGTTGCTGTGACCCATAGGTGGACTGTGTGCTCGTTTGTCACCCTATCCTATAAAAAAAACAACTACAAAGATGCAAGACGTCCGGTACTGCTATCGTCCATCCTCCTATCAAGCGTGGTTTTACTGGTTAGTGAAGAAGAAGAAAAAGTTTGTTAAGTTTGAATGTATATAATTCTAATTTTAAACATTAAGTAATAGTTTTGATATCGATTAAAACTTTTTTTTAGTTTTCTCATTGTTGTTTGGTTCTGAGCACAACAGGGAATAAGTCCCACGGAGAGGAGAGAATAAATCTTTGTTATGCAAATTTAACGAAACTAAAATAAAAGCAGGCGATGAGTTATTTCATCTTCATTCTCATGAGTAATAACGCATATGTACTTTTCTGTGTCTGGAGTAGACGGCAGATATTCAGGGGCAGTGCCAACTTACTTAATACGGTACAAGATCGTAAATATGTAACGTAAAATAATCCTTCTGTAACAAAAGAAAAATTAATATTATACATTTCTATGACTTAATATCAATTTATTTGAACAAGTCGACAAACATTTTAACAAATATATTTTATAATCGCAGTTCATGTTTCTTTATTAAAGCTTTCTCGTTTTGTATTACTAACCGCCCAGCGCGTTACTAATTTGGTTTTAATGGTAACATGATTTTGAGTAATGATCAGGGGTATAGTGATGAAGTTGATCTAGATTATTATCAACTCCTCAACTCCTGACGTCATTTATTGAAATACATCAACATACAACTTTTAATTAAGCCACTCGTGCTTTATCAATATCCAACAAAGCTGCTGGTAAGATATTATATTATGTGACGTAAAATGCTAATTGTAAGAATAAGAATTCTCAACAAATATAAACTGCAAATTTATTGAAATATGACTAAATTATCATTTTATAATTAAAAAATCTGTTTTTTTTTAACTTATTATAAGCTAGTGCTTAACTACTATCTGACAAGGTGATGCCCGGTGATGAAGCCCTAGGTGGTAAATCGCAGTGCCTTATCTCTTAACGTAACAAAAACCTATACACACGTTTGCTAATTAACTCTTTAGTTTGTTTCAGTTAATTAATAAATAATTTTAAAATTAAAATAAAAAAATGATTGCAGATAACCTTAAGGTTTTTACGTAATATTAGCAAAAAAAGCTATAACAATAATGATGTAAGTCTGTGAGTAACATTGGAATCTGTGTTACATAATAATATGTTACTTACTCGGTGGCTGAAGGAAAGCGCGTTGTCGATTTACAACTGAGCCTCTACCATTAATTCGATTCTTGCTACGTTGTATATACTTAATCAGATCTGCTTTATGCAAGGCAGTATGAAATACGTTTTATGGGAATAAGCATTATCTGTTTACATCGTCATAACGTAAATTCCTAGGAAGACATAAGAAGGAACATGTCATCCTCACTGGCACGTGGTGCACCCTGCTGATTGACGGACGAGGCGCTGGCGACTGATAACAGGAAATTCATTTTAGAAATATCGATATTTTTTGGTTAAAAAAAAAGAATAGTTGATCTTAAGATCGTTACAAACAACGAATCGATTCAGTGAATCCGAAAACCCATCGAATCAGATCGATTCATGTAGAAGTCACTTTATCTGAGATAATTTAATCTATCTTCGAACTCATTTTCTACCGACTTAAAAAAGGAGGAGGTATTCAAGTCAACTAAATGTTTTTTTATGTGTGTTACCTCATAACTTTTTTCTAGGTGAACCGATTTCGGTGATTCTTTTTTATTTGACAGCTGGTGCTTTTCATGTGGTCCCATATCAATTTGATCAAAGTCTGACTAGTAGTTTTTGAGTTATCCTTAATAATTTATATTGAAGTTGGTTGTACAAAATTTTTAATTTCATCACTTGTTATTCTATAAACGAGTGATAATATTGTTAAAAGGTTTGAACACATAGTCTATACTAAATCAATATCTGCAATTTTTTTTATTCGATACTATTACGAAAGTTATTTGTAAAGTGTTTGACTGCACTGGGGCTTCCCAAACGTCACCTATTGTATTTTATTTGTCCTTAATAAATGAACATTAGTGAACTTATTTTTAACAAAGTCAGAGTTCTCATTTTTGTCATCATATTTATGACAACTTTGGCACTTATTAAAAATAGTTGTTTATTCTATTCCCACAGTGGTAGAGCCACGCGTCAGCTTTTGCTGTCGCACGGATGGGCCGGCTCGAACCGGGGTGGTACCACGACCTCACAGAATACCAACGTGAAGTAGAGGTTTACCTCTGCGTTTCGTTTGGTGAGTGCAGGTGGCCGGAGGCCCTTTTTACTGGAAATGAGGCATTCCATCTTAGTCCTCACGGGTGGCAACGCATCTGCATTTTGATTCGCAAACGAGGATAGATGTAGATGTCTATGGACCGCAGCAACCACTTACCATCAGGTGGACTGTTATCCTATAAAAAAAAATTCTAATTTCGTACATACATATAACTGTATGCCAAACTTTTGTGTTTTAGCGAGCAACCCGGCTTCTATCATCGCCATTGTTAATTGTAATATTAATACCATTTAAAATACGAGTACTAATTTACTACGTGCTCCACGGCGAAGAACATATCCTGAGGAAACCTGCATATCTCAGAAATAAAGTATTTCGAGTACATGTGAAGATTTTACATTTCTTTCGAGATTATTTTTGTGAAAAATAAAAGTAATTAATTTTATTGGAATAATTTATTAACATTTACAGCCGGCGTTTAAATAGCCTGAAGTTTCGCAAACAGATCTGATGAAAGATAAAATCTCTCTGGTTAAATATTGCTTTGTATTGAAAACTATTAAGACCGCCATCTCTGTTTTAATTGTGGCCTTCGCGAACATAAATCCAGTATTTTATTACCTTTATCAATGCACTTGCTCGACAGTAATCGGTTGAATACAAATAACTTGACGCTGTGTATATTATACGTTATTGTTTTAAATTTGCGAGCATTCTCTTGTTTTATATCGTACTCTATAGTATTAATAGTATTAAACGAGTACGTTGGAAGTGTTTTAGATAACCTTAAAAAAAAATCGGTACTTTATTATATTCTTAGCCCTGGAAACTATTTATCTATACAAATAAATAAAATTAAAGTGTCTGTTTGTAATGTCAAAATTACAGCTTTTTACTAAATGCATATGAAAGTATATACGGTACTAATAACAAAAATACAATTTTTAAGGCTTTTATCTGTATGTCTGTCCGTCTGCCCGTCTGTCTGTTTGTTTCGGCTAATCTCCGAAACGCCTGGACCGATTTTGACAGGATTTTCACTAGCAGATAGCTGATGTCACAAGGAGTAACTTAGGCTACTTTTATTATAGAAAAAGAATAAGGGTTCCGCGTAAAAAAAATTAAAACACCAAATAACACACGGACGAAGTCGCGGGGAACAGCTAGTTTATGATATAATATTTATATGACCATAACCGTGTAGGGTAGGTGTAAGGTTACTCATTACCCCATAACATCCCGTGGGTGTCGTGAGAGGCGATAGAGAATAATGAAACAGAAGAGATGGGCAACAGCATCTTCCTGATAACAACACAAAATAATAAAAAAGCGGTCAAGTGCGAGTCGGACTCGCCCATGAAGGGTTCCGTAACAGCAAGTAACATAATTTACGATTTATGACGTATTAAAAAAACTACTTACTAGATCTTGTCCACACCAATTTTCGGTGGAAGTTTACATGGTAATGTACATCATATATTTTTTTAGTTTTATCATTCTCTTATTTTAGAAGTTCCAGGGGGCGGAGGGGCGGGGGGGGGGAGACACACGTTTTACCACTTTGGAAGTGTCTCTCGCGAAAACTATTCAGTTTAGAAAAAATATATATAAGAAACTTCAATATCATTTTTGAAGACCTATCCATAGATACCCCACACGTGTGGATTTGATGAAAAAAAAATTTTTGAGTTTCAGTTCTAAGTATGGGGAACCCCCAAAATGTATTTTTTTTTCTATTTTTGTATGAAAATCTTAATGCAGTTCACAGAATACATCTACTTACCAAGTTTCAACAGCATAGTTCTTATAGTTTCGGAAAAAAGTGGTTGTGACATACGGACGGACAGACAGATAGGCAGACATGACGAATCCATAAGAGTTCCGTTTTTTGCCATTTGACTACGGAACCCCAAAAACTGTAGTTGCGAACCCGACTACTAAGCGTGGAAAGTATGACAAAATCCGTCATAGTATGAGTCAACAAAGAGCGTGGCCTACTGCCAGCAGTGGATTTTGATATGCTGTTATAATGATGATGATGATGAAATGTAAATACAAGTTCCCCTTGATGTATATATGTATGATAGGATGTAAGGATACTGTAACGCTATTTAACATGATTAATGTTCTCACTAACCACTACAAATAAGCTTTTAAAGCTGTGTTTGTGTTAGAAGTGGTTCAAGGCAGATTCGAACTGACGAGTTTAAGTTCGCTGTCCGTATCCTTAACCACTAGGCCACTGTTGCTCACAGGCTTGTAGGCCGCCTCCGTTATACTTGAATATAACCAGAAATCTGTGTTTCGCCTAGCAGTGCCGTGTTAACCTTTACTTTAAGGTTGGAGGAAGTATCATCTCACAATCACAATAGCTTAAAACTCATGAGTGAATAAACAAATTCATAAATAAAACAGATAAATGTTAAGTAGCAAAAAATAGTGAAATAATATACCAAATCTAGGAAATACCTTTTGACGTTTCACATTAATCATTCCGCAATAACTTTGTAACTTTTTACAAGCATACTCACACGATTTAAAATTATCGTCTACGTGAATCCAAAGAATTATGAAGTTATCTAAATTTCATTAAAACATGTATAGATATTTATTACTTATTTAAATTCGAATCTTTCAAAACAAAGTAAAACATAAAAAAATTAATCAGAATCAACTTTGTTTGCTTGACGTTTTTTCAATGATATGTCGTTATGTACATGTTCGTGTTTGGATGATTCAAATTCATTTTAATGCGAATAATCGGTAAAAATATTTAAATAATCGCACCTTTACATTTTTTTATTTATTATTTGTTTATTTACATTTTTATCTTTAGAGTTGTTTAATATATTATATGAATCATGAATGAAGGCTAATCATTTTCTGCTCACTGCTCTGATGTCGCTAGTTGACAAAGTTTTTTGTTACACAATGTCTTTTAATTGTGAAGTTAGTTTTTAACAAAATTTTATCGGTTTTAAAAGTATTATATTAATACACAAAACAATGCCTGAGTAGTTTGCTCTTTAATTTTTTGGACATTTTTAACTTTTTTAAAATTTTTCTGCTTTTATGAACATCTGTGGTTTGGTTTATTTATTTTTAATCTTATTAATATAAAATATAGTTAATAGTACAGAAAGGAACATTAACATTTACATTTTCCTTAACTTCCCCGCTATGATATCTGTCATATATTATACCTCACTTTTAAGTGGCGCCGCCCAAACAATTAAACAAGTCTAATTTTTTGTAATTTCGGTGAATCCCACTACGGGGAAGTTGCGACTAATTTTAGAAAACGGCTTGTATGGCATGCAATGTCAGTAAAGCCATTAAGAACCATTTAAAAAGGAATCGGCTTCCGATACAAAAAAATTGACAATCGCAAAATAATTATTTAAATTAAATTAAATATATAACCAATATAGTCCATATAGACGACATTATTTCATTAATGAAACATGGCTGAACGCCAACCACACTGTTCCGCAGATATGGACAGATGACACGTGCCCGTGGGAAAAGGCGGGCGCTTCATGATTTGCCATGTGAGATACGCCGCAGGAAGATAGAAAATACAACTACTATACAAGGGATGACTGGGTCAAAGTGATGAAGAAAACAAAAAAAAAATTGTGTTATGGACGACATTTTTTTTTATAGGCTAGGCTGACAAACGAACACACAGTTCATCTGATGGTAAGTGATTGCTGTGACCCATAGACATCTACATCTATCCCAATAAAGAATCAAAATTCAAATGCATTGTCACCCGTAAGGACGAAGATGGAATGCCTTTTTTCTATTAAAAAGGGTCTCCGGTGCTCTACAGTCACCATACGAAACATAGAAATGTTAAGTTGCTATTTTACGCTGGTATTCTGTGAGAGCGTGGTCCTTCCCCCGCCGAGCCGACCCATTCGTGCTACAACTATACTACTAATATAGCTGCAGCATGGCTCTACCACCTATGAAAGAGAAACTGTAAATGATTACCAAATGTAAAGAATCGATATCGATTTCTCTTAAGAATCAAATTTTGTACGTACTGATTTTTCAGTTGGAGTGCCTAATTCAATAAATGTGACAGCTGTCAAAAGGTATTTCTTAGATATGTGGGTGGTGTCACGACTCCTTTTCTGTCTATAAACTCGGCATTAGTTATTCAGTTTCGGCATACAGAACGATGTGAACGTAGGATAAGTGTCAAGTAGAACGAAGTAAAAGAATCACTTAGTCAAACCCGAAAAAGCTCTCAGCAGAAGCAAGAAAAATCTTCAAGTGAATAAAGCCCGTTTTTCACTATGGGATATAATATAATATATATTACATCTCAACATATTAATATTTTTTCGATCGACTGAGCGATATTTTCATATTATATTTCGCCTCCTGTACCCTGCACACCGTTCTGCACCGCCGCAGAACCGCGTGCGGAGTACAAAGGGTAATTCAATGACGAACGCACTCTGGTTAAAAGATATATCTCCCAGTGTGAAAGCCAATCGCAGGATATAATTTATATTTCGGGATATAATTTATATTATATCCCATAGTGAAAAGGTCAGCCTAAGACCCCTGATATAATTCTAAAAGCACATCTATGCGTACACTTAAATACAAACTCGAACTCAGGTTCCCTGATATAACTAAACAGACAGGCCATTGAGTCCATTACAAAAACACACATACTCGTAAGTACATAAAACGCTTAATTTAATTTTTAGAATTTTCCTATGTAATAATTATTTGTGTCACGTTCGTTTTAGAGTTCCAATATCAATGTCACGTTGTTGTAAGAGACTAGTGGAATTTTCCGAAACAATGTCGGATAACAATGACCTTGATCCCTTGGGGACGGTACTTCACAAACAATATTAATCAAAATGATCGTTTATATTTTATAAGTTGGGGGTGACTAAAGAAGCATATGGGTAGCATTAATAATATAGAAATGCGGTAGTTACGCTCTATGTTAGAGGTGATTCCAAATAACAAAGTGAAAAACTGTGTGCTAAAAGAAAAGTAAAAGGGCAGCGTTCGGGAGATTACGATACATCTTCTCGTCAGACATACCTGAAAACCTCAAAATTACATTGTACAACCAATGCGTGTTGCCAGTGATGATCTGAGACGAGGTCCTACACTGCTGGCCGCATGAACAAGCTCAAAGTCTCTCAGCGAGCTATGGAGAGGACTATGCTCGGTGTTTCTCTGCGTGATAGACTTAAAAACGAGGCTATCAACAGTAAAACCAGAGTAACCGACGTAGCCCTAATGTAGAAAGAGTGACAAAGCAACTTTTTTATGGTAGATTAATGAGTATCAGAGGTGATAAGCGGAATCCTAGATGGAAGATTATCGATCATATTGGTTGTATATAGAATTGTATATAGTACTTAAACGAAGAGCATGTATGCACTTCGTTTAGAAGACGTGAAGGAGGCGAGAAGTGTGCTGGATCGTGCCAAATGAAATCCGCCGTTTTTGTATCAGACATGGTGTTTATGTTTTGTTATTTATTCATTTTTAGAATTTAACCCATTTGCCTTTTAAGACATAGATTTATTTAGCAGTAAACGCAAGATAATAATTGTACACTACAAAAAGCATTACGTAAAAACCCAACTATATGCGTCTCATCATTAGTGTACAGATCTCTCATCTCTGATAGGGTTTTGGAACAGGATAAAGTTTGTCGAGCTGCTCCAGTGGGAAGGAGGTATGGATGTTTGACACTTAAGGCTCATAATGTTTTCTCAAAATTGATAAAAATATCAATAAATATAAGAAATCTCCGTCTCGCATTCAGTATAAGGCTTATGCAATATACAGGACGTGGGATCAACGCGCCCACAATTAAAAATCAATTTTAGAAGCAATATTGACTTAAGCCAGTGCGTGTTGTCAGTGATGATTTATAGATCTGAGACGTGGTCCTTTTCTGCCGGCCATATGAGGAAGACCAAGGTCGCTCAGCGAGCTATGAGAAGAGTGATCGTGATTTACTTAGATGAGGATATCCGTAGTAGCACCAGAGTAAACCACATAGCATAACGGATTAGTGAGCTGAAGTGACAATGGGTCGGCCATGTAGCTCGATGAACCAACAATCGGTGGGGGAGAAAGTTCTCGAGTGGCAGATTTGTACCAGTAGACGAAGTGTAAGTCCCCCTCTAGATGGAGTGACGACCTGGTGAGACAAGCTGGAACTCGATGGATGCAGGTAGCTCATTGCCGTGCATTGTAGTATACCTGGCAGGGTAGGCCTAATGCAAGAATTAAGTTTACCTACAGCCACAGAATACATAATAGTACTCTACAGCATATATGTAGATATTATACATATACAAGAAGGTCGATATATCTTGTTGATAAAAATATGTTTTCGCAATTCGATAATTTGATTGTTATATTTTACATTTAAAAATGTAAAATATAACAATAGACTATCAACATTGGTAAAGTTAGACGTATTCTAACCAGTAGCACCGAAGCATCTTGTAAATATATTCAGAACACTAATTGGTTACTGGCAATACGAGATTGAATAAAACGCAAAGCTTTTAATTCACGTTTTTCTTTCCGCGTCGCTCAAGATACCGCCGACATTTAGTTACTGCACCTGACAATTAATTATACAATTTGTAACTTGTTCTTAATTGTTTTAAGTTACATGCATATATTTTAGATTGCCTTGTCGCGGTAAATGTTTGTTGGGTGCTTTTGAGAAGACTGTTATACTTGTTCATTAAAATACTGGAGGGCTAAACGTAAATAGTTTATTAATTTATTTTTGCCAGCTATTTTAATATTTTTACGCTTCGGTTTGCAAAATACTGCATTTGCTTATCAGAATATCTGGTGACCAACTAATGATGAAATTAATCCACAAATGTTGAACTTAAATTTTCACACACTGATATCGTGCAGCATTTTAACAGTTAAAGTGTTACTTACTAACAAATCAGATTTAGACGGAAAAATACATCCGAAAATGCCTACCCTGCGTTCTAAGTATAAAGAAACTTTTTTTTAAATGAAATATGTCTTCCTACTCAAAAGGACGATAAGTACCACCACAATATACTATAATATGAATAGTATGTACGTTAATACTATTCATCTTTATGAAAGTCTTAAATGTTGTTCTAAAGTTTCAGTATCAGTAGTAGTATCAGTTCAAATTGAACCGATAGTTTTTCTGATGTTGGTGGTAAACAATAACAATCAATGATCATTGCCGGAACATTCTAATAATATAGAAATATTGTAATGTTCCGGCAAAGCAATTGTTATCCTAATATTGAAATGTTAGGATCACAATTGCTACAGCGAAATCGTTCAAAGAATAAATAAATTATACACTAGGTGGTAGGTCCCCTATTCTGTCTAAGAGTCTGCCTGGGTAGGTACCAACCTCTTGCGTATTTTTACCGCTAAACAGCGGTGCGAACAATGCTGTATCCCGCGCGCACTGAAGAATATAAAGAGTACACACTAATTACAGGCGGTGAGGCATTCCATCTACGTCCTCAGAAATGACAATGCATCAGTAGCCTATTTTACTTGAAATTGGTTGCTGGTATCCATAGGCTGCAGTAGCAATTGCCATCATGTGGGCGGTATGTTCTTTTTGTCACTTTAGTGCCACAAAAACCGATGCTTTACTCTTTAATTTTGACGTCATTACAAGATTTATTAATTATACCGAATTAATAAATAATAATTAAGAATAATATAAGGTGGGATTGTGGTTAAGCGCTGGCTTATAATCATATAAAAAAGGTGATTAATAGTAAAGCTCATTTTAAGAAGCTCAAACCAGTCCATTCGAATAGTAAAAAAGAAAATAAACCGCATGAACTACTGACACAAAAGATAAAATAATCAAAAACACTATCGACCGACCCGAACTTGAAGGTGTTACGTAAACCTAACGGTACGTTCATAGCCTAGCTTAGATTAAGAGTGCAGATAGAGTGAAAACTTGAGCCCTAGAAACGGGTCAGGGCCTCGAAAAAGGTGGGGAACGATACGCGTCAACGTCGGTATGGTAATAACGTGTAAGGAGGGGAAATTAATTATACGCCATTTAAATTTAATTAACAATCAAAATGGAAAGGTTGAGTAAATAAACGCTTGCGTGATCGGGGAAAAGATTTTATAAAACTCGTGTTTCGCAGGTTTGTTTAGACTTTCCAGTACGCTGGAATGCTTAGAATTTGTAATTTGCATGTGTTATTTTACATAGTTATCGTAACGTATTCGTACTCAGTACAATTTGAAAGTAAATAGCGTTTGAATCTAATGAAAAGATATTACCCTGGATTTAATGAAGTTCGGTAATTAACAATATCAACGTATTCTTTCTCAGGGTATATTTATTATTGGCTTGCGCTCGGTAAATACTCTAAGTTTAAGTAATTCGTGGGATGTATTGCATCTGTTCCTTACTTCAACTAAATTTTTTTCTAATTAATTCGCTTACTTATTACATACAGTAGTAGAGTAAAATTCTTTAATATATTTACTTTAAACAATTTTTTTTAAACTGCTATGAAGAAACATTCTACTTTTTAATGCTGATTTACGTAAAATTTATCACTATATTAACTAACACTACAACTTAGATGTCTTGTAAATAAGAAGAATGGCGTGACATCCAAACGCTTAGCCACTGCTCTAAACCATTTATATATGTATTATCAGTAAGCCTGTGTTCCAGGGTTCGAACCTCGGTTCGGGCTAACAAAAATAAGTTATTGAGTTTTTATGTCTTCTTGTCTTCTATGTCCCCGTGTCTCGAGGAAAACGCGTAAAGCCGTTCTCTCTCCAGTCGTGTCGGATAACCGTCGCATTGGACTATGAAAGTGAGGGAATAGAGAGTGCACTTGTGCTTGAGCATATCCTCGGGCTTTATATTCCTGTCCTGCGTAGATGGCTAGTCTCCCTTGAGACTGGCCATCTGCGCAGGACCGTGCGCCACCGTGACCGAAATTCGGTCTCGAGGACATAATCCACCTGATGGTAAGTTACTACTGCAGTCCATGGACACATGCCACCAACTTCAATCGAAGAAGGCTATATATGCGTTGTTACCTTTGAGGAATACGACACAGAATGCCTCATATCCTGTAATTATTTTGCCACCTTTCAAACCGGATGGATTCCTACGAAATTCTGTGTTGATATATAAAATTTTGAAAATCAGCACGACTACACAAGACTACATAAGACAAGCAATGATTTAGATAAAGATCTTTTTTTTTCAATATAGAAGAGCAAGAAATATCCTTATATATGTTACTGTAAAAGCTAGAACTACGGTAAATTCTAAGATTATGCAGTAAAACCTAAGATTTACAAAGTCCATAAGGTAAAAGTGAAGTGTTCTATGGTAATCGTTTATTTCGGACTTTTACAAGTATTCACTCAGTAAATCTTAGGTTTTGCTGCTAAGACACGGTAAATGTTGAAAAATAGTCATGTGTAGACGTGTTCGGCGCATTATCGTACTTGCGGACAGTGTGCAGCCCTCCCCGCTACCTGTGTCACCCTCTGTTTTTATTTTGAGACTGCAACGTCTCCGGGGTTGCGGGAAGAGCAGCCTCTACGCCTTTGCGTAACAAATCGCAGGCATCCTTCCTCGCCTCCGCAGCTTTGGCTTGTTGGTCGCCTTCGGCAACCAGCCTCAGCCGCTCCCGCTCGTCCGATGCCTACGATCTGTTACAGCAGGCGGAGGCTGCTCCTCCTACGCGCCTCCGGCTCTATAAAACCACTCTAGGGGTAGGACAGACTCGTACCAGGTGGAGTAGAGGTCAATCAATTGGGTTCTTTGACATAATTTACATATATTAATCAATTTTATACATATATTGTATTGCTTTAATTAATTATTCGAAAACATCTTTATGAACTAGTTTTATTTTTCTTCGCCAAGAATATTCAATGAGCCAGTCTGTGAAAAAATATCTATATTTTAGAAATCGATTTGTTGTGAATCGATATACGAGTATGATCTCTTTATTTCTATATTCTACTTTCAGAAATCACCATAAAAATGTTTTAAAATTATGTAGGTAATATGATTCAAAGTTTAATAAATACTTTTTACTTATATAAATATATTGTCTCATTTCCAAAACACACTTACTGATAGTCTTTGGTTAAACCTAGGATGTACCAAACTCTAACGGTAAAAGCGCGAAAAATCGTCGCATTTTATATCAATCCTTAGATTTACCAGCTCATGTTGGTAATTCCTAGGATTTAAAAGTAAAACCTAAGATTCATCATAATTCGGACTTTTACAGTAACATATATATAATATTTTTGCCCTCGCGAATTTTACGTTTTGCAGTCATACTTTTAAATTTGTATGCTGGGGTAGAATAAAATATTTTTAATTAAACATACTTATTAAATGATATCTAATAAATGAATATTATTTTTCATGTAATAACGACCAAACCCGACTTACTTTTAGCAAAAATTCGTTTTTCCTTAGCTAAACTAGCTTTCCCAAAGCCTGACAGCATCATCATAGATGTCTGCGGCTTTGGGGTGGTCCTGAGACTACCACCGATTTTCATAAACTAATTCTACGGTATTATGATTTTTTTATACTATAGTATCGTATACCATACGTTACCAGCCAAACCGAATTTTAGGAAAAAGTAATATCATCAACGGTAGGTATTGGTGCGAATCAAGGCCAACCAAAGTCGAAAATCAAATTTGTATAAAAAATAGACGCACGGTTAATTAAGCTGCAAACATCTAAATGATTCTGTAGGGCTTAGAAAAAACTAGTTTAATTGAGAAAAAATTAGTCCTAAAAATTGAGTTTAATCGGTAACGGTCATTTAGATATTTCTTTTTCGAACTTTGCGGTGTGAATATACATCACGGAAATATTTAAATAATACATTAAGCGGCATGAAAGTCGTTTTAATACAACCACAAAGTAATTACACGCTTGTTAATCTAAATTAACAAACCGTATCATTAATATACGCTTATAAGTATGTTGGAAACATAAAAATAAGCATAAATTTCGCTTAATTCCTGTGTAACCATTATCGTTTTAATTCGTGTAACACATTATTGATAGCGGAACAGTTGTAATGCTATATATTATGCTGCATTACTCATGAAAGAATCTCGTTTATTCGAAAATGCTAATAAAATTGGGCGTTAATTACAAGTAATTGAGGTTAATTGATAGGCAAAGGCGGGATCGAGTGATTTATTAGAAGATGAGACGAAAATAGCTTAAGGTCCACAAGAATAACGCTTTCATATAATGTTTGTGAGATTTATATTATGCAATTATGATTTAATTTATAAAAAAAGCGATATAAGATTATCGTTTCTTTACTAAAATTTTATTGCATCATTTTTATAAATAAAAATATCAGTGGATTTCTATTTTTAAATAATTCCTAGTTGTTTTCGTTGTACGGAAATTGAGAATTATTCTAATGTTCAATATGGGGACTACCTTTTGCCGTGTGTCAAATAAATTTTAATTAAAGCGAACATTCTCGAGCGAGATGACCGCGTCCGCTACCAGAATAATAATTGACAAGGCCTTGATGAATCGCTTTAGCCACCTTGTTATAATATAAGTAGGCCCCATCTATCTTTTACTGGCATATAGTCGAACAGTTGAAGGCTTTAATTTGATATAAAGTGTGCAAGTGATATATTGAGCTTTTCACATTCCTGTGATGATGAAACGTTATTAGTAAACAAAATACATGGAAATATAATATTATTTATTATACTCGTATTTCTGTGCTCTATTTTCAAAGAATCTGTCATGCAAATGATTTCACTAAAGCGCTGCGCAAACCTAGACACTTGTTTGTCTTGTATGTGATACAAGCTACCAATGAGTATTTTATTTTCATGTTGTCAATATGAAATCAGCCATTCCTTGCGCAGTTACAGACACTTTTTGTGTTCAGTTGCTTCCACTTGACACATACCGACCGCCAATCAAAAATTGTTACACCGAACACCGTAATTGGAAACTTTAAGTCGTCAGTTGAAGACACAAGCAACACAAAGTAAATTTCCTTACAAATGTACGGTTCTGACATTGAGGTGGTTAATTTGCCTGTAAATAATGACGGCGACGACGTCTAAACTAACGTGTAATCAACACGACAAGCAAAGGTAATGTTCCTCCATTGACATCCAAAGTGAAACTGACAGAAAACAAGCAACGAATTGTTACCAGTGATCAGAAGGAGCAACCGGCGACTGTGTTCGATTGCCGCTACCGGACACAGTAACTACGGTTTCTTGTGATGGTGTGCCGTGTCGGTAACAAAAAGTGTCCACGTTTGCGCAGTGCCTAATAGTGAAATATAGTGAAGTCCGTGAACAAAAAATCAGTAAGTCAAGAAGGTAGATGGTATAGAAAATGTCCCTAAAACGATTTTAACGGTGATGTCGGAGATCAAACTTGTGTTTTTCTTGGGTTGCTTGCAGAGTCCCTAAGCTAACAGTACTTCAAGTTCTAATCTCTACACAATGAAATTTTGTTAAGTTGTCACTTATACTTTATAGTTTGCTGTCGCAAGTTGCAGTTCATAATGCAGGTTAGATTCACCAGGCCACTTAACATTTGTGTTCTTATGTTCATGTAGTGGATTCTCTGATGTCACCACTACACGGCAAATTTTAAATATTATTGTAAGTTAATGATAAGAAGTTGTTTTCTTCAATTCATGTATGATACTGAAAAGTAAAGTAACGACCAATATAACCATGCGGCAACATGTGTTGCATTGTAATTTCATAGAGGTGATATATGCCATTGTTGCCAAGCTTGGCAATGAGTTGGCCAGTGTAATTTATTTTTAGTTTATGAAGTTGTTATCAGCTGCTACTCATCTCTGTAAATTGTGTGTACAACCTGTGCGTTTTGCAAGTGATGACTTACGAAAATGAAAGGTGGTCCTCGGCTCGAAATTTCTCTGCGAGATAAAATCCGTAAAGAGAACTCCGTAAATATCCACAAAAGACCAAAGTAATAGGCATAGCCCAGCGGATCAGTAAGCTAAAGTAGCAATGGACCGATCATAGCTCGAAGAATCGACAAACAATGGCAAAGAAAGGACCTCCAGTGGCAGCCTCGTTCTGACAGTGTGGGCGAACTTCCACTAAATGGATAGATACTAGATATATAGATTGACGATGTTGTATCTGATTCAGCACCGTAGCTTGTGGTTATCTATGGGGAAGATGGGCTTGCAACGAGTGTGTGTATTGGTGGTGATAGTGATGTGCTGTTTTAGTGTCAGCTTTTGGACAACGAGAAAACAGTTAGTGGATTACTAGAAAAGCCTATCTCTAGCAGTGGACTTAAATAAACCGTTGGTCTATCTGTATCTCCAACTCTACTAGTAGCTAAAGAATCAAGATTAAAGAATTAAGAAACAAAATTAAGACGGCTAAGAATAAAATTAAAATGACGTGGAGTATAATTAACAGCGAAACCGGTAAAGAGAAACCTCGTAACTCAAACTATCAATTAAAAATTAGTAATGAATTGACTAAATCAAATCAAGAAGTTGCAGCGGTGTTTGAGAAATATTTCACTGATGTTCCTATCTTGACAACAGAGTCATTGAATACTTCTCCAACTGTCGCCGAGTCATTACTTAAACAGAATGTTAATCCCTTTTTAAAAGAATTTAGATTTGAAAAAGTATTACCGCATAATATTGTAAATTACTTCAAAACCATTGATGTAAAGAAAACCGCAGATTTTTGGGGGATTTCCGTTACAGTGATTGCGTCCATAATAGATTTAATTGCACCTCATCTTGCTATTATTTTTAATACTTGTATCGATTCTGGTGTGTTTTCTGATTTAATGAAGTATAGTAAAGTAATACCTTTATTTAAATCTGGTAGTACATTGGACCCCGTTAATTATAGACCTATTTCTGTACTACCAACTCTCAGTAAAATTGTTGAAAAAATAATTTTGAATCAATTGTTAATTTTTTTTAATACAAATAAATTACTTCATAAAAATCAATTTGGTTTTACAAGGGGTCGCTCGACGTCTGACGCCGGTGTTGAGCTTATGAAATATATTTTTAATGCCTGGGAGAATTCACAAGATGCCTTAGGTATTTTCTGTGACCTTTCCAAGGCTTTCGATTGTGTTCATCATGATACATTAATCAGGAAACTACAACATTACGGTGTAAAAAATTTGGCGCTTAGACTTATTACTTCATATTTAAGTAACAGAACTCAAAAAGTCGTCATCAATGGTAAATGTTCCTCCGGATCGATAGTATCAATGGGCGTTCCTCAGGGCTCGATTCTTGGCTCATTCCTGTTCTTAATCTATATTAATGACTTACCTTATCTTGTAGGGGACAATCACGATATAGTATTATTTGCTGACGATACCTCTTTAATTTTCAAACTGAAACGGCAGTCCATTAAATATGACGATGTAAATAATGCTCTATCGAAACTAGTACATTGGTTTAACGCCAACAATTTGCTCTTAAACGGCAATAAGATAAAATGTATTAAATTTACAATACCTAATGTAAAACATTCGAAAACCAATGTGCTCTTAAATGGGGAGGAGTTGAGTCTTGTGGATACCACTGTTTTTCTCGGTATTACTATTGACGCGAAACTTCAATGGGGCCCCCATATATCTAAATTAGCAAGCAGACTTAGTTCTGCAGCATATGCTGTAAGAAAGATTAGAAGTCTCACAGATGTTGAGACAGCTAGGTTAGTGTATTTTAGTTACTTTCATAGCGTAATGTCTTATGTAATTTTGCTATGGGGTAATGCGACTGATGTTGAAGCTATATTTGTTTTGCAAAAGAGAGCCGAAGGGCGATTTATAATCTAAATTGTAAAGAGTCCCTCAGAGAAAAATTTAAAGAAATAAACATATTAACTTTGGCATCGCAATATATTTATGAAAATGTAATGTATGTACATAAAAACATAAATAGCTTTAATAAGAATAAGGATGTTCATACCTTAAACACTAGGAACAAACATAAGCTTGTAATGCCACTTACTAGACTCCACAGAATTAGTAATTCATTTATGGGGCAATGTATACGCTTTTACTACAAAATCCCAGAACATGTTCAAAGTTTGTCAATAAACAAGTTTAAAAGTTTTATTAAAGAAAAACTGTACAAAAAGGGTTATTATAATATCAAGGAATACATGAATGAAAATAACCCCTGGGAATAAGGTGATCGCCATCATGCTGGTTCTATGAAAATTCATTTAAAATTGTATAAACAAAATTATTGTTAAGTGAAATTATGTTTAAAAAAAAGTCCCGCTGGGTTTCTTGCTGGTTTTTCCCAGGACAGAGGTATTTTCCGAACCAGTGATAAATAAAATAAGACTTTCAATAAGTATTATGTAATAATCCATATTGAATAAAAATCATTCTATTCTATTCTATTCTATTCTAAATCTGATGAAACTTTTCATTGTTAGTTTTCTTTATACTATTACTCTTAAGTTTTATGTAATTTACCTATTGGGGGTAGAGCAGGCACTCGCACTTAATATTTTGCAAGTTTCCCAAATTCGGTACTATCGGAAATACTAAGCTTATTCCTAGCCATTCAATTTTTTTATGGGATAGGGTGACAAACGAGCACAGTTCACCTGATGGTAAGTGATTGCTGTTACCCATAGACTTCTACATCTATCCTCAATAAAAAATCAAAATGCAGATGCTTTGTCACCCGTGAGTACTAAGATGAAAAGCCTCTTTTCCAGTAAAAAGGGTCTCCGGTTCTCTACACTCACCATACGAAACACAGCAGCAGTAAGCTGCTATTTTACGCTGGTATTCTGTGAGAGTGTGGTCCTTCCCCGGTCGAGCCGACCCATTCGTGCTACAACTATACTACTAATATAGCTGCAGCATGGCTCTACCACGTATAAAAGTTGACACCCTGCCTGAGACATGAAAACTACGTAACGAAATCATGTTAGACATGTCTGACTATTTAAAATATTTTAAGATCATGTGAAGTCGTGATTTCTTCTCACTAATTACTGCCTCTGTACTTACTACCTCCCTTTTATTTAGAGATAAAATTGAAGGAAATCTAGTATCTAGGTGAATTCAGGCTATTATTATATTTATTTAGTCAATTTAAACTAAGGGTTACAATTAATGCCTTACACTATGAGCGTTTTAATTTGATAATAATACAGGAAATTTCACAATGTACGCTGTATCAGCATGAATGGTTTGGCTTGTCCGGGGAAAGACCACGGTCGTATAAAACACCAACCTAAAATAACAGTATAATGCTGTTATATTTGGCACGGTGAGTGATGAGAACTGAACATGTTTTTACTGTTTACGAAGCATACCATCTTATTCCTCAGGTGTAAAAACGCATCTGCATTTTGACTCTTTATCGAGGATAGATATCAGTACTTACCTATATATGTCACAAAAACCACTTCCCAACTGTGATGGTGTGTTCGTTTATCACCCTCTTTTGTATAAAAAAAAAACAAAAGTATAAATTTATCTTTAAACATATTGTTTTAGTGTGTCTAATAAATAAATCTTAAAAAAGAAGCACATTCTCTCACAAAATTCAATTTCCTTAAATAAATGATGCAATGATCATTACAATATTTCAAGTAATTCATAAAGTGTCTCTAAGTTAAAGTCTTAATAGAAAAGGGCTATTAATTTTATAATTTCTTCCTAACAGTACAAAACTGGTCTTGTTTTAAAATTCCATTGCCCTCTATGTAATAAAAAAAAAACAAACGTTTGTTTCGAGTTTTGTATACAAGTATCCCTCTGAACGTTTGAATTATTTCTCTGTCATTAGTTTTCAAGATATACAATGGATATATCTTAAATGCATAGACAAAATAATTTACAAATTTTTTGTAATCGGTCGGTGCATTTTGATATAATACGCGCGCCACATTTTCTTCGACGAAATAAACGCTAGGCTAATTTCAAGAAAGTCACTTCCGAGGCGTGCAAAGTATTGTGAACATTATCATCATTGTAACTAAGTTTAAGCTCCCAAGTTTGCTGTCAGTACAGTTAAAATAACAGTGATCCTTCTGTTATTTTAACTATTATTTATTCTGTGATTATAGGAAGAATATAAGCCATAGTTGCTACGCTTGGCAGTCGGGTTGGCAAGCATAGTTTCTTATTATTATGTGTTGTCTTAAGAACGATAAAGCTATCCATCTTCTTTTTCATTTCCCTCTGTCGCCTCTTACGACAACCCACAGGATGATATGGAGTAGTGGAGTCTTTGATTTTGATGCCGCCACTACTCGCCAAATTTCGTATATCATTATAAATTAAAGACAAGAAGTTATTTTCCTTCATGCATAACCCTGAGTTTCTAGCATTTCCCTGTATACCTCATCAGATCATCACTTCATCTCGCAGGGTGTCATTGTATACTTCGCTTGCTTGTATGAGGCTTAAATTAAGCCAAACCTCTACTTTTAGTGAAACCATTAAGTCAAGTTAATTATTAGAAATGTTGTGCATCCTTTAGTATTATGTAATATAATCTATATACATCTAATAAAATTGTGCAGAATGTTTTTCTACTTTTAAATATCTGTCAATTAAAACTAAGCTAATTGGAATAACAATTATATCTCTTTTTTAATGTCGTAAAATTTTAAAGCGTAAATGATAGTGAATAATAAAATGCTGTCACCCCAAAATTATTTTGATAAACTCTTACTCCTTTTTTCCACCTATTCAATATTTTATTAATCTTACAACTTAAAATCCCGCGTCAAATCAACTGTGACTGATACACCTTCATAGATTTAAAATATTTTAAGTTCATTTACAGATTAAATGTCGAGATTATGATAGTAACTCTCTAATTTACAACATATAAGCAACTGACTAATTAAAAATTACAGAATTTCGTTAATAGATGTTTAACATTACATTTCTTAACTAATAACAATTATAAAAATTCCTCAAACCATTACAAACATGATGTTAAGATATGTACTCGATAATAAATAAATAAAATAATATCACACTGATTTATAACCAGCACAAAGAATTCGAAGATATAGTTAGTTATAAAAATATGAATACTGGCAGGATACAGCTGCGTAAATTACTAAAAAGTATGAGATTCTATAATTAAATTAGCGTCCCAAAAATTAAAAAAATGAACAAAAACACAGGGCGTCCTACCGACCGCGGTTGGGCGCCGTTTTCGAGACACATACCATTGCGTTTTATACCCATCAAATCGCCCGATAATTGAAATGAGTTCCTTGTAAAAAGCAGAAAAACGATTATCCCTATACCTTTTAAGACGTCCGAGATACACAAATGGACTTTGTATTAGAATTTATGTCACTTAAAGAGATGATATAAAAAAGCGCCGACGGGTTTACACGCTATAAAAATATGGGAACGACAAGAATGCCTTCCCGGTTGTCAATTGTGAGACTTAATAATCGTAAAATGGTTTCGATCTACTCAACATTTTGTCCTGGCGTAAGGTGCGTACACCATCTGTTATACGGAAATAACTTCTTCAAGTTACTGCGCTTTATGAATACAGCTTCTATATAAGAGAATAATAATGGATTAAACGAACATAGTGGCAAAATAAAATACAAAATATCTTTAAATTTTACACACTTTACCTTTATCTAAAGTGCAGTAAAGTGCGAATTAACTAATACTGCAATTTTTGCCGATTGATCTATGTAACAGTGATCTGTTAAAGAAAGAAGAAAGAAATAAAATAAAAGTCTAAAACGTTACAGTGCATCATTCATGCCTCTTACTTTGGAGATTGAAAGAAGCGAAAGAAATTCCTATTTGCGAATAACATTTACTAGCCAAAGAATTGATAAAGAAAAAAATGTTTATTGTTTAAAATTAAAAAAGTTCCACTTTTGATTAATAATTGAATATGCAAATAATACATGATTTTACAACCACCACACCAACAATCAAATGTGTTTTTAATCTAAATATGTTAGGTGCCCAATGGGCGCTTTTACGATGTATACGGCGATTATGCATTTAGTTAAACTGACAAGTGATAAAAATTCAATTTAATGATACCGACTGCTAATAAAGTACAAGTAATTATTATATACGTTACGTCGAGTTGTTCTGTGACATAGATAGTTTCTTTTACCAGCCGAAGAAATGTGTGGCTTATAAATAATATCAATAGGCCATAAAGATCATTTTTCAAAAATTCTACTGTCGACACTAATAACATGCTACCTCAATCGGCTGGTAATTTATAAACGAAATTCTTAACGCCCGAGACGATTAAAAACTATGCCCTTTTTAATATTCATAATGCGCGCCCGATTCGTTTAGGAACGGATGTATGGCACTCAATCGATCACCACTTTTTATTGGATCGACTCGAACACTATTGTGTTGAAGTTTATCAATAAATATGTAAACATTTACAAAAAATACATTCGAGAGAACAGTTGCCTTTTTTTAAAAGGATGATAATACAAATTAACCGTGAGTTTATTATTGTCTATGTGGAATGGAGTGTTGTATTCCGACAATAGTTATAAAGGTTTATTGGTAAAGATAAAAAACAACGAGTACATAATTAAAATTTTTACACTGAACATAGTTTACGTATAAACGAAGTACTGTATAGTTTTAATAAGACATCAACAGCTTATGATAAAAATACAGCCTCCGACAAAATGTAAAACCTATTCATTACAAAAATTGGCGTCGCTTTTAAAACAAGTGCATACGTACTTTGGCCCAAGTCATGAAATACTTTAAATTAAATTTATTATTTAAACATTATACCAATAGTTAGCACTACATACAGTGCAGTGTTACAGTGAATCAACGTCTAAGACAACAAGAATCCTTATTATCTTAGACGCTGAAAAAATACACCAAAAAAAGTCTAGGAGCCCATTGCAGTACCTAATTCAAGTAGCCAAACTGAACAAAGGGATCCCCCATAGCTTGCCTCATAGGGGGGATAATTTGTAATAGTGTGTGAGCTTGACAAGCGGGTCGGCATCCGCAGTTATTTATTATTTTATTGACAACAACATCAGGAAGATGCTTCTACCCAGTTCCTTTCAGTTTCCCTTCGTCGCCCTTTACGACAACCACGGAATGATATGAGGTAACGGATTCTCTAACACCGCCACCACATAGCTAAATTCAATTGTTATATCGCACTCATGATATTATTAACTAGCGGTCCGCTCCGGCTTGGCCTTAATAATATCATTAAATGTAGCGTTGTTTGGGTTTAAGACAATCAAAGAACACTAATTTTATACTTTTTTCGTTTTTAAGAAAAAAATATTTTTAAGTTCTCCGGACAAAATATAGCCTAGATCTTTTCTGGCATTATTTTCTATCTATTCGTTAACTTTCATCACAACCGGTTCAGCCATTCCGAAGATTAGTTCGAACAGACAGACAGACAGACAAGAATTTAAAAAAATGTGTATTTATGTCTTAATGGCAATGTCCCCGCTAAGAAGTAATCTATGGGGAAGGCCTTATAGGCCGACCAGTAGACTTTAGTAAACTCTTTTAAACTGCAATGAAGTTGATGATAAATTTTTGAAAACGCCTATTTCCATCTGTGGAATTAAATACGAGTAGCTGAGTCCGCTTTCGCTTATCAATTAAAAATTACCGACAGCTTGTTGACCAAACCTACAATTACGCATATTGGATGACCAGATCAAAAGACTCCGACAACGTTGCTATTATGACACGTATATGAAACCGAGGGAAAACATTTAGGTTTGCTATTAATTCTACACCATAATAGCACTATCGCAACATGCGAACCAGATCGCGCTAATATTCAATCAACGGTTTGCGAATTAATCTCCTGTGTTACACGTGACAACATTTTGTAGTTCTCGAGTAATTTATTACATCATAACAACCAGTTTTCATCAATGATAAGATAGCATTAAATAAAATTAAATCACTGCTGTATTTATTCAATGTAATGTGTGTACTCGTATGTACTATGACTATTATAGTGCGGAAGTGAGGCGATATATACGTAGATGCGTCACATTAAGAGTACCTTTAATCGAATAAATGTAGATGTCTATGGGCCCCAGCATCCATTTACCATCAGGTGGACTGTTTGCTCGTTTGTTACCCTTATTTTATAAATAAAATAAAAAAAGATCCATCGATTTCTTACATGTGTTACAGACGCATAAAAACGGAACTTTACCATGTATAAAATTTTAGGATACTGAAATACTACCTTAGATACTGTTCTCGATTGCAATATTTATGTTAAATTGAGTAAATATTTAGATTACAACTAAAAATTATGTTTTAGTATTTAAGGAATTTTCATTGTGACGCCAAGAGTTTTTCACAAAATTGTATCTACCCATTAAAAACACTCAGATCAATCTAATGCGAATTAAATAAAAGCAATTTTGTGTCAAACTTATGCGCTGGCCGGTCTCCATCTTAAAACGTCTCCGTATAAAGTTAATCTTCAAGCTTAATGGAACTGTCTCAATAAATTATTGCAAATGATTATAGACAGCTCTATTAATGCTTTTATCAAATAGCGAATTTTGGATTTAAATACGTTTCCTGTTCTTTTTAATATATATTCACATTCGTGATTATACGTTTTAAATTAACTTCGTTTAGAAATATTTTTTACAAAACATAGAGGCAGAGAGTATAACATTTTTAGATGTCTTTATACAGATTTACTAATTCCTCTTCAAATCTCTATCGATATTTTAACGACTAGAACTTGAAGGTAATTCCATTAAATTAACAATTTATATCCATCTATCAAATCAATTTGCTCCTGTTTGTCTATAATTAGTATTATGCTTACTAATTTTAAGTACGTAAGAAGTAAGAGTGAGGAACGAGCACACAATCCTTCAAGAAAAGAGCCTACTCCTTTTTAAAAGGCCGGCAACGCATCTGCAATTCCCCTGGTGTTGCAGTTGTTCAAGGGCGGCGATAGTCACTTACCATAAGGAATAGAATAGAATAGAATGATTTTTATTCAATATGGATTATTACATAATACTTATTGAAAGTCATTATTTTATTTACCACTGGTGAGGTACTACTAAGGTGAGCCGCTTGCTCGTTTGCCTCCTCTCCTATAAAAAAAACCTTTATTTTTGGATTAAAAATATTAGCAATGGTTAACACTACTGATACTCCTGTTAACCCCTCAAACTAAGCTTTAAATACTTGTGCTAGGAGTGTTTACGACAGTAGTCGAATGGCGGATTTTAACAACCGAATTTTGACTTTAGCCGTCCGTATCCTTAACTTAGGCTTAATACCTTACGAAAAACAACAGCACTATACTGCTGTTTCACGTTGGCGCCCTGTACTAGCGAGGTTCTTCCCCGATAGACTCGACCGTGTGGGATTCAAACTCGTGGCCCTGCAGAGCAGCAAACAACAATCAACCTTGACGCTGCCGAGACGTTAAAAATAAAAAAAAATCTCTAACTATTGATAAAACAGCAATAAAATTATTAGCTATTTTAAAGAATCAAAATGAAAAGTAGTAATTATGTTCTCTATAGAGCATATATTTTCAAACATTAATGTATTTTTGTTCCTTCTTACGTAATCAAAGCTTGGATAAATACACATAAATTACAAACTTAACTGAACTTAAAACATAGACGTTTTTAACCCTTAAAAGACACTTCTCTCTCCAAATTTGAAAGAAGACCACCTATCCCGAGGGAGCTCTCGAACGAAGAACAGATCAGAATCGCAGTACTATGCTAATTAGTTTATTGTCACGTACATTCACTTTGCTTTCCGCGTCATTGTGCGGTTCTTTTGTGACGTCCGGACGAGTTTTGTGCTTTAATATGTGTAGTATGTACATAAGCTGTTTTATTGTAAATTAAGTGAAATTTATTTCAATAATTTCACAATTTAAAAACGCCATCCATTATCCCTTACAGCCCATAAAAGTTCACTGCTGAACAACATAGCCTTCTCCCATTGATTGCCTTATCGGGAGGAACTTGCCATAGTTGCCACGCCTGATAGGCGGGTCGGCAACCAAAGTTTTTTTTATTATTCTGCGTTGTTATCATCAGGAAGATGCTGCTATTTATCTTCTGTTTTAATTTCTCTCTGTTACCTCTTACGACAACCACGAAACGTTATGGGGTAGTTAGTGGATATTCTTACACCGCCTCTACGCGATTATATGATACACTAGCTGTCCCTCGCGACTTCGCCCGCGTGGAATTTACTACGCTTTCATGGGTTTTAATTTTTTTCCGCGGAACCCTAATTCTTTTTCTAAAATAAAAGTCTCCTAAGTCCTTATAACATCAGCTATCTGCCAGTGAAAGTCCCGTCAAAATCGCTCCAGCCGTTTCGGAGATTAGCCTGAACAAACAGACAGACAAAAATTTAAAAAATTGTTTTTTTTTATAAGTACCGTATATACTTTCATATGAATTTAGTAAAAAGCTTAAAGTTATATATACTTGCTCATTGATTGGTCCAAACCTGCGTCCCGCAGCACCACAGCTACACGCTTAATCACTGCGCCGTCTAGTGTATAAACATAATTTATTTTATATAAACTTACATAAATACTCACGCCTGTCACCCAGTCGGGCAGGCAGAGACTACGGATTTCCATTTGGCACGATCATAACAGGAGATGTGTTAGTCTCGCCTGCTTTACATCCATATACCTACACATACATATTTATATTTTACAATATAACCTTTTTAATGAAATGTGGGTTACAAGCAAACACAACGAGTAAAAACAACTTGACACTTTCAAATAAGGAACAATAGATAACGGTTCAAGCAAGCAACACAAAATGATTTTTGTTGGGCTTATAAAATATCCAAAAAAGGGCCGGAATAAAAATGTTCATGTTACGCAAAACGTTAGTGTTTTATCTTATTTTTTACCATATAG
This sequence comes from Parnassius mnemosyne, assembly GCA_963668995.1. Lineage (NCBI taxonomy): Eukaryota > Metazoa > Arthropoda > Insecta > Lepidoptera > Papilionidae > Parnassius > Parnassius mnemosyne. The sequence continues at coordinate 13,789,348 of CAVLGL010000079.1, read as the reverse complement.
TTGCCGTTACTGTTACAGCATATCAAAAGCCACTGCTTTTTTATAGGATAAGGTGACAAATGAGCACACAGTCCACCTGATGGTAAGTGGTTGCTGTGGCCCATAGACATCTACATTTATCCTCGTTTGCGAATCAAAACGCAGATGCGCTGTCACCCGTGAAGACCAAGATGGAATGCCTATTTCCCAGTAAAAAGGGTCTCCGGTCCTCTACACTCACCATACAAAACACAACAGTGTTAAGCTGCTATTTTACGCTGGTATTCTGTGAGAGCGTTTTACCTTCCCCGGTCGAGTCGACCCATTCGTGGTACAAAAATCACATGAACATAGGCCTCCCCATAGATTTCACCATGGGTTGGTCATCATCATCATCATTACAGCCCTTCACAAGTCCACTACTGAACATAGGCCTCCCCCAAAGAATGCCACAAAGCACGGTCCTGAGCCACCTGCATCCATCGACCTCCCGCATGTCTTACCAGGTCGTCACTCCGTCTCGTGGGGGGACGCCCTACACTTCGCCTACCGGTACGAGGCTGCCACTCGAGAACCTTTCTTCCCCATCGGTTGTCGGTTCTTCGAGCTATATGGCCGGCCCACTGCCACTTCAGCTTACTAATCCGTTGGGCTATGTCGGTTACTCTGGTTCTACTGCGGATATCCTCATTCCTAAGTTTATCACGCAGAGAAACTCCGAGCATAGCCCTCTCCATAGCTCGCTGAGCGACCTTGAGCTTCCTCATACGGCCAGCAGTGAAGGACCACGTCTCAGTTCCGTAAGTCACCACTGGTAACACGCACTGGTTGTACAATTTCGTTTTCAGGTTTTGAGGTATGTTTGACGAGAAGATGTGTCGTAGCTTCCCGAACGCTGCCCAGCCGAGTTGAATCCGTCGATTGACCTCTCGGTCGAAGTTGGACTTACCTAGTCGGACTATTTGTCCCAGTTAAACATACTCGTCAACAACTTCGAGCTTAGTGCTCCCAACAACTACCGGCATAGGTGTGACATGGACATTGAACATGATCTTTGTTTTGTCCATGTTCATCTTAAGACCTATCCGTTGGGAAACACTATCGAGGTCATTGAGCATAGTGCTTAGGTCCTCCAGCGATTCTGCCATAAGGACTATATCGTCGGCAAATCGAAGGTGAGTGATGTACTCGCCATTGATGTTGATACCGTATCCTTTCCAGTCCAGAAGCTTGAAAACGTCTTCCAATGCAGCGGTGAAGAGTTTCGGGGATATGACGTCACCCTGTCTTACACCTCTCTGCAATTGGATAGGTTTCGTACTCTGATTCTGTACTCGGATAGCCATCGTAGCCCTACTGTACAAGCACTTAAACACTTCGATATACCGATAGTCAACTTGGCACCGCTGAAGGGACTGCAGCACCGCCCAAATTTCGACGGAATCAAAGGCTTTCTCATAGTCCACATACGCCAGACATAATGGCAAATTGTACTCTTCGGACTTCTGTACAATTTGCCGAAGGGTATGTATGTGGTCTATGGTGCTGAAGCCCTTTCGGAAACCGGCTTGTTCGGGAGGCTGGAAGTCGTCAAGTCTGCGCACGAGACGATTCGTAATGACTCTCGAAAACAGCACGTAGACGCGGCTCAGAAGGGAATTCGGTCTGTAGTTCTTCAAGAGAGCGTTGTCACCTTTCTTGAAGAACAAGACCACCGCACTTCTGCTCCACGCCTCCGGTGTAATGCCACCATGGAGGACGGAATTAAAGAGCTTCTGAAGGACTTCAAGTACCGGTCTTCCACCCGCTTTCAGAAGCTCCGCTGTAATTCCATCCTCGCCTGGGGCCTTACCGTTTTTAAGGTGCTGGAGAGCCATTCTAATCTCGCTCAGACTGACGTCCGGGATATCTTCGGAATAGTGTCGGATGAGACTCGCTCTTGGATCGTTACTCACACTTGCGTGTGGCTCCAACGATGACGTGTACAGCTGCCCATAGAACCTCTCAATCTCACTCAAAATCTCAGGTGTCCCGGAAACGATGCTGCCGCATTCTGTCTTCAGCTTTGACAGTTGGCTCTTTCTGGCAGACATATCTCTGGCAAAGACTTTGGAGCCTTGGTTCCGCTCGACCCCCTCTATGGGTTGGTAACCGCAGTTTTTTATTTTCTTGTTGTTATTAGAAAGACGCTGCTGCCCATCTTCTGGTTTGTTTTCCTCTGTTGCCTTTCACGACACCCACATGTTGATATTGGGCAGTGGATATTCTTACACCGCCACTACACGGTTCTATTCTTCCATAATTTACTCGTAATTCTTACACAGTAATAAATTTACCGACCACAATTTCTATTATTACAGTTTGTTGCATAAACGAATAAAAATAAACAAATAGGTTACCGAACGATCATTCTAACATTTCACTTTGTACCATTTTAAAACACTAAAAAAAGAGTTATGTGCTTAGATTTCAACCAACAATAGCCAATTTATCATTCCTACTTATTTTAGACTCTCCTGTTAAAAATATCTCGAAAAATCAAAAGAACTAACGGCAATATATACATCAAAGAAAAATATATTCTTCCAAAAATCTCTGTCCTTGGCATCTCAAATAAGGGCACCCACGCACATGTCGGAGTAAAAGTTGCTTTCCAAAGCCAATTGAATACTGTGACAAGTTAACAATGAACGTACTATAGTGCCGTATGAACTTGGTACAAAGTTACGTAGACAATTTAAAAAAAATAACAGCTTTATATTCTAATTTTAAAAGCATTATACTTAACAAGGGGTAGGTATGTCAAACTTACTGGAACAATTAAATTAAAAAATGTCATAAAATGAATTCGTTCTTTCTTATTTAAATATTATTTTTTCTGAAATATTTAAACACGGCAGCAGTCAAAGTAGGTATAAAAGATGAAAAATTCACATAAGCATAGAGATTTGATGTTTATCTCCGCCTGTGCAATGGAGAATTATAAATGCACGAGTTCGTATAATACATTCTTAAGTGTGGATAAACGCTCCTTCAAAGAACTTGTTGGCCATAGTATAGCGGATCTACACAATTCTGTTCCTTTCAACTCCTTCTTATAATTAGCCCATACAGAATTCTTATACATCATATTCAGTGCACAGCTGAACATTCCTTTCAAAGTTAAAATCATACTCTCTAAAGGACTCTAAAATTAAAAAAAAAATATTAACATTACATCACACCTACCCTCACTCTTTAAGTCCATTGCTGTTCAATGATGTTTGTATAACATGAAATATTTCTCTCATTCTGCTGGCATCGAAGAACTGGTAATCTCACATTATTAGTGTTGATGCTTAATGGTTGAGGGGTCTGCGGAACTAAAATGGTCGTGCGCTCGAATCTACCATTCGACTACTGACGAAAACCATACTTAACAAGAGTTAAAGCTTAGTTGTTAAAGTTTAGTAGAAGTGTAAAACAGCTTAGTTGGAGGAGTTAACGGAAATATTATTAAGGTTTAAAAAGTGTTTTTCCGTGTAATGGCGGCGAAAGAGAACCCACAGTGGGTATCGTTAGAGATAACAGCGGGAAAATAAAAACGGGAGCAGCATCTTGCTGGTCACAAGTCAATAATAATAAAAATTGTGATTGCCACCTCACCTGCCAAGTGTAGCAACTTTTTTTTTATAAGATAAGGGTGACAAACGAGCACACAGTCTACCTGATGGTAAGTGGTTGCTGCGGCTTATAGACATCTACATCTACCCTCTATTACAAATCAAAATGCAGATGCGTTGTCACCCGTGAGGACTAAGATGTAATGCCTCATTTCCAGTAAAAAGTTCTCCGATTCTCTACACTTACCATAAGAAACACAACACCGTTAAGCGGCTATTTTACGCTGGTATTCTGTGAGAGCGTGGTCCTTCCCCGGTCGAGCCGACCCATTCGTGCTACAACTATACTACTAATATAGCTACAGCATGGCTCTGCCACGTAAAGCAACTTCGGCAAATTTCTCCCTAAGAGGCAATTTATGGGGGAGGTCTATGTTCAGACTTTTTAATGGACTGTAATAAACGAATTAATGAACAAAAGTAATAACAATACTGAAATAGTGCGACTAGTGTTATTAATAGCATCGCTGTTATTTCATTCTTTAAAAGAAATTTTAATCGATTACACCATATTATGAAATCAGAATTTTTCAATCTTGGATTGTTCATCTGTTATCAGTCGGTTGCTAGATTCCCGTTCGTTAATCAACAGGACCTATTGTGTGCAGAAGATGCGCTTTTATATTTACTTACTAGCTGTTCCTCGCGACTTCGCCCGCGTGTGATTTAGGGTTTTAATTTTTTTGCGCGGAACGCTAGTTCTTTCTTAAAAATAAAAGTAGCCTAAGTTACTCCTAATGAAATCAGCTATCTGCCAGTGAAGGTTCGGTCAAAATTGGTCCAGCCGTTTCGGAGACTAGACGGAACAAACAAACAGACAGACAGTCAAAAATTTAAAAAATTGTAGTTTTTTTATAAGTACTGTATATATTTTCATATGCATTTAGTAAAAAGCTGTAATTTTGACATTACAAACAGACACTTCAATTTTATTTATTTGTAAACTTCACTTCTCATATTTTTGTATAATAAATATAATATTAATCTGTCATAATCGAAATGCCGTGTAGTGGTGTCGCTAGAAGATTTACTACCCCGTATCACCCCGTGGATGTGGTAAGAGGCCACAGAGTGATATGAACAGAGATGGTCAGCAGTATTTTCCTAATATGAACTCTAAATAATAAAAAACTTCAGTTGCCAAACCGCTTACCAATTCTACTCGTGGCAACTAGAGCAAACGTCCCATCTATGAGGCAATCGAGAGGCCTATGTTTAGCGGTGGACATTTGATGACGGTTAGCGGACGGTTGACGTGTGTAATAGTAATGATAAAAAGAAAACAGGTACATAACTGTTAAAGTTCATCGTATTTTTGTATTTATTTTCCAGAAGTGTAAAAAGTCTCTATGGCCAATTAATTGAATTCGTGAAATCACTTTAAATCGTAAATAAATTATCAAGTAAATATCAATTTTCACACTTTATATCCATCAAGTTCCATATTTGTTGTGTCAAGTTCAATGGTCGATTATTGCGTCAAATCAAATTAATAGGTAGCGATTCTTACTTCTATATGACTAACCAAATTCATAATAATATAAGAGTTTAAGTCCCATATAAATTTTAAGGAAATCATCTATCCCTGAGGGTCACAGATGGGGGTAATCTGTGCTACGGGTGAATAAATAGGGAATGAAGATTTTAATGTAACTATTTAGACGACATTCTAGTTGTTACCAGTTGAAGTCGGTTTGTATTTTTATATTTGTGTTAAATTATTGGTTAATTTATTTATAGAGCCTCTGACATTGTTGTTAGCTAAGACATGTGTTAATTCATGAATTGTTAAGAAGTAGAAGAAATGGTTAACGTCAGCAATAAATATAGGCACTTTCGTTAGCATTTTTTATATATTTTTTAAAGTTATAGCCGCAAAAAAATATCTCACTGTCTATTATAAATTAAGATGCTTTATACGCTTCCTTGGCAGCATTTCGTGCTAATAAAAAGCACAACAGTAGATAATATGTATAAATAAAATAAAATATTAATACATGTATTAAGTTAATTAATATATAAATTTTCTATCTTTGTAAAATTAAGTAAGTTATAAACTATCTCAAGTATATTATAAAAGCACACTTAGTCTGCATTTAAATGCGTAAAAATAAGTAAATAAATTAACAACTGACTAACAATAAATTAATTATAGCTGAAGTGACAATTTGCTCTTCATATGGCTCGAAGAATCAACAACTGATGGGAAAGAGAGCTTCTCGAGAGGCAGCCACGTACCGGTAAACGAAGTGTAGTGGTGACCCCACTAAATGAAACGACGAGCTCCTTAGACATGTAGGAAGTCGATGGATGCAGGTGATTAAGAACTGTGTTTTGTGGCGTTCAATGGTGTAGGTTTATTTCCAGAAGTGTACATGTGATTTGATATACAAAATGGGAGATTATTGGAGAAACGTAAGTTCTCTATCTTTATAATTCCCTCGAAATGGATTCGTGTATGGAATTTAATATTAAACTTTTATGTTAAGACAGTACTATAATAATAATAGTAGGTATACACAACTGTAAGAATTCGATACGCTCACAATTCCTAAATAAGGTCTATATATATAGGTCAGTTACACGCATTAATAAATAAATTAAAAGATTGACCAAATAATTATTTATTTATTTAAGGTTATGAAAACTTAAGAAAAAAAGAGTTTATTAAAAGCAATTTTTTGCTATTTCATTAATCTAAATATGTTATTGTTTTACCCTAATTTTTAGGGTTCCGTACCTCAAACGAAAAAAAACGGAACCCTTATAGGATCACTTTGTTGTCCGTCTGTCTGTCTGTCAAGAGCCTTTTTCTCAGGAACACGTGGAGGTATCAAGCCGAAATTCATATCAAATACTGAAGTACTGTCCCTTGGAGCTGTGAAAAAATCAAACTTCTAAGCCAACGCAATCAAAAAATACAGCCGTTTATGCCGCAAATTTTCGCAAATCGCAAGGGAATCAAAACCTACAAGGTGCTTCCCGTGAACTCAGAATCTTAAAATTTGGTACGAAGCAACGTATTATAGCACAGATAAAGGAAAAATAGCGAAAAGCATAAATTTTTAGTTACATCATATTATAAAAATATACCTACGGATTTGTTCGGAACCCTCGGTGCGCGAGTCCGACTCGCACTTGGCCGGTTTTTTTTAATTTGAACGTGGTAGAGAAAGTTCTAAAGACGTTTTCTTAAAATAGAACTTGTGATATCAATATTATTAAATAGCATTTTGAAGAACAAGATAAAAATAACATTTATCTTTATCTTCATATATATTTAATTTGCTAGGTGGAAGGGCACCATTTCTTACCTCTTTATTCTATTTAGCAAAAGTTCATCTTTTTTTATAACATAGATATGACAAACGAGATATCATTCCACCTGATGATAAGTGGCTGATGGTGAATTTTAAACAAAGAAAGCTACAGATGCGTTGTCACCTTTGAGGACTACGCTGCAACGCCTCGTAGCACGTAACTATACTTGTTCTCTATACCTTCCAAACCGGTTATTTGCGGGCAGAAATGGGTAAGTGGGTGAACCCAGATGGAGAGCCTAGGAAGAATATGCGGGAAAAGAACCAAGTAAAAATATCTAAAAACACCTACTGCTGCATTTCAGTTTGAGGAGAATCAGAGCCAGTATTATCATGTTCTGAAAATAGAATACGGCACACATATTCTATTTTAGTCCTTAATCTGTAGACTTTTTGACTAAAGATGGTGGTAGGATCGTATGAGCTACAGTAACTTACCATCGGGTGGACAGTTAGCTCCTTTGTCACTAATATTTTAAACAAATATCAATAAACTAACAGCTGCATGCAAGCCTTCCACTCAATGCTTCACTATTCATCTCTAGACCTCCGTTTAGGCAGCAAGTGTTGATATGATTGACATTTGAATGATGTTGTTTTTGACTCGGTGAGTTGGTGACTATTCTCTAAGATGCAAATATTACAAAACATGGATCTGGCAACAAATAAACTTTATTAGTTTTTTTTTTTTTTTTTTTTTTTTTTTTTTTTTTTTTTTTTTTTTTTTTTTTATAGGATAAGGGTAACAAACGAGCACACAGTCCACCTGATGGTAAGTGGTTGCTGCGGCCCATAGACATCTACATCTATCCTCGTTTGCGAATCAAAATGCAGATGCGTTGCCACCCGTGAGGACTAAGATGGAACGCCTCATTTCCAGTAAAAAGGGCCTCCGGCCACCTGCACTCACCAAGCGAAACGCAGAGGTAAACCTCTACTTCACGCTAAATTATTGTTTGTATGCCACCGTTTGCCTTATTTTCATATGAATGTCTTTTTATCAAAGTAAAACCAATATACAATATGATTAAGAAAATCTAATTATTGTTACTTGCCGGGTATCAAGTGATTATGGAAACATCTATTAATAATTAAACGCTCGCTTCTAGCTTAGCCAACAATTTTCATTGTTTGATGTTTTGTTGTTATTTAAGTATATTTTTTTTGTATAATGATTTCTTATATTTACGCGAACACTACACTTTGAATAAAACTACTTTTTTACGGATGTTATCGCGTTTAATTAACTTATTTTATATTTCGGTTGCTGGAAAGCAACCGAAACGTCGGGAATATAAAATAAGTTAATTAAACGCGATAAAATCCGTAAAAAAGTAGTTTTATTCAATATTTTTTATCTTTAAACAATATAATTTTTTTTTCCCTTCTTATACTTCTTTCTCATCGTATTGCTTATATATAATTCCCTTTTTAATGATTATCACCTCTGAAGAATGCTTTGTTTCATCCAAAAAATAAAAAAATCTGTCTTCTCTTCATCGACTTCATCGTATTCTTTTCCACGTGGTAGAGCCACGCTATAGCTTTATTATGGTTGTGGCTCGAATGCGTCGGCTTGACCGGGTTAGGACCACGCTCTCACAGAATACCATCGGTAAAATAGCAGCTTAACATTGCTGTGTTTCGTGGAGAACCAGAGACTCTTTTCACTCAGACTCAGGGGAGAAAACATAGCTGCATTTTCGTTTTTAATTGAAGATAAATATAAAGGTTTATGGGCTATAGCATCCACTTACCATCAGGCGGACTGTGTGCTCGTTTGTCACCCTTATTCTATAAAAAAGTCGTTATTGTACTGAAGACATGAAATTGTACACTTAATAGATTTACTACCACCTCCATAATGTAAATGAATTATCACTTAATGACAAATACAGATAATAGTACACAGACCTTCATTAATGTTTAATGCGCGCCTACATTTCATAACACATTAGTAAGGAAGAAAAAATGTCTACCTTACTTTCGTCTAGACATGTCGTAACTTGGTAATTGTAATATGAAACCATACGAGTACATTGGTTTAAACAATACTACAGGTGTGCCCACGCACGCTATTTTTTATTAGTGTTTCGAAGTGTGAAGGACTTTTACTTGCAAATATAACAATGAGTCAAGTTTGACAATAATTTAAAAGTGTAGTTAATAAAAACTGAAATTTAATATAAAATAGTAACACTTGAATCCAATATTTTCAAATTTTATCACGTATGGTCTGTCACAAATCTTTGCAAAAACATTAGATTCCAACAAAGAATGGTTCATAAACCTAATGAAATTGAAAATCATCCTATTTCAATAGAGGAGATGGCCAGATGCTTGGAATCCTAATAATTAGTGAAATTTAATCCAAACCCAAACATGCAACTATGAGACTTCGAGATAATGTATCTGCGTAGATGGGACCAAAACATTATAATTAAGTGTTGAAGGCAATATTTATAATAGGCATATCGAGTTAACTTATTGCCATCAGGATATCAACCATAGGCTCTACAAATCACTAGAATATAGAGCTAGCGAACAACCCAGGTTCGATCTCCGCCGGCACCAATGTAATTGTTAAACGCAATTTTAAGTACTGATTTGCCACGTGCTCGGTGGTGAAGGAAAACAACGTGTGAAAACCTTCGTGTCTAATAAATAAATAAAAATTCAACGACATGTTGTAAAGTTCACGAACACATAAAAGCAGCGTGGCGGAAATCCCCTCAAATGAGAGGAAGTCTGTTCCCGCTGTGGCACGCGTATAGGTTGAATCTTTACTTTTTTACTTTTACACAACATCTTCCTAAAAAGTTTTCATATTTTCCAATTAAAGATAATAAAAATAGTGAGCTTTACTGTACATTTGTTTTGTAGTTCACTCTATGATCCTGTAAATACTGTCAAAATAAATAACCGAAGTCAAAATAAATTGAATATTCAATACTCAAAATTAAAATTATTTATAACAGGTGCCCATTAAAATCTATAAAAATAAATAAAATTGAAGTGTCTATTTGTAATGTCAAAATTACAGCTATTTACTAATTTCATATGAAAGTATATACGGTACTTATAACAAAAACACAATTTTTAAAATTTTTGTCTGTTTGTCTGTCTGTTTGTTCTGGCTAATCTCCGTAACGGCTGGACCGATTTTGACCGGACTTTCACTGGCAGGTAGCTGATTTCATAAGGAGTAACTTAGGCTACTTTTATTTTAGAAAAAGAATTAGGGTTCCGCGTAAAAATGTAAAAATCCTAACATGCGAGCGAAGTCGCGGGGAACAGCTAGTATATAATAATATTCCAAATAACCTCAAAAATATAGACAACACCGTCTTTTAATAAGAAATTAAAGTAATTTTTAATTGATAAAAGTTACTATAATTTAAGTGAATTCTTTAAAGATGCGAATAAATAGTAAATGTATGTATAATAATTATAGAAAATAATATGTTAGAACTAGTATTTTTTATAGGATACGAGTGACAAACGAGCACTTAGTCCACCTGATGGTAAGTGGTTGCTCTTGCCCATAGACATCTACATCTATCTTCGATCACGAATAAAAATGCAGATGCGTTGTCACCCGTGAGGACTACGATGAAATGCCTTGTTTCCAGTAAAAAGGGTCTCCGGTTCCCTACATTCACCATACGAAACACAGCAGTGTCAAGCTGCTATTTTACGCTGGTATTCTGTGAGAGCGTGGTCCTTCCCCGGTCGAGCCGATCCATTCGTGCTACAACTATACTACTAATATAGCTGCAACGTGGCTCTGAAAAATATATTAGTTGGTAAATAGCAATAATTCATAAATAAATAAATAACAGCACTAAATAAAAAAGTAGTAGCTAATATTTAGTATAAATTAGAAAGAAGACTACTTTTATTATTATACAATAAAGCTTATTATTATTATTATTATTATTATTATTGATTATATTGTATAAGTTAATTTTACATACAAGTTTCTTATGACATATAAATTGTAATAAATAAATTAAGAAAGAATCAACCACAACATTTTTGTATTTTTCCTTTACTTAATTTAAATAGATGCTCGACTGTATTGTGATAATAAACCGCCAAAATGTTATTAGACATATCAGGAAGTAAAAAGCAATATGTATGCAAATATTTTGTTTTATTTGCATGACAAAGAACTGTTACCTTAACTTTAACGTCTTCGTACTTGACAACTATTTCATAATATTATATAGACGATTTCTCATTAATGCGACTGTTGTATCCATTTCGATCACAAATTGAATGATACGAGTGGGTTGAATTTATTGGTCAAGGGTATTCCAAATATTTCTTTGTATTGTCTTTTCTAACTTCACCTCGTTGATCTAGTGATCGTAAACGCGACTACTAAACATGAGGTCCCGGGTTTGAATCCCCAGATCGCTCCAAAAATTCAGTTTTATGTTTTTCTGTTATAAAATTCTCATCAGTAGCCTGGAATCAGAAAGTTAGCGGTGTTTCACCACCGTGCCTCGGTAAGCACATCAAACCGTTGGTCCTCAAATCTCTCTCCGGTCGTATTGGTCTGCCGTCTCATAGGCCTATGTGTGTAGTGAGGGAACGAAAAGTGCAGCTGTGCTTACGCATAAACTCGGGCACTATAATTCTGTCCTGTGCAGATGGCTAGGCTCTGTTGAGACTGGCCGCATTCACCGGTATTCGGTCTGGAGGACATTATACAAGTAGAGTTAAGCGAGGCGCATATTCCACCTGATGATAAATGCAAATACATTCTTACAAAATTAATTCTTTTCTACGTGGTGGAGCCATGCTGCAGCAATATTAGTAGTAGGTATAGTTGTTGCACGAATGGGTCAGCTCTATCGGGGAAGGACCGCGCTCTCACAGAATACCAGCGTAAAATAGCAGCTTAATGCTGCTGTGTTTTGCACGGTGAGTGTAAAGAACCGGAGACCCTTTTTACTGGAAACGAGGCATTCCATCTTAGTCCTCACGGGTGACAACGCATCTACATTTTGATTCGTAATCAAGGATAAATGTAGATGTCTATGGGCCACAGCAACCACTTACCATCAGGTGGACTGTGTGCTCGTTTGTCACCCTTATCCTATAAAAAAACTTAATATAATCTATATCCCTTATATAACTCCTGAGGACTAAAATGGAATACTCTATCCATTCATCCACATCCATTACAGTCTATAAAAATCAACTGCTGAACATGAAAGGACTTGTGGCGGGTGGAAGGAAAAGGGGAGATCTCCCGCCGGGCAAGGTGTTGTGCCCGGGAAGCGGCCAACGCTCCGAGTGGTAGTTCGGAGCTATTGTACATATACTGCTTTTAACTTCGGAACTTTGTTAGCGCGATTTAGGCTTCGATGTGTTTCGCTTGTAGCGCGACGACAGCGCCGCCACAGACTCTTTTTTGCCTAGGAATCCGCCTGGTTACATACCACTCCCTTAACTATTTATATCGCCAAATAGCAGTTCTTGCAATGCTATGTTCCGGACTGAAGGAAATAGAGAGCAAGTATAGTTACAGACTGTGAGGCATTACATCTTAGTCCTCAGCGCTGGCAACGCTTCTGAACCCCTCTTTTTTTGAAGGTGGCTGCAGGTGTCAATGCACTCTACCACCAAATGGATCGTAAGTTTTTACAGGAGGGTCTCCAGTTCTCATCGATTTCAAAAATTGAAGTACTATAATAATATTATACGAAAACTATACCCAAAGGAATACCGTAAGAAAACATTATTCTTCTTAACAGCGTATTTCTTAATAATTCAACATGCCCACCAAGAAAAAGTTATCGTTTACATACTAGTGCTTAATTATTTTAATTTAAGCCTTAATCTCAAGCACATATACATTCTAAGTAATTTAAGAATATTGCTTGCATGAGAGACACACCTATGCATATCGATAGATGACTCGCAAGACTGATTCGAGCAAACACTGTGATCAAATTAAAAATAATTACAAATGATCTGTTTAACATCAAACAAAGTTACATTCCAGTAAATTTAGCACATTGTCGTCAGTTTTTTAACAAACTAATCACGCAAACATTGCATCTTATTCTCATATTATGTTTAATGACAATTTTAGCTTGTTAAGAATAACCAAGGCATGGATTAATATATTATCATCAACTTCTTCTTCATTCATCATTTTTTCAAGAATTCGTCAAAGAAACACTCTTTGTAAGATCTAGCCTTACATACCACGTTATGCAGACGTTATAACATGGTGTGTAAGCGTAGATGTTTTTTACATCATCATGTTAGTTAGGAGAGAGTCGATAGCACTAGTGATGTGGCATATAGTGAGCACGGCTGTCAAATGCTGTCCAAAAGTCTATTTAAGTCAAATTCTTATAGACTGTAGATGAGGATCACAAACCTCCCTGTCCAACATGTTAAGTATTGCTACATCTTCCTAGCTATTATTGCCAGCGGCCGCGTTATTAAAAAATTCATATGTCTATATGTATTTATATGTCTGTACGATATTATATTGATGAAAAATTTCCTTAAAATACTACATAAAATCTATCGTTATTTTTGCGCTGTAGTATTATAATGTACCATTACACATTTATTTATTTATTCTTTACTGAACCTTATACAATAATATAGGAACGAAAAACGGACTTAATGCTAAAAGCATCTCTGTAATAATGACACTTGAAGTAAAGTAAGGTCAAGCTTTTAATGGGTGGGGTATGAGGTGATCTGGGACTGGGGGTACTACATTAGAATCTTAAAAATGAGTTATCTATAAATATTTATACGTAAAGTGAAAACGTTGTACGTCTTTTAAAGCATATTGTGTTTGCGTTCATACTGGCAATGTCAAACACTTATTATTCTATCATTTGTTTACGTTCCCTACTGCCAAAGTCAAACCATAGACTTAGGTCTAACGTGTCAAACACATAATAGTCTGTGGTCAAACAGTCGCACCACAAACTAATGGTTTTGGCGGGAACTTATCCGGCAGCGGTTTGCTGCTCCTGTATTATTGTTTAAATAATGGTTTGAAGTGGACTTTGATATATAAAAGTGGTGCGATTTTGTGTATTAAGTGTCTGCGCATGTGAACTATTAGTGGAAACTGTGAAACAAGTGCTCTGATGGTGATGTGATTTTCAAAATAAGGTGTCTGTTTGCTTAGGTGCCTTGAGATACCATCGCCAACCGTCAGCTGTCTGCTGGCTCAAGTTGCCGTCAAAATCTCCCAAGGGCTGCACAATGTAAAGCATCAACATATTGTGAAGCAGTATACTATGAAGGATAATTATTATAATATATTGTAACTTCAGGCTCAGAAGGGCTAGATCCCAGAGCCGTAAAGCCAGTTATTAAGAAGATAAGAAGCCACAAACTAATAAGAAGTACTAGCGCAAGTCGCACAGAGCAAAAAGTATATATGGGTTGACTGGTAGAGAAATCGTCAAGGCATTAAGTCCGCTCCTTGTATTCTTTTGTTTTAGGAATGCAATAAAGAATAAAATAATATATAATCATAACGTTTTAGGCTTAGGTTTTAGCACAGAGTAGAGATTACCGATTTAGCACAGAGTAAAGACGCTCTTGCCTATCTCCCTAGTTGTTTCCCTCTGTCGCCTCATACGACTCCACAGTACATTAAATTAATAAATTGGTGCCAAAACATAAATAAGCGGTAAATTAATAAATTGATGCCAAAACATAAATAAGCTTTGAATTTTGTGTGAATCTGAATATTTCTTTTTTAATATTCTGTGGGGTATATACACGCCCCACGGATTTGCTAGTTCTGTAAAATAAAACAATAATAATAAAGTTAACACTATTAAAACTTTAAAAGCTTCTAACATAAAGTTACAGCCTATATATACGTATCACTGTTAGGCAGAGGCTTCCTCTCATTTCTGAGAGGGTTTAGGGCAAGGAAATGTCCACCGTACTGCCCCAATGCGCGTTGGCGAACTTCACATGTCTCCGAAATATTTTTCTTCTTATTTCTCAGACATGCACGTTTCCTCACAATGGTTTTCTTCACCGCCAAGCACGTGGTAAATCAGCACTTAAAATTGCAATTAACAATTTTATTGGTGCCTGCGGGGATCGAATCCGGGTTACTCGTGTGCTGTGAAATTTACAGCGAGCGCTTAATCCCTGAGCTACCACGGTTCTTATAACTTTGATTGGTTTAATTTAATTGAAATGATATTATCGTATAATACCAGAGCCAAGAGGGCTGTATTCAGTTAGTTAGTTAGGTCATAGGACTCAACTTTGCCTACGAGTCCGTCTGGGGTAAGTACCATCCTCTTAACTATTTCTGCAGTCTAATTGCAGTGCTATGCTCCTGTCTGAACTTTATAGAGAGATGTATAATTATAAGGTTTGAGGCATTGAACTTAGTCCTCAGATGTGACAACATCCATCCATCCATAAAATATGTAATATAAAATTCCATTACTGAACATAGTCTTCCCTCATAGATTGCCTCATAGAGGGGATTTTGCCATAGATGCCACACTTGGCAAGCGGGTATATGTAGTCTTATTTGTTTGAAGTTGGTTGCAGTTGACCCTGGGCTGCCGTAGTCACTTACGATCAAATGCACTGTAAGTTCGTTTGTCACGTAATTTTCACAAAAATAATAATAACTCAATAACGCTATATCCGTATTTCGAAAATTTATTTAAAATATTCATTATATATTTTTTCCTCCGATTTGGATTTCAAGATTCCCAACATACTAGCAAGCATAACAGCTCAAATCCGGCTAGGTGGCGCAGCGTCTTAGCAATAAGTTAAGGCGTTGAGGGCCGCAGGTTCGAATTCTACACAGAACAAATATTTGTATGGCCCACAAATAATTGTTCCGGGCCTGGATGTACGTCCTTATGCAATTTATGTATGTAAACTGCCTCTACCATAGAAAATTCTAGTGTAGGAGTAAAGCTTTTATTAAAAAAGAAAGAAAGAAAAAAAACAATTGGTCAGTGCTAAAATACAAAACTCAGTGTAGTACATCCATAAAATCTCTAAATATTAAACAGTATTTAAATAATAAACATATAAGTAAACACACCGCTAAACTCACACTCATATTTATTAACTAATAAGAATCTTACTCTTTCTCAAAACGCGTATTCTAACATCGTTACGACCATAAAAATACCATATTTCTTACAAAGAAAGCGTGGTTGTTAATCATAACAATAAAAGAGCGACGTTTGACGTGAAACTTTTGAGCGAACAAAGCAAAAGTACATAGAGGCGAGTAATGAAAGCCGCGTCATAAATCCAATAGTAACCAGCCACCGTGGATGGAGGCTGTCCGAGGAATTCGACGGAACTCTTAGACAAGTTTTATGTCCTTTACATTGATGAGTGTAAAACAGAAAAGGTCGTAGGGTTCTAACAAACGTGCGCGTGTGTAATTGCTAACCGCTGACACTTTGAAAATCATCTACGTTACTGTAAAGTAACGTATATAAGCTATTTTTATTTCAGAAGTACACGAGAAAGTAGGATTCAATATTTAAGTTTTGTTAAAAAAAAATACACACACATTAAAATAATATGTTAGGTTTTTAATTGCTGTTTTTAATACTGGCTAGTTTATACCATAGATAAATAGATATGTAGCAAGTTATACTTTGATGTCTTGCATTCAACTTAAAATCCCAAATTTAAATGTGTGCTATAGTAATGAGATTATACTGGTTTTTTTTTTAATAAAAACAAAACAGTTGTCTAAATGTTTAATGCTCTCTGTCATTTGTTTTTGCGCAAATGAACACACGATATGTTTTTAATATGATCACTTCACACTTTAACAGATATACACTGATATAGTCGTAATATAATAAAATTACATAATAAGTACTCGTAAATAAGGGAAATTTACCTTAACACAGTGTTGGTTCTCCAATACAACTTACCATAGTTTCAATATATAGTACAAATATGTTGATGATAAATAAAAATATATTATATATTATGGCATCTCTCGTTGTAGGGAAGGTTGGCCATAGACGCCATGCATGGCAGATGGATTGGCTTCGCTGACGCTACTCCCGTCACCGGTCTGGCTATTTTACTTTTATGTTTCGGGCATATCCCATAGCTACGTTTTGGGAGACATATCTCAGTGTGTGGTAGAGTTGTGAGATATATCATGCTCGCTTAAAGCCTCGTCGTGGCTCATCAACTTCCCTCTAATATTGTTGAACAAGACTGTCATATGTTCCATACTTGAAAGCAGATGCTGCGTGTGGAGTCTGGTCTGCTAAGGCTTGCTGTACTATGAACTACAAATGTGTGCAGCCAGTTCTTTTATTACTCTATTATGGAACCTGTTTCAGTCACCCATGAGTCTTCAAGCTTTTAGAAGAGAACCATCTCCTTTTCCAAAAGTGCAAATGCATTTTCAACTCGTTTGATGTTACGGAATGTGTTTATTTTTGGGCGGCAGAAGTTATTAAGTGAGCCGTATGCTCGTTCTACTTCGACACAAAAACAAAAAAATAGAAAGAGAACACCTTCACAGTTTCTTGGGTCGTTAAGCTACTAGATCGGTAAGTTACTACTAGATAGTTTGGAAGCAGTTTCTTATATAAGTATATAGACCAGAAAACCAACAGATTATATTTTTTGTAATACCTACGCAATGAACAGGTACAACTTCACACGCGGTCTATTATGGCTGCAGTATAAATAGGTTGGCTGGACTAGGAAAGTACCACGAATGTCATCCGCATTTTGATTCTTAATCGAGGATAGATGTAAGTCTGTATATATTTCACATTTTCTTAACTCTAAACAACTACAAGTCATACATTATTAATGTAATCCGAAAAACGATGCATTAAACATAACAAATAATCGAACGAACTTATTTTGTATGTGAAGTTCGATTATAATTGTGTGATATACATAGTTTGAATATTAAACAAACCCACCCTAATACAATATAAATTCAATCAAAGACAGATAACATCAAATTATCTTTTCTTTTTTTATAGGATAAGTGTGATAAGCGAGCACACAGTCCACCTGATGGTAAGTGGTTGCTGTGGCCCATAGACATCTACATCTAGGACGTTTGCGAATAAAATGCAGATGCGTTGTCAGCCGTGAGGACTAGGATGGAATACCTCTTTTCCATTAAAAAGAATCTCCGGTTCTCTTCACTCACCAAACAAAACACAGCAGCGTTAAGCTGTTTATTTTACTCTGGTATTCTGTGAGAGCGTGGTCCTTCCCTGGTCGAACCGAGCCATTCGTGCTACAACTGTACTATTGATATAGCTGTAGCATGGTTCTACCACGTGTAATAAATCTAAACTAAATGACAAACATAAACTAGAGCACAGAAAGAGAACGTTGGATGCATTGCCTTTTTATTCATTGCATGAGGATGATGATGAAGATGAAAAAATTCGTGACAATGGTGCAACGTAGTGTCGCACTTCTGTTAATTTACAGGCTTCCTAAATGTGAATTCTATATATTAAATTCTATTATTATCCTTCCTAAAGATAAATGCTCGTTTTTAACCCTTTAATTTTAAAAAAAGCATGTATTTATAAAAAAGGTGACAAACGAGCAACGAAAACAGTCCACTTGATGTTAAGTGGATGCTGTGGCCCATAGACATCTACATCTATCCTCGATTAAGAATCAAATCCAGATGCGTTGTCACCTCTGAGGATTATGATGGAATGTATAGTTTTTAGTAAAAGTCACATCATTAATAATTTCATAATATGTATAATAATAGGTCAATAAATAGTGCGTAAATGAATACTTACGTGTATACAGTTAGTAGCATCCAGCACTGAAGTCGCGCGCCGGGAAGCCACGTGACGTAGCGACCAGTCAGCGCGCAGTCGATACGAGATACAAAATAAAGCATACCACCGTAGTGGCGTTTGCAGTACGTTCTGTTCTTGATTTTTTTACTTCTTCTTTTGGTAACTTACAATTTCTATCGGTCTCAAATTTGTTACTTTGACTAGTTTAGTTACAAACGTTCTGTTCAGGTATTTTAAAATTATGAGGTTTTACTGTTTTCGAATAGGGCCGAATGTAATTTTAAAGTTAACACGATTTAAACAACCATCTACTTATCTATGCACCGGCTGTCGTCAGCCGAGCTAAAGTTGAGGCTTTTTGGGGCAAAGGACACGAACACCGAGGCAACTCTTCTCAGAGCACACCCCAGCATCTTTTTATGACGACTTTAGGTATATCAGTATTAAGGAAAATAAAATGCACTTTAGATCTCTAATACCGCGATATACAATTGCGGTTCTTCCACATTGTTCCTGCAACAAAAAGGAAAAATGTTAATGGGGTTCGTTTAGTAAACGCTCACATTTCACTTCGAATCGGATCAAAACAAAACACGACATACGCCAAATTAAAACGGTCAAGCAAAGGCTCTTAAAGCAAAGTCATAAATAAATCACACCTTCACACAAGACCCGAGCCCCTTTTGTTTAAATGCTACCAAGACATACAAAAAACTTTTATTTTTCCTGCATGTTAAATGCAGAAAAAATCGAGTCGGTCGAGAATTGTGCAAGATCACAACAGAAAATCATTAAACAATCCCTCTGCCAGGAATTGAGGTGTTTATTATAGCGGCCCACGTTCGGTCCGAGTTGTGCGAAAAAAAAGTAGGAATCCAGGTAAACTTGGACGTTTTTTGCACTACGGAGAACTTATTATGCGGGATTTATGTCACTTTTTGTAGCATCCAAGCTAATTATTGTTATCTACTTTCTGCTTGACCATAGAGTTCTCTGTGGAGCAATAATGGCCCACTAATTCTCATGACACCTCCGGAGTTAAACCGTCAATCGCTTTGGCGTACAATACCATTGTGAAACGACACAAAGCCACCCGCAAGGCCTACTGTGCTGAAGCGTTTTTATTATTCACGCTGCCGATGTCTTTTTCAACGTGCAGTTCCCTAACTCCCACATTTATGACTGCGCCGTCATTTTCATTCGAGGCACTAATTAATGATTGATCCCTTTTAACTGACTCGTGATTACTATATCGCTGAATCACTCCAACTCCACTAATGGGAAAGGGATTGCAAATTTGATATTTTTGAGACTCGATCGGCACGCAGCAAAGGGAAAAAATAACAATAAAACATCGAATATAGAACAGCAATCCTGGCGTGGGGGTTATTATTTTAGCCAACAAAGTAGAAAACCATTTACAATAAATCATTTTGAATGCTTTCTTGGTTGCCATGCGTCGAGCGGGCGACGCAAAGGGTGATTTTTGTCCGAGTATACATAAATAATAGTGAAGATTCTGCGTGCGGATCTCAGGAACTTTCTGTTAGGCCTAACTACGTAGAACTTGTAAAACTGGAATCGATTATACTATCGATTAATAAATTAGAAAACTTCCTAAGAAAGCATTGCCAGAAATCATGTGACATTAAAACTAATGTATAGATCTATACTCGATATTAAATTATTCAAAGTAAGTATCAATGGTAATATATGTCACTACTATTTCTAATCGTTTATTTATGTATATGTCGCTGGGTTATGGTAAAATCAGGTTTTTGATCAAAAACCCAGGGCCTTTGTTCAAGAACCGTAAGAAGACAGTTAATACTTAATCTTATCATTAATCTGAAA
Organism: Parnassius mnemosyne; assembly: GCA_963668995.1. Classification (NCBI taxonomy): domain Eukaryota; kingdom Metazoa; phylum Arthropoda; class Insecta; order Lepidoptera; family Papilionidae; genus Parnassius; species Parnassius mnemosyne. Next base: position 13,768,714 of record CAVLGL010000079.1, on the reverse strand, counting down.
AAATCCTGTTTTTTCTCAGGTTTCAGGTCAGGTTCAAGAGCCGGGGTAGCTCAGGGGCTAAGCGCTTGCAGTAAATTTCACAGTAGGCGAGAACCCGGGTTCGATCCCGTCAGCACCGACGTAATTGTTAATTGAAATTTTATGTGCTGAATTGACGTGCTCGGCGGCGAAGGAAAACATCGTGAGGAAATCTGCATGTCTGAGAAATAAGAAAAAAAATTATTTCGAAGACATGGGAAGGTCGTCAATACGCATTGGGACAGCGTGGTGGACATTGCCTTGCCCTAAAACCCTCTCAGAAATGAGATAAGGCCCGTGCCCAGCAGCAGTCTATGATAACATAAAGTAGTAATTATGTCTTCATCCGGTTCTTGATCAAAAGTCTAGGTTTTCGATCAAAAACCTGGTTTTATCATAAGCCTGCGACATATAACAGTCATCTTTAAAAGTAATCATTCGAAAGTCTTTGGTTTTGATTCATAAATTATTTTGAAAATACGAAAATGTTTGCACTTTACACCCATAATATCTTCTCTGCTTAGCCTGAAGGTAGACTGGTAGAGAATGCCCTTTTGCATTAAGTCCGCCTTTTTGTACATGGTGTGCAAAGCATAAATAAATAAAATTAAAAGTATGGCAATTATTCTTTTTATTTAATCGTTCAATTTTTTTTTTTATAAAATTGAAGTGACAAACGAACTTACAGCCTACCTGGTAGTAAGTGGCTGCAGCAGCCCTTTGATATATGAGAGCGATTTCAGACAAAGAAGGCGACAGATGTATAGTCACTCCTGTGGACTAAGATGGAATGCGACACAACCTGTAATTAAGCTGGCTTTCTATTTCCTTCAGACGGAAACACGCCCTGCTATTTGGCGGTGGAAATGGATAAGAGTATGATTCTTACCAGACGTAATTCTAGCCAGAAAAGCATTCCTACCATCAAGGAATTCATTACTTTAAAGAAATAAAAATGAAAGTTACAGTCTAACACGTCCCATCACTAAACACATGCTTCTTCTCAAGCAATTACTCCTAGGCGCTTTTTCAAAGGGTGTTTGCAGACGTAACATGTCTTGGAAATATTTTAATTTTAAGACATGCAGGTTCCTTCAAGATTTTGCCTTCACATATGAGCACGTGATAAACCAGAACCTTAAATTACAATTAGTAAATTAATTGGCACCGATCACATGACATGTTTTATTGAAGAATTTAATACATGACTATCTACCAGTAACTCGAAAAGGGACTAGAATGTCCTTGATTCACAGTCTCGTCAAAATAATACAATAAAATAATTGGTGCTAATTCTAAATTTGAATTATTTATAATAACCGACGAATAGTTTTTACACAGTCTTTCTGGCTGGTATAATATAGCTACCACTTGTGTTGCGTTTACAGACTATATATATAAGAAAACCTCCAGAAAGAGTTTCGGGACCAAGGCGGGGTGTATCAACGGAGACAAGCCTGCGTAGAAAAGGATTATAATACTCGTATGCATGCGCAGGCAAAGGCGTCTCTCGCGTCCCTCACACTTATGGTCCGATGGGACGGCTATCCGACACGACCGGAGATCGATTTTACGTGCTTTCCGAGCAACAAGATTGAACCCCGTCAACTTCCCGACTCCGGACTGTTACTAAGAATATCTGAACAGAAATCCCCAATAACTGCTTTTTCCCCACTCGATTCCAACCCGCGAACACATGGTCGGCAGCAACGTTTACGAACACTCGACCAAACAGGCCGTCAAAGACTAACACCAAAAGAGATGTTTGTTTGCTAATCGATAAGATTCGTAGCACAACCTTAAAATTGCGTGATACAAGCATTATAATAAAAATCCATCGGTATAATTAAATCCACGTACCACCATAACAAGTGTATTTTGTATGGCCTACAAATAATTGTTCCGTGTCTGGATGTTTGTCCTTGTGCAATTTGTTTGTAAACTGCTTCCACGGTACAGGAAAAACCCTAGTGTTTAGATAACGTTTTTTTTTTTTAAATAAAACAAACAGAAACAGAAACAAAGGTATAACCTGTCGCCAAGGTGGTTGTAATTATTTCAAAAATAAAAACAAAACTAAAATACAAAATATAATTATAATTATAATTTTATGTTTCTTCTGTTGCGTTAATATTGGAATATTTTTCGAATTCCCACGAATAAATCGCACAATATATAAACAATATCAGAAAACAGAAAGAAACACCCAACTTTAGAACACATAACATAAACAAACTCTTAGAACGTCACGCGGAAGGCTAGGCAGAAACTACGGACTTCCATTTGGCATGATCCTGACACACCTAGCTTCTTTCAGACGCAGACTTGCTCATCGGTTAAGGGTACTCTTAATTTGGCTCATTTTTAATATCACTAATCTGCTTTATACACTTCCGTCTAGGGCGACCCCTGCCTCTGGTACTCACTTCTGCACAACTTTATTTTGTCACTCTTTCCCCATTCATTCTTTCTACCTGTTTAAACTGCCGAAGCACTCCTTTATTAACATCTTCTTGCGAACCACACGTTTCCCTTATACAACATCTCACTCTATCACACAAAAATATCTCACTCGATTATCGCTAACATACTTTTAATGACCTCATTTCTACAGCATTAATTTTACTCTCATACTTCTTCTGCCACACCCAACTTTAGAGCACATAAATACACAAAGTATATTAATTTTGTTTGCACGTATCCATTGAGACAGTGATTTGTCTCTACTATATTTGTGTCAAACAAAGCAGAATTGTTTTCCTAGATGTTTGTAAAGCTCAATAACAAATGTAACTTTACCGAAACATTGAGATAAAAGATGATGAAACTTATAACGAAAAAGTTCTTTATTTAATAAAGGCGTTCAAAAATTTTTCATCTAGTTTAAAAAAAATTATAATACTATTGTTAACGAGTCGGTGTCTCTTTTTGTTATAGGATATACTAAATTACTGAAATCATTAACATAAACACATAATCAATATCATAATATGTTTTAATACGACTAAAACGTGTCGGCATAAAAAAAAATAAGTAACATACAAATAGTAAAGCACATATGTACTTTTTAAAACTACACTTACCACACGTTTTCGTAAGTTTTAATAATGTACTACATATTATGTTAAGATCTTCGAAACAGATATGCTAATTATTAACTCAAATACATACTAATAATGAGACCCGACGGTATGACATTGGTCCCTTGGGAGAGTGTTAAAGCCCTAGTGTCGGATGCTAATTACGTGTCTACGCCAAGTGTCTACTTGGCGGCCTCTCATCTCAGAGGTACCTCGTTTAGAGCCGGGGCGGCATCAGAAGCAGCTGAACTGAGTAAGTGGCGCAAACAAGTATGAGTCTCTGAGAGATGACTACATATTTGTGCCATTTGCTGTAGAGACTATCGGCCCATGGGCTCCACGTGCGGTGGAGTTCCTAAAAGAACTCCATCCACGGCTGGTCGTTGCTGCTGGTGATAGGAGAGCTGGCTCTTTTCTCGCTCAAAGGCAAAGTATAGCCATTCAGCGGGGAAACACAGCCGGCGTTCTTGGCACGATACCGCGGGGTGTAGGGTTGTTTGATAATTAAATTCTAGTTTTTTTATTATAGTTTTTAATATTGTATATAATAAAATATAAATTATTGTATTTTATATTATGTAAATAAATGTTTTAAGAAATAATGATTTGAGTCAATCAATATTTTTGATTATATGTAGGTACGTAACTGAAAAATATATCCAAATTTATAAATTAATAACAGGAATTGGAAAATATTTATAAAAACAATATTGCGTTATTTTTAACAATATTATATTACTATAACGCATTCAATTGTTTTGAAGGCTATAAAAATAACTTATTTATAATATTTTTTTATCCAGACATAGTAGTGTAAAAGAACGATCCAGACAGTATATCTAGACAATCGACGTAGCACTTGAAATCGGTTAGAATAGATGTTCCTCTCCCATTTAAAGTTATATATTATGTGTATCTTTATCGTTGTATTTATATTATCTTTAATATTTCTTCACGACAAACGAGTACTCAGTCCACATTATGGTAAGTAGATGCTGTATTCCATAGACATCTACATTTTTATCCTCAATTAAGAATCAAAATGCAGATGCGTTATCACCCCCTGAGGACTGAGATGGAATGCAACGTTTCCAGTAAAAAGGGTTTTCAATTCTCTACACTCACCAGCATTAAGCAGCAATTTTTTTATAGGATAAGGGTGACAAACGAGCACACAGTCCACGTGATGGTAAGTGGTTACTGTGACCCATAGACATCCACATCTATCCTCTATTACTAATCAAAATGCAGATGCGTTGTCACCCGTGAGGACAAAGATTGAATGACTCATTTCCAGTAAAAATGAGCTCCGGTTCTCTATACTCTCCATACGAAACACAGCAGCGTTAAGCTGCTATTTTACGCTGGTATTCAGTGAGAGCGTGGTCCTTCCCCGGTCGAGCCGACCCATTCGTACTACAACTATACTACTAATATAGCTGTAGCATGGCTCTACCACGTAAAATAATTCAAAAATTCCCTATCCTGCCACTCTATAATAGTACATACACTCTTTTGTTCTGGCTTGGACTATGTGGAATCCCATTATAGTCCCCAAAGGAAACATCATATTCTTCGACTTGTGTGTTTGGATTGGTGGCCCCCACTAGATGGACATTGCATTTCTCATCATTTCTTTCATTTTCCCCAGAAATTGTTCGGCCATACCCAAAGGCAGGTCCTAGAAAAGCTGCCAAAAATATCAGAAGAAAGTGGACAGCTGCTTTTCTAACAGACACTCCCGAAAATAACGCATTGCAAGAGGAACAAAATAAAACTACTAAAAAAGTTAAGAAGCCAAAGAAGAACATTGATAATAAAAGAAAGAAGAGTGTTGCAACGATGATGATAATGACTATTTCTGTCTGGTTTGTGACGAAGACTATTCTGAAAGTTTACCAGGAGAAACATGGATCCAGTGCCAAGTTTGCAGGGAGTGGGCACATACAAAATGTGCGCCAGGTGTGTACCAAATGTGTGCCACGATAACGATGGTTAAGTTTCCAAGATCTCATTAATATAAGCTTTATTGGTAATTTTATAAATGTTTAAGTCCGATTTTAAGTAGAAAGGCTGAGTTTTAATTCGAAAGTTAAGTTTAAGATATGTGGAGTTTCTGTTGATTATATTTTTTGTTTAAATATTAAAGAAAATTACTTTTAGTTTCACTGTTATGTCACTTAAATACTATAAATAAAAAGTTGATTGTAAAACAGAAATTTTATTTTATGTCTAGTAAACATTGAGCCCAAGGTTTGGCTAGAAATTCTAACTGCTCAATTTACCTCATACCCTTGCTAAACTTACCTCACCTATGGGTTAGGTTAAGCATCTTCAACTTTCTTCACTTAAACGGCTGCAGCTCTTAAATGCGATTTGTTAGAGATAAATTACTATGGACACTTTTGGAAAGGAATAAATTACTTATCCATAAGTATGCATAACAAGCCATTAAAACTTATTGTTGAAGAGCTAGGACAACTGCTCAACTAGCCCCGCCCTACCCTACTACAAAAATGTGTTTTTGCTAAACATTTATTATTAAAGCTTTGCCGAATTCTGCATGCTGTATTATACATATACACATGTGATATGACATATATGATATGACACATGTGACAGCTTCATTAGTTTAGTGGTCGTAAACGCGGCTACTGATCGTAAAATCCAGTATTCGAATCCCGAGTCGAGACAAAAATCAGTTATTGAGATTTCTGTCGAGATATTCTCTGTAGCAGCTCCTGGTCAGAAAGTTTGCTGTATTTCACCTCTGTGTCTCAGAAGCACGTAAAGCCGTTAGGCCTGCGCCTGATCTCTGAGCACCGCACTATGAGAGTGAGGGACTACCTGTGCTTGTGTATACCATCGGGCACTATAATCCTGTCCTGCGCAGATTGCTAGCCTCCGTTGAGGAGGACATTATTATATGTATATTTTATAAAAACATTACCATCCTTCCGAGACAGTCGGAAAACTACAAATATAAGTATAAATATTGAATAAGTAATAAAATATTAAAATTTGATAACTAAAGGTCAAGCTCCTCCGTATTATGGTCAACTTATTAACATTAAAATTGAGGTCAATAAATTATACCTAATAAGACAAATATATGGCATGCCTAATCCCACACAACGACGTCTTTATTAATATTTTTATGTTTTGACATTACAAAACTATATTTTTCTCTTTTAAATATACAAATAACATTTAATTTAGGCATAAAAATATAAAACGTAGTCAGTTTTCAAAACATAAAAACAAAAGACTTCTCACATAAAAAATCACAATGAATTCTTGTTTACGTGTAGGGAAATATCGTATTTAATTGTAAATGAATCTTTCAATATATTAAAAAAAATTAGGTAACAAGCCAAATGCATTATTTTAAGATATTTTTAATGATATTCATAATATATGTTCAGACAATTTTATTATTAAGTATTTCAATAAATTTTTGTACGGTATCTCAAGAAGCTTCAGCGTTATGATGCCTGTTGCTTGTTATTAAATGAATTTCAATGAATGAACTTTCTGGGTAACGTTTTACAGTGCTAAAAGTCTTTTGCGAGTGATGATAAATAATTTCATACACAAGCGATAAAGATTGCTAGTATTCTCAGTGATTTATCGCCAAACATTAACACTCTTAAAACATTAATAAAATCATTCAGTCTTTTGAACTAACGCTTTGTACCATGACACTAGTAAATGAAATAAATAAATAATTATTATCATACGACTCTGCGGTTTGCGTTGGCACGGCCAAGCAATTCTTCACTTGACAATGTAAGGCGAAGACAGTGGATTTTATGTGCGAAAAATACTTGCTACCAATTGTATCATGTAGAACCTCTTTGGATTATTTCCAATAAGTAATATGAATTTTCAAGGTCATCCATTAAGCCTCTACGTTACCTGTATTCGTTTTTTTTAATCGAAATGACAGAAACAGAATATGGAAGAAAAGTACTAAAAGTACAGTAATAAACGTTTGTTATCACTGTCTCTTATAAATTTTAAAATGTATTTTATATTAAATTGAAGAATATCCTTTTTTTAAAGCTGATCCGCCCCAGCTTTTTCTGTGTAGGGTCTTTTAATGTGGCGTTATTTCAATTTAAGATAATCATCAAAGATAATTTATTAAAAAAAAATCGTTTTCTCAAAAAATAATTTTCAAGTGTTTCAAATAAAATATCCTAGCACTGTTCTCTATCTATTTGTCAAGTTTCATTACAATCGGTTCATTGGTTAAGATGACAAAAAATTTAAAAATGATTATTCATGTTTAAATATCATGCACATAACCCCATCAGATCAAGACAGAATGTTATTTCGATATAGCTAAACATACACTCTAATTTTATTTAAATGTACAGATATTTAAATACAGAAATTTAAACTGCAATACCTAATCATTCGTCCTAATCTACCCAATATTTCCCAATTAGGAAACTAAAGTATATTACAAAAGAAATGTTGACAAAGATCTTGTTAAGATTAATACCTCCTTAGTGTAATAAAATATATGTAAACTCTTACTATTGCCGTAATAAATAAGAGGCTGATATCTATCTAAAGGTGACCACATTATTTAAAAAAAGTTTCTTAATACTACTATCTAAGTCACCGATGAAGAAATATTAATTCGAAACTAATCTAGAAATCGCATAAAATATCATTCATTATGTCAACAAGAAATTGAAATTTGAACGAAATTCGTAATATTGGTTGCATAAGCATAAACTATAGACAAAGACAGAACAATAACCGTAGATGCAATTACAAATAGCATCTTAAATAAATTTGCGACAGGAGAATGTTTATTACGGTTACGTATGAGTTTTAAAGTTAGGTACTAACAAATGCAGTTTGGAAGAGTATCCGTTTGGAAATTGCACTAGTGGATTGTTATTCCCGAAGTTCTTCCCGTGCGAGTCAATAACACCATTCCGTGAAATATATTGCATGGCAATTTTAAATTCCATTTCGTAAAATTGTTTGTATGTGTGTGTACTTTAGGATTTAATACAATTGGTACATCGATTCATAGGTATCTAAGAGAACTTCTTTGTGTATTGTTTCGCTTTAAAGTTTTATATGTGACAGAGCCAGCAAGAAAGCTACACAGATGCATTGTCCCCTCTGACGGCTAAGATAGAATGACTCACAGTCAGTAGTTAAAATAACTCTCGGACCACAGCAGTGGATGCATAGCTGCTTAGTGGCAGAAGTGAATGAGAGAGTGGTACTCACCCATGGTTTTTATCTATTTTATGGAAATAGGGAGCCTTTTGTCTTTTTTTTTAAATAATGTGGGTGAAAAACGAGCACATATTCCACCTGATTGTAAGTGGATACTGTGGCCCATAGACATCTATATTTCTCCCCAATTACGAATCAAAATGTAGATGCGTTGGCACTAAGTTGGAATTACTCGCCTCGTTTCCAGTAAAAAGGGTATCCGGTTCTATACACCTACCATACTAAGCACAGCAACATTAAGCTGCTATTCTGCGCTGGTATTCTGTGAGAGCTTCTTCCTACCCCGGTCGAGCCGACCCACTCATGCCACAACCATAATATAGCTTGAGTAACAAGGTCCATTTCGATTTATGGAACTAGTAACAAGGTCCATTTCGATTTATGGAAATTTCCAAATGCTATCGGTATTCAGAAGACATGATATAACATTAATAAAGGAGCTACATAAATTGCTACAAACGTGGCACTCTCTTGATCTAACCCTTCAATCGAGGATTTCCTCTCTTCTCCGCTGCATACATATTTTTTCAGCACAACATAAGGGTGTAAAAGTTTTTGCTTATTATTATAAAATAAAAGACCTAAATAAAGATGGAGATGATGAAAAACTAAGTCAATGACATGCCTTTCATATTACCAAAAAATATTAAGTGAATATCGCCTAAAAATGAGAACTCAAATGTCAAAATATTTTACCGAAAATTCATTTTTTTATTTTGACTAATATAAAGTATTAAATGTAATTTAGTATATAGTATACTATTTTCAAGAAGTATCAATTCTCGCGCTTCAAAATTTTGTCCAAATATACGATATTTTGACCAAGCCGACCTTAAACACAAATGAGAGCGAAGGCAAGCTAGGATGCAACATCATTTTTAAAAGACAATACACCAATAATTTATGTTTTACACGAATTCTAACTCCAGCTGAAATTCGAGAGAAGAATTCAAGACATAAAGTCCAATGCTGAACACCAGTTCTAGGTGGGATTTTAATTTAACCGTGATAATTAGCAAGATTAACGATCGCAATACCAGAGCTCTCACGCCTTTGACGTAGCTCCCTATCGCCGGTCAGAGTATTTTGGCCAGTGTAAAGAGATGATTCCGATCATATTCCGGGCGGTAGTCTGAGCGAAATTAGAATGGCTCTCCATCGCCTTAAAAACGGCAAGGACCCGGGCGAGGATGGAATTACAGCGGAGCTTCTTAAAGCGGGTGAAAACCAGAACGGTGCCAGTATATCGAAATGCTAAAGTGTTTGTACAGTAGAGCTACGATGGCTATTCGAGTACAGAACCAGAGTACGAAACTTATCCAACTGCAGAGACGTGTAAGACAGGGTGACATTATATCCTCGAAACTCTTCACCGGTGCATTGGAAGAAGTCTTCAACCTAATATACTGGAAAGGATACGATATTAACATCAGCGGTGAGTACATCACTCACCTTCGATTTGCCGACGATATAGTCCATATGCAGGAGGACCTAAACACTATGCTCAAGGACCTCAATGGTGTCTCCCAACGAATAGGTCTTATAATAGGTCAGCGTTCCAGAGATTACAGCAAATGTTCTCGTCTGGCATGCCTCAAAACCTCAAAACTAGATTATACAACAAGTGCGTGTTGCTAGTGATTACCTATGGGTCTAAAATGTGGTCCTTCACTGCTGGCCGTATAAGGAAGCTCAAGGTTACTGAGCGTGCTATGGAGAGGGCTGTCTGTCTGGCTGAGGGTTTTCTCTGCGTGATAGACTTAAAAATTAGGATATATGCAATAGAAACAGAGTAACCGACATAACCCAACGGATCAGTAAGCTGAAGTGGAACTGGGCGGGCCATATAGCTTGAAGAACCGACAACCGATGACGAAGTAAGGTTTTCTAGTGGCAGCCCCATACCGGTAGGAAAAGTGTGGGGCCGCACTAGATGGAGTGACGACCTGGTAAAACATGCAGGTCGATGGATGTAGGTGGCTCAGGACCGTACATACTTTGCGCCGTCTTTTGGGGGAGGCCTATGTTCAGCAATGGACTTGTGAAGGGCTGTAACTATGATGAATGATGATGTTGACAGGGATGATTATACCACCACAAATCGGCAGCCATAAAAGGTTTCCGGTACTTCCTGAAGTCACCTCTTGAGATACCCACGGGACGTAATGTAGTAGGGGAATCTATTACACCCCACGTACGCGGTCTATTCGTACTATAACTACTAAACTAGACGTCCATCTTTATATTTTCAATTAGTAAATAATGAATGTAAATAGAGCAGCTATCTGTGCGATTGGCACTACTTGGAAAAAGCCTATATAGTCCAGCAGCGATCAGCCGCAAGTCAGCGATGTCAGCCCAAATGATTTGTTGTTCTTAGTTTGCATGATGATTTGGCAGATGGTCGCGTGGCCTCGTAATCAGAGGACCCAGCTATTAGGCCGCAGTTTCTGGGTTGGAATATCAGAAGGGAGGGGAGTGGGGCTATTGTGTTTGTGGGATCGTAAGTACATTTGTGGCATCCGAATATTAGAAAATTATCACCGTGATCAATCAGGCAGTAGAATCTTTTTTTTCTTCATTATCATCAGCCCGTAAAAATCTGTCGGAATCCTTGAAATCTTTTTTTGGCTAGGCCTGTAAATGCCTATTACAATACCCATTGAACGATGCAGTGATGAATCTTGCGCCACCAACACAAGACAAAACCAACAGAGGATTATCAATAAAATTGCAAACCCCTTGCACAACAGTTCTCGATATTGAGCATGTGATTGCTTTTTGTTTTAAATTAAAGCTTTGGTATTCAGGAGATATCAATAGTGTTACATTGTGATAATTTCCCTAAGTTGTCAGAAATGTGCAGTATTTTGATGTACGTGCTGTAAATATATTTTACAAGTTAAGACTTTACTTTTTAAATTGGGTAGCAAATAAAAAATAAGAAATTTAGATTCGAACCCAAAACGCGCAACAGCTATGCCATCAAAATATTACTTATATACCACGTGACATTATAAAGGTAAAGTAAAAAGAGAACATTCAATAGATGCATTTACCAATTTAACAAACGAAAAACCGAACGAAGAAAAAATAAGTTTTAATAAGAAATCATAGAAAGGAAGCAATAAACTAACTACATAAAGCCATAAATACTATCAAGGATAACAAACGGACACTGTCACTTTTGACAAAGTACATATTGTTAAGTTCAATAATAATAACACAAATAAAATAGATGATTTTTTAACATTGTACCATCGGTTCGTGTCAATGATTCTGCTATTTTTTACTGTCGAAAGCTCGATCAATATTTTAAAACGAGAAGAGTCGTTTATTGAATTCGATTTTTATTAGAAATGACTGTTTGTGTCCCATCTAATTTTTGATTTTATCTCGTTAATCGTCATCATAAATTGTGTCAAATCATATTACCGTTTTTGTCAAGGAAAACCAAGTTCGGCCCACGAAGATGCGATAAGCGCTAAATACCAATAAATTTTACTTAAATCCGACTTGATACTTAGACAGAATTAAATTTCATAAGAACGTCCATGTGTTAGAAAACAACTTTATATGTGATTGCAAATACCTGGCCCTGTCAAAATATTTCGATAATCGATGATTTTATGTGAATGAACGAAATCGTTATTGTTAAATAAACGATTGAATGTGCTTTTATGCTCTTTTAAAGTCATATTAAATTATATTACTTCTTATAAAATTTAGTTTAAGTTTTAAATATATATGTATTAAAATATATTACAACATATTGTCTCGTTCTATATCAACCTAAGTCATAATTAAATATAGCAGTCCCTAAAATTTTTGCATAGAAACATAGAAATAAAATTTATAAAAAAAATATGTGGAATAATATTTTTTCTTTTATTTTAATCGTTTTTTTTTTTACATTTATTATTCATTACTTCTAGATTTTATTGCAAAGCATAGCATAAACTTCCATTATTTTATTAATTAGTGTACAACAAAGAACCTACAAATATTTATCTAAAATTATATCTTTATAAATATATTATAAGTAAGATAGGAAATATATTTATAGAACTACAGAAATTTACAAAATCAAGACAAGAAAACAAAAAAGTGGCGCTTAGTTTACTTTTATTAAGTTTAATCTATATTATTAATTTCAATAAAAAGTCATGCAAATTTTTCCCTAAACTTTGCACATCAGACGGAGCGCGATACAAGAACAAGACAATTTTAATTCGGTGGCATTACAGATTTGTATTATACCCAAATATTTACCTTCGACTTGGATTCGAACCAGTAAGCCACCCACCCTTACTCTTAGTATGACGACAAACACCCACCCTCACCCTTATTATGACGACCATTAAGTCTCAAATACTCGAAATTCGAAGCGGAGGATGCTAATGCGTTACAGATTTCACTTAGATTAATTCCTAAAATAGCTTTGCTGAAATAAACAGAATAAAAATAGCGACAAGTTGCAGCGACACTGGTTTCGTTTTAGCGTTATTGATTCCTACAATTAACGCGCTAATTCTGCGAAACATGACGGATAAACAAAACGCATTTGTTTGTTAAAAAAAAGTCTAAACTGTTGTCAAAAATTGTGTGTTTATTCTTTTTAACTCACCAAAATGCTAAACATTTTTATTTGTTTCACTTATCACATAAATTGCGCAGCTGAGACATTTATTAGTAGTATTCAAGGGATAAAAGGAAATATTTGTATAATAAAATTAAAATTACTCAAATTAAATTAAAACAAAAAAGATTTAATGCTTTCTAGCGTTTCGCCAAGAAGGTTGACACATTGCTACAAAACGTAAAAGCGATCAACTAAACTGGTAACATTAACAGCACTTTTTAATTATTACAAAATAAAAAAATATCCTAAGAATGATGTACAGTTTAAAAGATACCAGAAATAATCATGTGAAATGTCTCTATAAAGTACTCATATATACATAGAGAATTTTACATTTTTATTTTGAAAACGATTGGATACTTTTGTATTTATTTTTAAGTTATACTTAAATTCATACTAAAGACTGTTTAAAGAAAAGGGTCACACTGAACACTCTATAAGTCACACATCTAAATTAACTTTTTTCGCTACGGAGCTTAATTTACATCTTTTCGTATTCATAATTTATTTATTTAATTTCTTTTTGCTTAGTACTCACAGGAAGTTAAACAAAATGAATTAACAAATTGTAATTTAGATAATTTATTTGAAAACTTTTTCATTTTTTGTTCTATATAATAATTATTGCAGCTACAATATACTTAACAGGTATTAGTAAAAGTCTAAAATATTTCGTAGAGAACTTTTATTATAACTACTTATATATTATTAATATTCCGTAATATATAGTAATAACTGCACACGGTGCTTTTATCCTACACGGACATTTTTTCGCCGGATAAAAAGTGTAATACCTTTATCGCATAGAAGAAATTAATCACGATTGGCCGCCGCACGCCGCTCTCTATGAATATTTTCCAAGTCGTCAGAAACCCGTTAATATAAAGTGATTGCATTTGTCGTCGGAAAATTAATGGAGTCCTTCCTAGGCGAATATTCAATAGTAAATGGTACCCGCGTAAATTCTCCTAGTGCGTTGAAATTTAGTAAATCAATTACCGCCCAATAAACTCACGCCTAAAGATTTTGCGTACATTTTCCATTCATGTGTTTTTTTCTCAACAAGCATCGCTTACTAATAATGAAATAAATAAAGCATTACATCTAATTAATGAAAACATTTTAAGCTTATAAGAAAGTTTCATAAATATTTACTAAGTAATTATAAAAATAACATTACAAAAAATAACCAACCAAAAATTTCCGGAGCAAAAAAATCCAAATCAAAATGTGCACAAAATAAAAATACAACACTTCACAACAACAAAATCTATCTGTACACCTCACACAATTAAAAATCTTAGAAGCTTTAAAAGTATGCAAAACGCACTTCAACAAACACCAAACACACAACTTTACCCGTTTGCCGCCAATTTCAGCAACTTTTTTTTCTATGATAGTTCGCGTTTCGTAAAAATTGTTCTCAATATTCGCGAATACGAAATTAGGATCTCAACTCTCCCGACGCGTCGCCACGCGTGACTCCGGAATTCGAATGTGGAATTTTCGGCTATGATGGGGAAGATGTGCGCATAGCTGTGGCTTAGATGAGACTGTGCCGTGGTATGTACCGCGGCGGTCGCACTGTGTAGCCAAAGCCGACTTTCGCCCCGACCGGTCGCCCTACAGCTCAGACGATCAGTGACACATCCAGGAACATTGTTGATTCTCCGCATTTGACAATATGCGTATTTTTTTCTCTATATAATTCGACATGCAACTTGTAATACAGTAATTAAAGCATCGGTAGCAATAAACTAAGTTTATAGATAACACGATGTTCAAGGGAGGCGGATATTGTGCCTCGTAATTAAATCATGGCTAACAAAATTAATTAAAAAAGATTTATTTACCTTTGATGAGACGTGATACTAGTAAATTTAGATAAGGCGTACACAACGATTATAATTTTTTTGTCCAAGCCCAAACAACCAAAGGTACATATGCATTATCAGCTAAGAAGACTCGGTTTTGGAATCTTACATCATGTAATTATAACGACTCTCCTTACCGATTTCTTATATTTACCCGTGGTCACTGGGGGGAGTGAGGTGTTTGACGTCCCGATATCATAGTTAGCCCGGCTACCTTCAGTTTTTTTATATTAATTTTTGGTCCGATCTACGCAGAATCCCCCGTGACCATGGGTGCTGTAAAGCACCCAAAACGTCGGGGATTAAAAAGTTAAATTAAACGCGATAGAATCAGTAAAAATTAGTTTCATTTAATGACTCTCCTTACCCTTAGGACTACAGCAGTGGTTGGACTCCTGCTTGTTAGAAGAAATAACTAATGGCAGTCTTTGTTGTCTAAGTTCCACCAAAAACCATCTGACTAGGTGAATACTAGACAGATAAGAGTAAGAAATCCGTTCGTTAAAACAGAACAATTTTTTGTGAATAGAATAAACATAGACGTAAAGAGAATTATGTAAAATATTCTACGAATCATCCATTAAGAGGAAATTTCATAATATTTGCATAGTTTTATCTTTAAAACCGCATACGTCATTTATGATGAGTTTAATGAGCTATTTTAATATTAATTTCATTGAATCATTTATAAATTACTTTTATAAGCCATAGCATAGTGAGTAAAGTGACATAAAATTAATGCTGAATCACACTGGAATGGAATGAATATTATCAATGGTTATGTCACTGGTAACCCAGTTTATTTAACAATGCTAACTTTAAATGGCGCGTATTTTGCAGGAAGTTGCAGGAGCAGACACGGCAGGATATTCCGACTGCGACTACAACTTCGCAGGAACTATTTACAACAACTGCTCTGTTCTTGTTGTCACAATGTTGTTTGCCAATAAAACATGTTTAAATCAGTAATATCGCCTGGTTTTAATAAACAGACCGCAATGGTGTCGTTATGATTTTTTTTGTGAAACAAATTATTTCATTTAAACAATATCACTGTATATCTGTATATCACCTAAACAGATATATCTCTGTAATTATTAAATTAGTAATTCATCATCATCATCCGTTACAGCTTATCACAAGTCCACGTCCTACATAGGCCTACCCAATAGATTTTCGCATAATATTTGGCCATACACTTCGCTCTATTCTACGCTTGGCAGGCGGGTTGGCAACGCAGTATTTTATTTCTACATCTACTGGTTTGTTTCCTTCTATCCCTTCTTACGACACTCACTACTATCATTATCTACAGTCTGAAAAATAATAAATATATGTATGCTTATGTATGTACGTATATATTTGTATACATGTATAAATAAGATATATTTTTATAGTTTATTTATTGTATATATTAGTAAAATGTATATATAACGTAATTAATTATCATTTCTATTTAGTTTTTATTCTATATTGCTACACCTACTTCAAATTCTCACCACTCCATGGGTTGACTGGTAGAGAATGCCACAAGGCATTAAGTCCGCTTTTGTATTCTTTTAGATTAAGGAATACAATAAGAATAAATAAATAAATAAAAAGTATCACACTGGATGTGAACTACGCCCATAGAAGAATAGTTTTCCGTAATCGCCAAGCAAGCGAACTTATTAGCGGTTGCAAAACCTGAAGTTTCTCTCTATTTTTAACAAAGCTCACCGTAGTCGATTCAGGGATCCTGTCCATATACTAAATGGTAAAGGTGGATTTACACATAAATTAAAAAAAAAATATTTAATTGTATTAGTATGTTTTGTTGTCGATATGCCAATGAATATTGTTAGAAGCAGTCAATGAAAAATCACCGTATCACCACAGGTAACTTTGTTTGGTTGTACCTACTCTTTTAGGGTCAAAAGTGTGTTTCTTTAAATTATAAACATAACTCACAAATATTTATTTTAAATTTTTAGACTGTGTAATGACGGCGTAAAAACATCCACTACCACACGTGCATGCCATGAAAAAAATTGGACGCTAATCAGCACCATCTCAATGATAATAACACAAAATAATACAAAAATGCGCCTACGTTTACCAAGCGTAGCAGCTATGGCAAAAATCCCCCCTGAGGCTATGAAACTATGAAAAAGACAGGTGTTTATCAGCAGAGGACTTTAGAGATGCAATAATGATGAATGATATAGTGATGATATTATTACTAAACTTCTTTTGTTGGAGTTTTGGCGGGAACTTGACCGGCGGCACTTTGCTGCTCTTGTATTATTGTTTAAACAATGGTTTGAAGTGGACTTTGATATGTAAAAGTGGTGCTATTTTGTGTATTAAGTGTCTGCACATGTAAACTATTAGTGGAAACTGTGAAACAAGTGCTCTGATGGTGATGTGATTCTCATAATAAGGTGTCTGTCTGCTTAGGCGCCTTGAGATACCATCGCCAACCGTCAGCTGTCTGCTGGCTCAAGTTGCCGTCAAAATCTCCCAAGGGCTGCACAGTGTGACACATCAATATATTGCGAAGCAGTATACTATTCAAGCTCAGAAGGGCTAGATCCCAGACCCGTAAAGCCAGTTATTAAAAAAAAAACATCTTTTGTTGCAAGAAATCTTTAATAATTAAAATTGCGTAATTAACTAAAATACCAACACTATGATAGGACGTATACCGGTTGATACCGTGAACATCTCACTCGTTAAATCAGCTTCTGCAAAGCTACCGTGCGTAGCAATAAAGTGAAATCCGATATCCTGGCCTACGACAGCAATTTTAACCACGAGAGATTTTCTGATAAGGGGATCATTTACTCTGTTATTTATGACTTACTCTTAACTGGGCCCTACGCCAATTCATGTTTTTATTTTGTTACAAGATATGATGAAATGTACGAACGTTGATTTGTGTATTGCAAGTTCATCCGTAACGTTCCTAAAGTGCATTACTAATGCAAATACGCTAACAGCTGCAGCATCGAAGAATTCTAAGGCCGTATATTAATTTATTCATTTACCCTTCACGCCCTAAATCCCTCGAATGTTGTGAATAGAAGGGTTCATATCGGAATCGAGTCGCAGCGTGCGTTGGCCCATCCATCACGCGAACGACGCAAAACAAATCGATTTGTTGTTTCATTATCGCGATTCGTAAGTCGCCATTTTTGATGCACGCGATTCCCATTTCCTTCATAATCACTAATCTAATTAACTTAAAACAGAAAACATATTAATCCTAAAAATGCTTATTTATATTTTTAACGTAATATAAATAGATATAAAAGTCAATTGTTTATAAGAGCTAAAAATAACTTAGTAGCTATTTTTATGCATCATATTTATTATACATTTGATATTTTGTATAAACTGAGCCAATATTCTTAAAAAAATAAAATTTATAGACATGAATATGAACTTGTTAAAGAATTTAATCAAATATTTTAGTCCTATCCGACTTTATATTAACTAAATCGTGAATGCTTTACAAATTATAACGTGATAAAAGTATTGGTTAGTTAGCCGAAGGGTAAAATCGGAAGCTACACTGGTTTTTATTTCCTCCCATACTATCTGGTGTATCGATTCCCTACTGTCACCGCAGCACGGTGTACAATGAAGCATTTGATTAATGTAACTGTTTGATAGGACAAAGAAATGTCTGAATAAAATTCCCTTTGCCATATTTTATTTGACAAAATTTAGAATTTAGTTTATGTATGAAAGTTTACTATTAACCAGGCTGCATATGGAGCACTCCGGATCTAAACCTTAATTTAGATTACGTTAGAGCTGTGTATCTCTTTTGTTGTGTTTGTGTATTTTATATGAATTTAAGTAATTGTAATAATAATTTAATTTTAATGATTTTTTTTATGTAATTCATATAAAATTGACGTCGTAACTTAGATTTAATATTTTAATTTCGATGTGTATTTATGAAGTGTGATATGGACTTGTTCTGAAATAAATGATTTTTAATTTAATTTTTTAATTAATACATGGTAGGTTTTAACAAATAATGCATAAGCATACAAAGTTCTTTTATACAGCAGACATAAGTCTGCGGTATAAATGAACTTTTAAGTTTGTCAGATACATAGTCTGTGCATAAAAACAATTTCTATAATTTTGAAATTTGCTTTTATTGGCTTCTATAAAACGTTATTTAGAATAAATCTCTCGGACAACAAAACAAATTTACTGCAACAGAAACAACGTGTTTTAGTTTTTAATTAAATTTCCTTGGTGCGGAACCATTTCACCCTCGAAATATTTATATCGTCAAAACGTTATTGTTTGTGTCATTGCATCTAATACATATTAAAATTTCAATCCGTTGCAATATTGCACGAAGTGTCACATCCCCAAACGATAGAGACGTGAAGCGGCTTGTGCCAAACCGGTCCGATTTCAATGAAGCCATAGAGCTTTTACTACTGCTATTGTTAACATTTTAATTGGCATTGCTGTAGCTACATTACCATAAGGCAGGGGTCACGGTAATTTAAATACGATATTGCTCCCTGAATTAGGGAAGCCGACATGTAGGCGACACAAGATGTAGATTTTATAATAACGGATGCCTACACAGGTTTAGTTAATGATTTCTTATGTTTACGCGAACACTACATATATAAACATTACTAATTTTTACGATTTTTATCGCGAAATGTCCGAAAAACTAGTTGTATTTAAAGGTTTAGTTAAGCTATTCGAAGAAAGTGTGATTTTAAAATTAATTGGATTTTGTTTTATTTATTTACTCTGCAAATTTACAATTCGTATTCTTCAAAATTCTGTAAAAGTCCACTGCAGGACATGGGCCTATCCCATTACAATGCTATATTATATGTGTGCTATATGTGGTACAAGTGTGCGTATGAATGCTATATTATAGTTGTAGCACTAATTTGAATTAGTAGAGCCATGCTGTGCTGCGGCTTTATTATAGTTGTAGGACGAATGGGTTGACTAGACCGGGGAAGGACCACGCTCTCACAGAATACCAGCGTAAAATACTAGCTTGATACTGTGTTTCGTATGGAGAGTTTAAAAAACCTGAAATCATTTATACTGGAAACGAGGCATTCCATCTTAGTCCTCAGGAGTAACAACGCATCTGAATTTTGATTCTTAATCGGGGATAGACGTAGATGTCTATGGGTTACAGCATCCACTTACAACCTGGTGGACTGTGTGCTATATATGACATGCCATAATCGCTCCGCTTGGCAGTTGTACTCGTGTAGACGATCACAGTACCAGATCTCGCACCTTTAACGGTGTTCCTCTTCATCAGTCTGGATACGTTAGATCTGGCGTAAGTGAAGTGTTTATACTTTATTTATCAGTCATGAGAGCTTTCTAGCATTTTGTATACTCGTATTTTCCTTTTCCATACTCACGTGATGGCATGGTTTACAAGTCTCCACAGCACAGCATTATTTAAACATTTTACACTAAATCTAAGTCTATATTTTAGTGTTGAAGTAACTAACCGTTTATTGTAACTAAAAACGATCGAATCGAATCCGAGTTGCTCGCGTGCTGTAAAATTAATGACGACGACTTAGCTCCTAAACTACCACGGCTCATTTCTATCGTGTAAGAGATATGAGTTATATTCTCTTCCAAATACTAACCTCACTTTCATTCGGTGCTTTATGCTCAGTAACCAATGGGTCTCTGGTTACAGACATAGTTAGTGAATAAATCCACAGACAGTATTATCCTCGCAAGGGCACCCGTGGTGGTGAATTGGTAAGCACGAAGCCGGATACGGCATAAACAATATTTTTGGATATTTTTCATGGATAATTCTTTGTATTATACACTCAATATCATCAATAACTAATATATATATATACGCCCTGAGAGACGAGATCTTATGGTATAAAATTCTTCTGCCCGTTTATCCGATAAAGATCAATAGCTGCTAAGGATATTTGACATAAAATTTATTAAAGATATTGTATGGCATGGATTATAAATAGTCTTAGTAGTATGCGTTTAATAAATAATATAATTATTCAATCGTATAAAAATTATAAAACATGTATATAAATCCATCACCGCAATTCATCCAACGGGTGAAGTTATATGGACATATTGATGTGTATGAAACATATTGTTCCTTTGACAAGGTAGTGTTAATGATATTTTAATAGAATAAAGGTGACGAACGAGCACACAGTCCACTTGATGGTAAGTAGATACTGTGGCCAATATACATCTACGTCTATCCCAATTAAGAATCAAAATGTAGATGCGTTGTCACCCTTGAGGAATAAGAGAGACTTTCATTAAAAAGAGTTTCCAGTTCTCTACACTCGCATATCGTAAACAGCAGCATTACGAGTAAGCTGCTATTTCACGAGTATTTTGAGTATAATCTTTCGTTAGTAGAGCTGACCGATTCGTAATACAACCATAGTCAAGCATAGCTCCAGCACGTATCAACAAACGACTGGTACTGGGTTCGCTATAAATTGCAAATAATGATCAAATTTTTCCTTTACTAATATGTCTTTTTCGGTGAATTATATATATTTTACATAAAAAGCGTGAACATAAAGCGCTCAACTCTTTCGACAAAAGCATCGTCATTTGGGTATTTCATAACCTTTGAATCTCTTAACGCTATAATAAAACCATATGTGAAAGCAATTAATTCGTTATTTGCAACTGTACACCAAGGACATGAGGACAATAATCCGATTTCGATACTCACTTGTTGCTATCACACTTGCTAAAATAATAAAATTTACAAATTATTTATTTCCAATGTGTACGCAGCTTTAATCTCTGTTCAATGAATAGGGAGAGTCATGTGCCAAATGCTTGCATTTGGCACCATTTCCGCCTAAGTACGTTTCTGACCGAGTTATATCCACAAATTGGCAGGACATTCACTTTTTCAAGTATTATCTAAGGCTATTAATTAAGCAGCAAGACAAAAAAATTCGACACTGTGATGGATGCATATGTTGGTGAAAATCGTTTGCGAAATACTAACTAACGACGAAACGTTACTTTATAATATATGACCCCGAAATAAAGCGACAGTCTTCTGTATGGTGCTTTGAAGTTGATCAACTCGCAAGAATTTTACCTACACGAATCACCGAGAAACAAATGGTCGCTTCGTTTTTCTTCATGACGAGTCATGTTGCTACTAAAAATACTGAAGGATCGAAGAATTGTTCACTACGAGTCGTATGTGACAGTTTGTACACCAAACGTATTATCAACTTCGTGTATCAAGCGACTAATGTTGGAATCCGTAACTTTCTTTGGCACTAAGTCTACCAGAACACACGACTTTTTTAATTCACAAAAATGTGTTTGTTAAAAAGGTAAGATACCTTACCACCCAAATTAGCACCAGGTGAATTTTACTTGTTGCCAAAAATTGTTTAATTTTATGTTTGAAAGCAATAAAGACGCAATGGTTGCTTCAGATTTGTCAGATTTATTATCGAAGTAGTCTAAACCATAGAATAAATAATAGTACTACGTATCTAAACAAACAAAATAAATAAGAATAAGAAAAATCCTTCGGAAATTGATCGGTTCTAGTAATCGCTACAACCCACCATAAGGCAACTGCGTATGTTGACTCCAGTTTATGTGATTCGAACGTATATATAACCCAATGTTTGAATGTATTGCGAGATACAACCTTAGGATCCTCATGAACGCTCGTCACTCATTGAGTGTGCAAGTGACGGCCACTCAAAGTGTATTACTAACGCAGAACATTGCGCCATCTTGTCAAAGCTCTCCAATCATTTTAATAAATATATTAAGGGATAAACATAGCTTAGCAATACAAACAAAATTGATTACAAATCATTCGATATTGGCATCCGGTGCTAACAACTTTTTATTTTCCTACTTGCTGCTTATTTATTCATTATAGAAAACATAGTAAAAAAGTGATCGTTATTAAATTTCATATTCAACCAAATCAAATTACTAAAAGACGAATCCATAGAAATAAATTTTAGAAACGTAGCAATAAAGCAAATGAAATCGTGTTTAACAGCCAAAGCGATAAATTAAAAACATTTATAGTTACATTAAAGATCAGTAAAATCTTAATATAAGAGTGACTGTGACACTAAAAAACGTATTGTGAAACTGTAAACTTTTAAAAATTTGACAATAGATGCAAAGAGCAACTTAGGACCATAAGAATTTATTTTTTTATTTTATATATTGGACTCTGAACCTTTTCCTATTCGCTTTTAATTTCATGTTAAAATAAAAAAATTCTTACCGAATACTAAAACGTCGTTATATTTTATATAATTCCTAAATGCATTATCACAAAACATTTTCTTTAAATGGTTTCCTTTTCACTGAAATACGTACTTGAGGAGTTCACATATATTGCTCTCCGAAGAGAAAATATTTGATCAAGTCTTGCAAACACCAGCGATGTATGCTAAGTGATAGGAATCCGTTTGTGATGGTATGGCCAATTTCTGCGTAGCATTTGTGATCTAAATTATATGAAGTTAGTTGCAGTTATCCACGGGCAGCAGTAGCCACTTATTATCGGATCGGGTCTTTCTAATAATTAAAAAAATATATCAATATCATTACAATATTTAATAATACTATACATAAGTTCACAGTTTCGTACGCAGTATGCAGGCGAGTCTAACAAACGTTATTATCAAATATAACACTTCTATTACCAGATATCTCGGGACATAAAACACCAGGTTGCATCATAAGCGGCCCAGCTTGCCCATATAATGGTAATATCGAAGCTCACGAACTTTTATATCAATAAAACAATATAAAAAGCGTATTGACAATAATTTATTCAGAACAAGCCTTCGGTGTAATGTGGAGTCGAAAATGTATTACATACCCGTACGTTGAAATTGTAGAACAGTATTAAAGTGTATAGAATTATTCACAACAAGTAATAAAGTATGATACAAATATTTTAACAAATAATTACACTTTAATATCTCTGTAGGAATGATTTATATTACCTTTTTTAATTCATTTTACCTTTTTTTAAATCTATATTTGAAGCAGTGGTTTAGAACTTAAAATTTATTCTGATTTTGTAAATTTGTCTTAATTGTTGTTTAAAAATAAACAATAAATTCATAGATGCCCGACAGTTCTAAATCTGTTATGGTATAGAGCTCTATGGGAAGGCAGGTGGGCGGCGGTAATCTAGTGATTACAAGGGAATTATCATCCGACGCACCGAAGAAGCGAACATAATTTTTCTATAAATGCATAATTTGCTTAAACCTTATTCAAGTGTTTGTTTATTCAATGTTTGTCGTATAAAATATTTACATAGATTTCGATGAATAATTTCGATTTAGATCTCCAATCAAATTTTTATTTTTTCAGAGAGAAAAACTGTTTCTACATAAATTATTTAGAAAACGTTTATTTGAAAATAAATTATAGCACTAAACACTATTACTATGCAATAAATAATAAAAAAAGAAAATTATTTGTATATAGTTGACTCTTCAGTTGTGAGATCCTCCGTCAAAGCTGTAGAGGATGTCAGACCAACAGCGTACACAAACTCCCAATAATAGAGATTTAGGATGTCATGATTGAAAAGCGTTATCTATCTACACGTACGTAATTGAACATATTTGATAATAAATTTAAAAGTAACAAAATGAGCTACAACTTCAGTTTAGTTTCACCGTGGAACACAGGCGTCTAATTTTTTAGAGGGTACTGGAGCAAGGAAGAATCCAACGCACTCCAATGCACACTAATGTCTGTTGGCAGGCTTCACGTTTCCGAAATATTTTTATGAGATGCAGGTTCCCTCACGATGTGTGTTTCTTCACCGCTGAGAACATTTACTAGGCGGTAAGACTTCTTTTCTGCCCAGGAATCAGCCTGGGTAGTCTCAAATAGCAATGCTTGCACTGCTGTGTTTGCACAGGCTGTGAGGTATTCCATCTTAGTCCTCAAAGGTGACAACGCATCTGTAACCATAGTTTGAAGTTACCTGCGGGTGTCCATGTTCTTCTTCTTACCAACTTTGATGAATAATATATAATGTCATCATTACAATTTTTTTACAATTAAATTTTAACGTAACGTAAGTAAGTATTACTCATTAACTAGCCCTTCCCCGCGACTTCGCCCGCGTGGAATTTATTGCGATTATATTTCATGAGTTTTAATTTTTTGCGCGGAACCATAATTCTTGTCCTGAAATAAAATAGTCTAAATTACTTATAACATCAGCTATCTGCCAGTGAAAGTCCCACCCAAATCGGTTCACAGGTTTTTGCGTGACTTCCCCGCATGGAATTTATTGCGATTGGATTTCATGGGTTTTAAATTTTATTGCGCGAAACTTTAATTCTTTTCCTAAAATAAAAGTAGCCTAAGTTACTCCTTATACCATCATATATTTTGTCAGTGAAAGTCCCATCCAAATCAGTTCACAGTTTGCGTGATGCGTGTTCAGTAGGACAGTATACCTACTAATATTGTTAACATCTTGTATAACCATGTTTCCAGCAAATAAATAAATTATTCGTCAGGTAACTTTAAGATCATTTGTCACTTCAGTTTCATAAAAAACTACGATTGGCAGAGCGCTCAGGCACTGAGCCATGGCACTGAGGTACCATGACTGTTTTTCAAAAATTTGTGCTATTTTCTTTTGGATTGCTCACACATTCTCAAGAAGTCTTTTTTTAATTTAAGTTTCATTTCAAAGATCAATATAAAAGCATAAGTAAAGTAGCATCTATAAACCACAAAGGTTTGTGAATGATCTACATCGATATTTACATAAGGTTAGATAAAGAATATAGAATATACGTAATATTACATTATGTTGCAAATAGTTTGAAAATCGCGCTAAATTTATAGTTTTGATAACTTAGGTAATGAAATAACTGGATGCTTGGTAAGTTATACGTGGTAGAGCCACATTGCAGCTATATTACGGTTGTAGCACGAATGGGCGACGACTAGGGTATGTGAGTGAACCGGAGACCCTTTTTACTGGAAACGAGGCATTCCATCTTAGTACTCAGGGGTGGCACATCTACGTTTTGATTCTTAATTGAGGATAAATGTAGATGTCTATGGGCCATGGCATCCACTTACTATCAATCAGGTGGACTGTATGCTCGTTTGTCACCATAATTTATAAAAAAAAGTTCATTCTAAGTATCAAGATCAGTGTTAAGTAGGAAATTATATTTTAATTTTGTTTTAATATTTTCTCGTGTAATGTTACTACGAAAGTTAGAGGGTAAATTGTTTATTAATCGTGGAACTAAATAAGTAGCTGAACGTTTACCGTAGAGGAGGCACGGGTAGCATAAAACCGATTTTGTGCGGCTGCTCGCGTGTATACGGAATGTTTAATTTTTTCAGTAAGTTTTTTTATCAAAGAATTGTGCTTTGAGTAAGCTTTATTTAAATTATGTATAAATGGGTAAAATTTTACAATGTTTAATAAACGTTTTCGCTTTGAAATCTTTCTTTCTTAACAAATGAGATGCGGGAAATAAAAAAAAACTGTGTAACTCGTAATAACCTCTGAAGAAGGCGGAGTTATAGCCGAAATAAGAATTTTAAATTTTTTGGTTTTTGGCCATTTTGACCCCCTAGGAGCATAATGAGAACTTTTTGTCCCTATTCAACCATGACCACCATAACATCCTCTACATGATAGGCTATTCAAACTGACTATGCCTAAAGTTCGAGCCACCCCCCATTTTTGTGGTTTTTGGCCATGTTGACCCCCTAGGAATGTAATGAGAACTTTTTGCCCCTCTTCAACCATAACCCCCAAGACACCCTCTACATGATAGGCTATTCAAACTGACTAGGCCTAAAGTTCAAGTCACCCCCCAACTCATTTCTAGTCTTTATCTTTACTACCAAATATAAAGCTGGTGTAGGTATATAGGTGTGACTTCTTTAGAATGTACGAGTATAATAATAATACCAGTCTTTTTGTAATTTCTACCATAGACAATATAATTTAATATTTTCCTTAATTTTTTTTGCTGGTTAGATATAGGATAATAATCAAACCACTTTTATTCCACTTAAACGCATGTTGAAAGTACTAAATTTGGATATTTATGCCAAGAAACATACCTCATTAATGTGAATCTCCTAAGAAACATAAACAAACAATTAAATAACCTGAGAACATTATTAAATAAAAATAAATACCATCACTGTCCAGTTCAAGGCAGCAAACAATATGAGGGCACAGTCATCGCTCCTTCAAGTGTTGACATTCGATTGTTTATCCCCGGCAACCATTACTGCTACACAGAGTAGTTGAATACCAGCGAAGTTTATTCGGATACTGCACATTTTAAACGTGGAAACACGAAGTAGATAGTAGCCTTTACCGTTGTCCAGTACAGTGAGATGGCCCTAGCCTTCACACCTTGCGGCATTGTTTGGTTGGTTCACAACAATAACCTATGAAGGTGAAATTTTCGTATTGCCGTTGTCTCGGTCATTTTCATATAAGTATTCACAAATATCTGTATGCTACAAAAGCTTAATGCACACATTAAATTTTAGAGGTGCGTAAATGCCCCAAACTCATTTATTCGACACATTTCGGTTAAGTAATGGCTGCGATTTGCGAACTTAACCTCAAAACAAACTTCCTTGCTATACAATAATAATTAACATACACAAACGGAGTATGTAAATTACTTTAAAATTTCAGTGAAATATTTCTTGAAAAGTTTGAGATTTACTTTTAATGCCACTCGAATAATTAAAAATTACTAAAAATAAAAGAAATTAAAACAAAAAGGACAAAATAAAATTTCATTCATTCAGTCTTTCAAGTGTTTGACGTCCAAAATCAGCCAGCAGTGCATCATAATAAATTGCGCAAAAAATTATTTTTTTATTGTTTTGTAATAATAATTAGATATATTAAGTTAGTCGTACCAGTAGGCCTAGTGTAGGTTGGCCCCCTACTAGATGGAGTGACGACCTGGCAAGACATGCAGGAAGACGATAGATGCAGGTGACTCAGGACCGTGCTTTGTGGCATTCCTTGGGGGAAGCCTATGTACAGCGGCGGACTTGACAATGATAATATATTAAGACCCCGCGAGTTAGCGGTCAATCGAGTTACGTTTAAAATGATTTATTTAAAATTTCGTATTGATTACGACGCTGAACACGGAATGTACTTATTTTGAATATCCCAATGTTTCGCTTTTGGTTGCATTATAGAAATACAGAGCTAGATTGATGTACTTTAACGAATTTAAAAATTTAAGGACGCTCAATACGTAGTAGTAGTGTACGTTATTTTTTATACTAACCGTAGGATGGCAGACGAGTGAGTAATCGCAAGTGAAAGCTGTGCTTCATAGATATCAACATCCATTCTTATCGAATGAGAATCATATTACGTTACATATGAGTTGACACACCTAAGGATTAAGACGGAATGCCTTATTACCAGTAAAAAGGTTCTCCCGTTCACGTTACTCAAAATACAAAACACAGCAACATGTCCCCACCGCAACGACCCCTGACAGCAACGGCCCTTTCCCAATCGAGTTGAACCAAACGTCATAAAGAATCTAACCACGACCATCAGAGTTACATAATCGTGCTTTTGCACTGGAGATCAACCAGTATGCAACCAGTGCCCGTACTATTTTATAGTGGCAAAATGTGGATACTGACGACACGGCTACTCCACAAGCTTAAAGTCGCTCAACGAGCGATGAAAAGATCTATAGGTACTCGGAGTTTGTATGACGGATAAAATTCGTAATGAAGAAATCCGCCAGAGAACCAAGATTACTGGCATAGCCTGCCGTGTTTGTAAACTGAAGTGGTAATGGGCCGGTCATGTTGTCGCAGAAGTGACAACCAGTGGAGTAGATGTGTTATGGAGCAAAGACCGCGTCTGGGCAAACGTTGTGTGGGACACCCCCTGACCAAATGGAGTGACGATCTGCGCAAGGTAGCTGGTAGAAACTGGATGCGTGTAGCCGCAGATCGGGCTAAGTGGCACACCTTGGGAGAGGCCTATGTCCAGTAGTGGACTGCCGCAGGCTGATGATGATGATGCATTAGAGATACCTCATATAGAGCCACAAGTTGATGCTCAATCTCCTCTTAATCTTCCCGTGTTAGTGTACTCTGACAATAACACCCTGTGTCTGAAAGATCTGAAAATCATATATTTTATGCTTCGACAATAATTTCAATAAATAATTTCATACTTAAACCACAGCATTTCAAAGACTGTATACATAAAAGGTTCAAAATAAGAAAAATCTTAAACGTTAATGAAATACCCAAATCGACAACGGAGAGCAGCATCACTTAATTCTGGTACTGAAATCGCCAATCAACCTGCCAAACGTGGCGATTATTACAAATGGCTATTCAAAGGGCTCAAAAATTACTAGAATGTTCCTCTTGCATATTTTAATATTTCGGGAAAGAGCTGACTATTTTTCAACTAACAATACAGGAAAATGTACAAGTAAATTTATTCACCATACGTAGATGCAATCTTCAACAGCTTTCAACTGGCGCTCGATAAACACATTTTGTCCTTGTAACAGCGGTAACTTAACTTCCACATCTGCGAATAACATCGTGTTTACTGCATCCAACGCACATTTCCTTACAAATTGGTATCGGAAATAAGCGTTTGGAGTGAAGTTGTTTCTGTGGAAAACCCTTATCTTGCAACAGAAGGCATGTCGAGTACATCGGCAGTCGACATCTTAGATGTTGTTAGACCACTGAAACTAGGAACTGATGCTTTGTGAATAAATAATTTCAAAATTTTAAAATCCGCAGTACTGGTTTCTTTAAAACAAAATTGACAAGTTCTACATGTTCTACATTATAAAAAATTTGGTAGGGTTTGATTCTTCTTTTTATTTAACAGTCTTTTATAATCCAATGATGGGTTCTTAATCCACCATTACCGATAGGCTTGACGAGCATTCTTCAGATGTTTTTCTGACCTCAAGAAGACCAAAGAGAATAGTCTTTTTTAAGAAAGTCCTTTGTAAAAACTCGATCTGACAGTTAGCGGTATCTATTATTACGTAATCTTATTTAAAATTAAAAAGTGGTGAAATACATAAAAGGTAATTCCACCTAATATTAGTCTATAATTAGTAGACTATAATTAGTCAAATCTAGTTATAATATCGCTGTGTGGTTTGTATTTCAGAATTCTATTCAATCCTATAGTGAAGACCCACAAAATAACCGGATGGCATAAGACTAGGGAACTATTCCTTTCCCTTGCTGTACGCATTGACCAAACCATTTCGTTCAAATACGTGAAATATCAACAACAAAATTGTCTGATGATGGAAGATGAAAATAAGAATTAGATGATGTTATTCGTTTCAATGTAATCTCGAATAGGATGAGCTCGAGACTGATAAGAAGTTTTAACCAAATGACGGCACCAAAGCGTGAAGTACTGCCGTTTCTTTGCAAAGACCAGGTCACTGCTTTAGCCTAAGACTTAATAGACCTCACAAAGTAGAGATTCGAGAAATATCAACCTCTAACAATAGAACGTCGTGTGTTCCAAAGTAATATCATGTGAAGTGGGATCCAAGGCGAGTGTGATGTTTTCAACGATGAAGTATTATTTAATTCCACCCTTACATCGCTTTGTACTAAATAGCAGCAGTTTACTTTATATTTATAATATTTTATACTTAGTTTATATTATTTCATCGTTACACGTGATACCCCTGCAGGATGTAGCGATAGCAATTGCAATTTCAGACTGGTAAGCGATTTAGATAATTTTTATAAGTGCGACCACAGGGTTTTGTAACATGTTGTATGTATATATACGAGTATATAATAATAATATTTTTTCCGGCCTATTTTAATTACAGCGACAATTTTATAAAACTATACAACATGCCACAAAGGTTAAAAATTAACACGTCAGGATGCGATTTTAGAGAGATGAAACCACCACCACACAAATAGCGATTTGTGTTTATCACGAATGAAGTCGGAGCCTGAATTCAGCCAGGAGCGACTCCACTTTGACCACTAGGTCTGATTGTTATCGTCGGTCGTGTGCGATCGTTTTTTTAATAAAATATATAAAATTTGCAATATCTTCAGATATAAAAAGTATTTATTAATAGTTCCGTCGCATATAAAACGCATCTGCATTTGATTCTTAATCGCAGATTGATGTAGATATACGTAGATGCTGCGGCCCTTAGATATAGATATCTATATCTAAGGGCCGCAGCATCTACGTAGTGGACTGTATGCTCGATTATCGCCCTTTATCATTAAAAAAATACGTGTTTTTAATTCATTTTGCTACAGTTGTTAGTATACGTGGTGTAACTTAAAGCATCTTGTCGCCTGGTGGTGGTACTGTCGCGGCGGACGCAAATAGTATTGTATTTAAAAACAAGTTACGTCTAGATGAGAGCGCTTCTGATTTGCTTGTCATGCACTTGTTGGCGCAAATTGTCCAGGATATGCGTGTTGGATTTATATAATCTTTGACAATTAAAACATAGATTTTGTTATTTCTTTCATAATGTTTTTTCCCGTTAATTTGTAGGCTCATGTAGGCTATGAAAAATATATTCAAAAATAAATTCGAAATTATATTTATTATATTGTGCTGGGTTTGATTTTATGTTATTCATTTTAATTTTCAGCTTTATGTAAGACATTTAATAACACTTTATTATGTATTAAATATTGGCACTCAAGTTACTCGAACAAATTTTTTTGAGTATAGGTTATCTATTACAGCATGTAGATCACCTGAACTCAGAAAACTTTATAGAGAGTTTAATAACCATTAACGCACTAATGTGTCATTAGTAATTACAAAAGAATCGAAATCTTAAGAGAATTCATTAACTACGTAATCAGATTCTTTGTATAATTTATCAATAAAATTAACTTATCATGAGGGCTATTATCTGATCTATTTTATAAGACAATAAGATACCATTTTATAAAAACGAATTCATATAAATTTTAAGTGTCCCTACTGGCAAACCATGAATAAGAAGCAGAGAAAAAAACAACAAAAATATTATTAGTTATTTAATGAAAATATTTTTAAGTACAAACTACTTAACAAGTAAGACAATAGAAATTTTATGTAGTAAGAGCACGCTGCAGCTGTATTACGTCTGCAGTACGAATTGGTTCGCTCGACCGGGAAAGCATTTATGCTACAGTGTTTCTTCATATGGTGAGTGAAGAAAATCAGATACCCTTTTACTTGTAAAGAGGCATTCCATCTTCGTCATGAAGGAAAAATATTTATTTTAAAAATTGTATTGACGAATGAATTTACAGTTCACCCGATGTTAAATGGCTACTGCAGTCTTTGGACATTTGCAACCAACTGCAAACGAAGAATAACTTTAAGGACTAAGATGTAATACGTCACATCCTGTAATTATACTAAATCACTATACTCTTCAGACTAAAATACAGCCTGGGCGGCAAAAAGTAGGTAGAGGTAAGAAGGCAGTACCTAGCCAGACACAAAGCCTGAGCAAAAAACTAGCACCTACCACCGAGTATAAGTCTGTTCTCTGCAAACAATTAAATATCTTTCATCTGAGCATACGCAACGCTTTACAGGCATACAGCGTCCTTCCCTGTTAAATAACATTAACTTCTTTGTTCAACATCGGAATTAAAAATTTAAACCAATAATAAAAATACTACAGCTCATATGTGCCCTATTTTATAATCAAATTTCTCTTTAAAACATTTCTATAAATCATATTTCTTTTTTATAGGTATTCCATAATTTTCTAAGAAAAATTGGTTCTATTTTATTTGTCATTTCAAATATACTCGTACAAAAATGCTTACATAAAGCACTTCTCAATGCCAACTTACGTCACTGAAAATGCCTGCATAAAATCGTCAGCGTAATAATAACGTAAACCAAATAAATAAATAAACTATAATAAATAAGTACGAATTGTATAGGTTGCACCAAAGATGAAGCAATGATATAGGCCACAAGAGACATAAACACAATATTAAGTGGACTTACGAATTTTTATAGTGTAGTTTTTATAGCTTTTAAGCCGATGATTATATCTATTCAGCTTGACTTAAATAAGAACATAAAATATTTTTATTTTTATGCACCACAAATGTAATTTAATTTTTATTTGTAAAACTTCTTACACTACAAATGCCAAAAATATCGTGCTTGAAAAAACTTTTTTAAATGAACATAGAAAATCTGCCTATATTATATACTGCCATTGCTTGAAATAGGGCTTCCCCTTATATTGCCTTATAGCGGTTGCGAGGCGATTTTGAGTTTTTTTTAATTATTTTCAGTTGTTATCAGATAGATACTGCTTCTCATCTCCTGTTTCAATTTCTCTATGTCGCTTCTTACGACACTCACGAGGTAGGTAGTGGATATTCTCGCCGCCACTGCTGCTAAGCAGTGCTATTTCAAATTGTGAAGTTGAGGCTTTAATTAGCTATAATTAAAGCCTCAACTTCACAATTTGAAATATTTAAAGCCGGCTTTTACCTGTTTAAAAATATTTCTTTACCTTAAAGCGTCAGTAGCCTAATGGCAGGGCGCGGACCGTGTACTCGAAAGGTCGTGGGTTCGAATCCGCCATTCGACTACTGTCGTGAACCACTTCTAACACAATCATTTTAAGCTTACCAGAAGTGGTTTAAGGGTATATTAGTAATGTTTAAGCATTACTAGTATTTTTATTAATTTCTTTACCCTTTTGAGTAGACTAAGGAATATCACAATCTAAATGTTTAAATAGTTACAATAAAAATTGATCCCCTATCTTGCCACCTTTAGGGCGGAATTTTTTCTCCAAATTTGTATGGAATATATGAAACCACCCTTGAAGTATAACCTATTTAATATAACAAGAATTATCATAATTTCGTTCACAATATACAAAAAAACGTCCAATCTAATTGAGAACCTTTTTAATGCGGCCAAAAATACTTTATTATTTATTACGTGGTAGAGCTATTTTACAGCTGCAACACGAATCGGCTTAGCCAAATATCATCGTAACATAGCCGGATAATGTTCTTGTGTTTCGTAAAGTTAAAGACTCTTTACTGCCAACGAGGCATTCCGTCTCAGTCCTCAGAAGTTACAACGCATATGCATTTTGATTTTTTATCATATAAAAAAGTCAGTGTCTACGGGCAATCCCGATAGTAAATGGTTGCAGCACTTACCATCAGATGGAAAATGTACGGATGAAAATTGATCTTTGAATGTGAAAAATTTAATTTGACGCGGGGAGTGTTTTCTTGAACTCCACATTAAAATTTCCATAATATAAATAACTAAAATTATAAATTTTCTAAGCCCCCGAAAAAAAAGAGCCGATGATCTTCAAACGGATGAACAGATTTTCATGAAACATATTGCTAAGAACACTCTCGAGTAAGACACCTTTCAAACAAAAAACTTAATCAAAATTGGTTCATGCGTTCAGGAGCTATGATGCCGGCTGTAGTCAGACACACAGATACACAGATAAACATGTATACAGATACACAGATACATAGTACACACATATAACACCTCTCTGTTTTCGTCGCAGGTTAATAAAACACATTTAGAGAACTAATTCGTTTTCCATTTTCAGATTATTAACGATAATTAATTTAAAACCGAATTGCGTATACAGTTTAATACATTTTTGATACAAATTTTGATGCCACTCTAAATGGCTCACTAAAACAATATTACGTGATATAGCCACGCTGCAACTATAAAATTACGCTTGAATCGCGAATAGGTCGTCTAGATCGAAGAAGGACAACACTCTCACAGATATTTTTTTTCATAGGAGAGGGCGCAAACGATCATACGGCTCACCTGGTGGTAAATGACTACCACCGTCCATAAACAACTACAACACTAGAGGAATTAATCCGAACAATTTCACAAAGCACTCCCTGTGGTAGAAAGAAAATGCAAAGGGATGCAACATCTCTTCGCAGCGCCAGTGAATCGAGCCGATCGGAGAGGACTCGGTCGTCGACTATTCGAGCCGCTCTGCGCTGGATGCTGTCAAGTTGAAGAAGCTGACACTGGGGAGCCCCAGCCCAGATATGGGAACATATAATATTATATTTTTATTTATTTTATATATAATATTATATATAATATATAAAAATTTAATATTGTATTTTTCTTTAACCGCGACTATTTTATTTATATATTACCTTTTCTTGTTATAGATATCTCATAAAGCAATACTTAATCCTGGTTCTTCCCCTTGAGTAGCGGCAAAAGTTGAGAAATCTACATCAGGAAACCAATTCAAAACATTGAAAGCTCTTATTAGATAAGAAGATGAACGTACAGAAATTGATATCGGTTGCTGATAATACTTCTTGTAGTCATCTTCTATTATCATGTTAAGATTTGAGTGCAGATAGTGCACGCTTCATACTTCTTGGTACTTGACATAGTTTACTAGATAAAGAAATGCATACTAACACAACACTGATATAGATCTAAACGAAAATTATATTCACTATCTCTTACAAAGGAATTTGCTAAAATTGCCATGTAAAATAAAAATTAAGGAGAAATTTCACGAATAATACTTCCTATAATATGAATACCTTAAGGAGGCGAGACGCAGAATATTTTACCTATTCATTGACTTGTGAATTCACAGGTTGAAAAACCTCGAGCTGAATCGGTACATGGAGTGATGGCCCATTGATTTTTGGAGGGAATGTAATTTTGTAGAACTAGCACCCCCCGCGTTCTATGGATTAATTAAGGTTCTGCAAGTACTAAAAATGGAACATATATAAATGTGTAACATATATAAAAACGGAACATATAAATATATATGAGACTGTTACGAAGTGATAGCATGTGTTATGATAGGCACAATCTAACTATGTTTTACATACCTTTAGCGCAACTAAGCATTGCCCCTCAGATTTCTTTACGCCCCTTGTGAGCTCACAAAAAAATCTATCCAAAAACAATTTTATTCGACCAGTATCAATGAAAGAAGCCGTCAGTATAGTTCTCATTAAACTTTGTGTGGAATTTTACTCATGTTCCCATCATCCTATAAAACTGAAATAGAGTATATTACTTAGTTCAAAGTCTAGTTTAATACATCACAAATGACACTTATCACCATAAAGGCTATCTTTTACATGGATTTTAATAATCTTCCTTACTGACTGTTGTATCTTCCACAAGTTTTAGCAAATAATTCAAACGTCACACTGCTGTGCACATAAGTCTTTTCATTTCCGAGATCGTTTTACGGAAAGGAAAATTTCCACTATACTGCCCCAATACGTGTTGGCGGACTTCACGTGTCTTAGAAAATTTTAAATCTT
This sequence comes from Parnassius mnemosyne, assembly GCA_963668995.1. Lineage (NCBI taxonomy): Eukaryota > Metazoa > Arthropoda > Insecta > Lepidoptera > Papilionidae > Parnassius > Parnassius mnemosyne. The sequence continues at coordinate 13,732,409 of CAVLGL010000079.1, read as the reverse complement.
TTTTTTTTAAAACGTTACCCCCACACTAGGATTTTCTCTTGTATCGTGGAGGCAGTTTACAAACATAGATTGCACGAGGACAAACATCCAGACCCGGAACAATTATTCGTAAACCATACAAATATTTGTTCCGTGCGGGATTCGAACCCGCGGCCCCCTGTGCAACAACTCATTGCTAAACCACTACGCCACGGAGCCGTCGTATGTTTTTCTATTCTTCAGACATGCAGGTTTCCTCACGATGTTTTCTTTCTCCTGTGAGCACGTGGTAAATCAGCATTTAAAATTACAATTAACAATTTTATTGGTCCCAGCGGGGATCGAACCGAGTTGCTCGCATACTATGAAATTTACACAGGCGCTTAGACGCTTTTTATTACCAGTATATTAAAAATACCTAATTCAGCGCCGTAAAGTCGATAAATCCTATCATCTAAGGTAGATGCCTATGTCTTACAAAGGATTATTTCTAAGCTGATGAATAGAGTGAGAAAATAGATTGATGATGCCTTTTCTACCTACCTAGGATATGAATTAACTCAGCATAAGCACCAAAATTAAAGTATATAATATAGTTTCTGCATTTTATTCATTAAATATCTATGGACTTCAGCATACACAGTGTCCCATAGTCATCTACATTTATCCTTAATGAAGAATCAAAATGTTTTGCGTTGTCGTTGCAAAGCGTTGTCACCCCTGAGGACTAAGATGGAATGCCTCATTTCAAGTAAAAATGGTCTCAGATTCTCTACACTCACCATAAGTAGTACAGCTGCATTAGGCTGCTATTTTACGCTGGTATTCTGTGAGAGCGTGGTCCTACCCCGGTCGGGCCGACCCATTCGTGATACAACCATAATATAGCTGCAGCGCTTCTCTACCTTCATATTTTGAAATCAACTATTATACTTGTTAAAAGATTATGTTGTTTTTATATCATACTTATTTTTTTAATTGTATTGTTTTCATTATATTATACTTACTTTATTTTGTAAATTATAACAAAGCCACCCCATAGATTGCCATAAAGCACCAGAGTCACCTGCATCCTTCTTCAAACCAATATCATATTCATATCTGTCCAGGTTTATTTTACTCATATGCAATTTGTGTAATTTATAAAACGACTGTTTGGCACGGGAGAAATTTGTTAGCGGCTGTATAAAATCCTTATAACTGAATGAAAGATAACATAATAGTATTTATTGCATAAAATTATTCAATTATCTGGGATCTATTGAATGTGTCGACATTATCAATACCGATTATCGGATTTATCTGTAAAAGGTCCCTAAAGTCGCATTCCCAAATCGAATAGCTAATCGATTTACCTACAGCGACGAACGTATTCATCACTCCCAATACACGGTCCATCAGCTGCCAAATGACCAACCGCTATACCCCAAATAAATAGGAAACGAATAAATTCACAGCCAAATCGTTCGATTTCCGTACAAAACAGATGACTCAATTCGTCACAGAGTGGACAAATAGCACAGCAATTAGTTACAAATTATCAACTATCGCAACACTGAAATTTATCCTTTAATTATAATAACATTACGGTTGATTTCAAAATATGAAATTTCGAGAAATAAAAAGAAAGTAGCAAAAGTTCAACAGATGCACCACGGACAAAGAGAAGGGAATCAATTGTAAAGGAACCATTTCGCAAGGTAAATTATATCTATTATATTATTAATTATATATTATCGCCAAATAATCGAATAGACGCTTTCGACATCTGCCGCTCGAATTGGCAGAGGAATATTTTTGTCACGTGTCCCATGCCACAATAGCTATAAATCCTATTGGTGTGTCGATTATTGACACAATAGGTGTCAAGCAGACAATAATTCACATATTATACTGCGGTTAGTGGTGCGCGACTGAAATCATTTATTTTCTGATTCGTTGAATATATTTTACATCTCCTTTTACATTTCGATATTGACTTCCTTTTTATTGCTCAAATATATTTTCCATTTTTATTCATCAGATCATTGGCTGCATTTGATATCATAATCTGAAGTCAGATTTCTTAAGAAATATTAACAAATGTTGACAAATAAGTAAATAAAGTAAATAAGTTGACAATAAAAACAATGTTGACTTCATAAATAGAAAATTAGAAACATTTCCCTGCCATATAGAGGCTTCTTTGAATCTGTGGGAATCCCTCAGGCTGTGTAAGGATTCTTAGATCTTAGACTTCTTAGATAATTTTTACCAACTTTAATGATTCTTAGATCCTTGAGATTCCATGAAATTGGCCGAACCAATTAACAAGATCGTTTCTATTAAGTTCTACTAGGGCTAGAAATCTTTGTCCACGAATGTTTACGTGGTAGAGCCATGCTGAAGCTATATTAGTATAGTTGTAGCACGAATGGGTCGGCTCGACCGGGGCAGGATCACGCTCTCACAGAATACCAGCGTAAAATAGCAGCTTAACACTGCTGTGTTTCGTATGGTGAGTGTAGAGAACCGGAGACCCTTTTTACTGGAAAAGAGGCATTCCGTCTTAGTCCTCACAGGTGACAACGCATCTGCATTTTGAGTCTTTATTGAGGATGGATGTAGATGTCTATGAGTCACAGTAACCACTTACCATCATGTGGACTGTGTGCTCGTTTGTCACCCTATCCAATAAAAAAAATGTTTTCCATACAAGAAGCTTCCCACAAACTGGCATTATCACCATCATAATTAGTAGTGTTACACATCAATCAAGTTTATGGTTTAAATTTTAACTAACCCATGAGTATATCTCCATATTATCCCGTGGGTATCGCAAGAGGTAACAAGGGGAAACTGAAACTGAAAAGGGCCTATATACTACCTAATAATTATGTTAAAATCCAATAGGGAAATAATTAGGCAAATAATAGTAATTATAAAATTATTCATTATTAGGCCATCAAAGGGGAAGCTTATGGACTTTTAGAGGGCTGTAATGATGATGAAGTCACTAACTACCGTCCTGAACCACCAGTATCTATCAACTCCCTAAATTTCTTAACAGATCATGTCTTCATCTGGTTACTGAGGCACACTGCATTTGCTATCGGTAGTCCGTTATTCAAGAATATGACAGACCCATTGCAAGTTCAACACGCATGATCAAGCTGTGTCAGATTTCTACTGTGTAAATCTTCCTTACAGATTCTATCCACAAAAAAGTTCTAAACTTAACCCTCTCTAAGGTCATTGATTAACTTTGAGCTTCCTCATACAAAACCAATTCTCAGCTCCAAGATTTAAAGAATACTAAATGTGCTGGAAACTACCAAAAACATAAATCTGAAAAAGTATCGGAACGGAAAAGATTCAGTATAAACGAAGTTCGGTCTTCGCCGATAAAAAAGTTTAGATCTGAACATAACTGTTTAATAAAATTTAACAATAGCATTTATTTAAATCTGAGAATATATGGCGCCCGTTCAGATCTCAGCTCCTTTATCGGCAAAGTCGACAACCCTAAACGTATAACTTGTTTTTTTAACATTTATGTTATTGGCTGGATATCTTTTATTAATCTTCATAAATAAATAACTTAAAACTTTTTTCTTGCCTTTACACTTCACTGTTTTCTGCTTTTAATATACCTAAGCTATAATAAATAAATGCTGACAAAAATGATTAGTGTGGTTAGTATACTGTACTTGACATTAATCACACCAATAACTTTGTCATCGCCTTGCGGCACCAAATATCGATAATTTGTAATTTTCTATGAACTTGATGTCAAATTTCAAGATACTAAGTAACCCAGAAGTAGTCTAGGTTTTTAATGAGTGAGGCAATGAGTGATAAAAATGACACTTAATAACTCAAATAATATAAAATAATCGCCATCTGTCGAAAGCCTGGAGTATACGTAAGTAGCTTGCTTATGTTATGGTTAAGGTTGGAGGCCGTGGTATTTCTGGCTTACCTTGTAGTCGCCTCTTAAGACACCCTAGGGGTAGAATGATGAGACGGGTTTTCTTAAGCCGCAATCACACGGCAAACATTAAAATGTTACAACACTGAAACAGATTAAGAAATTCCACATAAAAAATATTTGAGCAGCTGATTTCCTAATAGAAGTTTGCATAGCAAAGTCTTTAAGAATTGTTGAATTAAAAATAGCAAATTTAGCGTGGATAACAAGGAAAAAAACAATAATGTACGTATGTAAATTTGTAAACGCAATGGCCACATATGCTAAATATGAACGCAAAACATAAATTATATTAATTATATCACTTCTATTTTTTATAGGATAGGGTGACAAACGAGCACACGGTCCACATGATGGTAAGTGGTTGCTGTGGCCCATAGACATGTGCATCTATCCTCACTTGCGAATCAAAATGCAGATGCGTTGTTACCCGTGAGGACTAAGATGGAATGCCTTTTTTTCCAGTAAAAAAGGGTCTCCGGTTCTCTACACTCACCATACGAAACACAGCAGTTTTAAGATGCTATTTTACGCTGGTATTCTGTGAGAGCGTGGTCCTTCCCCGGTCTAGTCGACCCATTCGTGCTACAACTATACTACTAATATAGCTGCAACATGGCTCTACCACGTAGAAAATTCTATACGGACACGCGATCTACTAGACACAAATTAAACAAACCCATCAAATCTCAACATTTACTTAAAACATCCCACATTTTGTTATATTTATCGAAGGAATCGGCGCCGCCCACGCTGATAAAACACAATTATAAAATTAGCCGAGGCATTCATAACATCATTGACCGAAGAGCGAGGCACCTACTGCTGACCTTCTACATTGTTCAATTTGACTCTTGTTGACATTAAAGAAATACACGAATCATGATCATGTATTAAAAGATTGATAGTGTATATAAACTTTAGTCATGTATATTTGACAAATTTTAAGAAAAAATGATTAAATAAACCAGATTCTTACGAAGTATTCTCTCACTAGTGTCTTAAAATAATTCTCTTAGCAACAGGGAAACAGGGAATTCGTTGTGAGTAGAATAAAGATACTGAAAGTTATCGTTAAGATAAGGAGTACGTGGGTCATTTAAAATGCCTTTTATAGTAGTGACGAATGAAGTTTACGCTGAAGTATGTCATGAATATAACTAATTTTCAGATTTCACAACATTCAATGCAGATGACAGCACTGGTGGTGCTTTTTACACCAACCGTCCTAATATTTCTCAGGAACATGTCATCAAGTGCCGGAATAAACTTGTGCAAACAATATTTTGTATTGAGGACGACTAAATCTAGTCCAGTTATACTCCAGGAGACACATCTTTATAATTTCTGGGTACTCCCTTCGTTGCTTTAGTTACCATCAGAGACTTCGGCATCGACATATCTGACAATGTTTTCATTGACTGCCTCTTTAGTCTAGTGGTTGTAGTAGTGCGACTGCTGATCATGAGGTCCCGGGTTCGAATCCTGGGTCGGGCCAAAATATCAGTTATTGAGCTTTTCCATCAATAAATTCTCGGTAGCTGCTCGGAGTCAGGAAGTTGGCGGTGTCTCACCCCCGTGGTTCGAAAAGCACGTAAAGCCGTTGGTCCTGCAGCTGATCTCTTTCTGGTCGTGTCGGTTTACCGTCCCATCGGACTAGGAGAGTAAGGGAAGAGAGAGTACACAGGTACACTTGGGCACTATAATCCTGTCCTGCCGATGGCTGGTCACCGTTGCAGCTGACCGCCGTGACCCAAATTCGGTCTGGAGGACATTAATGTTTTCATCTCTGAATACACTTGGAAGAGAAGGCTAAATTGGGTCCTAAAAAGCTTGGCGCCCTCAGGATAGCGGGACATCATTTTCATGCTGATGCCACTTCCAACTTTAGAACCACTTTGGGCTATGGCACCATAGTGCCAGCTCTTTCAATTTTACTATTCAGCGAAGACCAGCCCAAATCATTTTTTTCTGACGTAACCCGTCAGACGCTGCGAAGAGCCCATTACCTTCGCTTTCGAAAAAATAAACACATTGATGTATTTACAAATTCCAACACTAAAGATAATATAAGATGAGTCTTATTAACAAGTTTAAATAAAATATATCATTAATATATATCTAAATATATTATTTAAAATACATTATATGTTTATAAATATATTAGTATACCGAAGGAAGTTAAGTTGGTCCTACTTATTAAAACTAATGGAATATATTTGTGATAGACAACATCCCGTAATAATTCACACCTAGGCTCAACTTTGGAGGTCATAAAATATTTTTGGCATTTTCCATAGCCGCCTCTCACAATACATAATATTTACGGCGGCGTTTTTTTAATCTAAAATTGTTTTATCAAAGCTAGTCTATATTTTGAAGATTAAAATTTATTTATTCGTGTCATTACTGTTTACAGCAATTAAATATACAAAAAAAAAACAATAAAAACATAATTATACAAATGCACATGACTTATAGATTAATTAATACAACTATTAAACTTATTATAAAAGGAATATGTTTCAGTGTAAGATTTAATGTCCGCTTACAAAAACGACACAATAAAAACTTTTGATAACAATAGACAAAATAGAGGTTAATCATAGACATTAATACGTTCAAAAGCCGGTCACGTTTCCATCGAATTTTACTAATACCATCAATTACTCCCTCTACATTTAGTTAGACAATTAACACAAAAAATGTAGCACAATGTACTTGAGTTTTACATAATACAATTCGCCAGACAGCGTGCCGCTGGCGTTGCTAAATAATCTGTCTCACAACGAGCTACGAATGAACTATAATTAATCACAATTAGGCGGGCCACATACAGACGGGATTCCGAACGCAGTAGGTCCATATAAAATCAAAGACCCGCCACACACGAACGGTAATTTTTGTTAGCATCAGAGACTTCGGCATCGACATATCTGGCAATGTTGAATTGAAGACTTGCATTCCGAATGCCTGTACGTTCGAAATGCAAGTCTTCCATAGATTTTGTATGAGTCGCAACACACATTCGTAAATTCTATACTGAACGCACTTAGTGTTCATCGCACGACCGAAGCGAGTACTTTTCGTAACCTTTCATCTTATTTTGTTTAATAACTCGTCGAAAGGTAAATATTTAATGAAATATTTCTGGAGAGATAGATCTTTTTACATAATATTGACTATCTTGCAAGCTTAGGGTGACAAGGGTATGCTCCCAGTATAAATGATACAGCAACAATGGAATCGCAATCAGAAAATCGTCGTCATTATACGCTGGCAGAATGTCTAGACTCAATGGCTAACATCTCGCAACTGAACCTTGTTATTCCGAAGGGAAATAAACATATATGTGTGATGTATTCACGGAATCCCGATTCAGGATTCCGAAACGGAACCCCGAAACGTAATCCCGTATTTATGTGGCCGGCCTTATACAGAAAATTACTCACTTAAGCCGGCCACATACATACGGAATTCCGTTTCAGGAATCCGTTTCGGAATTCCGAACGGGTCGGCCACACACAAACGGAATCCCGTTATTCCTTCAAAATTTCGAACGGAAAACTACCGTACGTGTGTGACGGGTCTTATACTTTATATGGACTTGCTGCGTTCGGAAACGGAATCCCGAAACGGAATTCCTTATGTATATGGCGGGCCTAATAATATAAATGTGAAGTTTGCCAACTCGCATTGGGGCAGCGTGGCGGACATTTCATTGCCTTAAAACCCTCCTAGAAATGATAGGAGACCTGTGCCCAGCAGTGGTGCGTATATAAGCTGTAACTTAACATGAATATAAACATTTACATAGTCAAAAAGAGAGTTGTAAATAAGATACTTTGTGGACAGAGAGTCTTACTACATTGTAAACTGTAGATTGTAATTTGTTTTTAGCCCAAAAAATTTAAATCAAAAAATTTAATAGTCTACATGTGCGCTAAATTAATCTAATTCCTTTAGGCATTTATGCATGACTGAGTATAAAGATCCGAACTTCTTTACTTTCATCACCAGAAAGCTCATTTATTATAAGCGAGTGAAGTCGAAGGCATTCGATAGTTGTAAATATACTTATAACTGATATCCCATCCACTATTATTTTCAATTATTTGCTAATTCGAGGTTCGTCACAAAGACACTAATGAATAATTATTTAAATACCCTCACATTGACTGCAAATTTTATTTAGCTGTACAATCTTGCTCCTTAATTACCACATTATAACTTCATGTAGTCGTAACATCTGGTCAGATCAAGGTCTGGCTATTGAGGAAATAATATCAAAGTGCTTATAAAAACTAATAAAATATTATTTCGACATCATTAAACATAATCGTGAATTTAAAAAAAAATGTTACAATTATCAAAGCATACAAAAACGAACGCACAAAAAAAAAACAATAAACGTTCTTAACTAGATCAATGACTTCCTTAATATACAGTTACTTAACTATAATTACGGCTTGTGCATTAACAGTATATTACGGCCGTATATTCCTACAATTGTCAGTAATTGATATTTTTTTTTCTAGTACGTTTTTTTTTATAGAACTAGCGATCCGTTCCGACTTTGTCTGGGTAAGATATATGAATGAGGCGTTTTCGATTTTCTTAAAAAAATCAATTTTACCCGATAAAATACTACTGCCTATGCCTATATCACTCCTAGAATTACTCTCTATACGTTTGTGAAGTTTCATTTTAATATATTCAGCCTTTTCCGAAGATTAGCCCAGATAGACAGAAAGACAGATAGACAGACAAAAAAAGTTAAAAATTGTTATCTATGTCTTAATAGCATGCAAGTACTTAAAGCTTAATAGAAGCCAGTTATTTCAATATTACAGACAGACACTTTAATTTTATTTATAGATTTGTGTATAGATGTAAAGATATTTTTTTCAATTTAGAGACTTTTTTGTACAAAAGAAAAATTGATAAAGTAAATGGGCGTTAATGATTATCTCAAATAATCTAAATGATTAAAAAATTGCATTAATGCAAAACACCCAGACAAAGCCGGGGCGGGTTGCTAATATACAATATAATACAGCTTATTGTATGGGTTATTGTAATGTCGTATGTAAAAAGCAACTATTGGAAAAGACAAAATGATCTTAATATGGCGTCCTATATATTACGATAAAACCATCTCGTATTCGTCGGGTGTAAAATCGCATCCAAGATGCGAGACGTTAGGTACTGCCATCACTGATCCCTCTGTCAAATGTGGATTATGAAAAATCCCTTTTTTATGGAATAAGGATGACAAACGAGCACACAGTCCACGTGATAGTAAGTGGATGCTGTAGCCCGTAAACATCTACATTTATTCTCGATTAAGAATCAAAATGCAGATTCGTTGGCACCCCCGTAAAAAGGGTCTCCGGTTTTCTACACTCCCCATACGAAACACAGCAGCATGAAGCTGCTTTTTTACGCTGGTATTCTGTGAGAGCGTGGTCCTTCCCCGGTTGAGCCGACCCATTCATGCTACAAGCATAATATACAACGGCTCTACAACGTATAAAACTACCCTTAAATAAGAAGAAATGATAAAACACCAAAACATTGAAACTTAAATCCATTTTACGGATTTACTAGCTGATAGGACTTTTATCTCACTAGAATCCTCCTGAGTAATGCGGTACATACGCAGAGAGATTTCTACATAATCAATATTTTTAATATAACTCCTGGAGACTAAAATAAAATCATCCATTCATCTATTCACATCCATTACAGCCTATAAAAGTCTACTGTTGAATGGGTCGGCTAGATCACGGAACGACCAAACTCTCACAGAATACCAGCGTAGAATAGCTGCTTAATTCTACTGTGTTCCGTATGGAGTGTAGACAACCGGAAATTCTTTTTACTGAAAACGAGGCATTCGATATCAGCCTTTACGGACAACGCATCTGTATATTGATTCTTAATTGAGGATAAATGTAGATGTATATGAGCCACAGCATCCACTCACAATCAGGTGCTGGTTTGACACCCGTATCCTATAAAAAACTTTGGACTTCTTTTCTTCCTTGAAGCCCATCTGGGTAAATACTATCATTTTAGCTATTTCTGTTGCCAAATAGCAGTGCTTGCTGGGTTTCATATTTAGTTTCGGTCTAAAAGGTATATAGAGAATTAGTATATTTACTGTAAGGCATTCCATCTTTGTCCTCAGTGATGACAACGTATCTGTAGCCTCCTTCGTATGAAGAGGTGTACATGAACTGCAGTAGCCAGTTACGTTGACGATAAGATCATATGTCACTTTAGTTTAAGAAATAATTGTGTTTAATTTTAACTTATTTTAAATTTCCGAAATATCAACGGTTTTGTACCACCCATGGTTACAAGGAGGTCTCTGTCCCGTAGAGACATCAATAATAAGGTAAAATACGTGTAAGGTACGTGATAAAATCTGCAAAATTATGTTCAATTCAGTTATAGTATTCGCGTAAATATAAGAAATCAAAAATACTTAAAAAACTGTTTTATTCTTTAATTCGGGCAACTTATCTCATCTTTAAAATCAAATGATTATTAGACTAACATATTAGGAGAAATCAATTAATTAAAGTCGTCGATAAATCAAAATTTCTTATTGTCGATAGTAAAATGTTCATAAAACTCTTTTCACGGATAATGCAAATTCTTTTATAGCGCTTTAAAATTTATTATTTATGGGAGACGAGGATTAGATATCGATGACTGATTTCAATTATTCGACGTTATAAAATATTATGTTTTTGTGATCCTAGATTAGTATTTTTTGTAATGTATAATTTTTCATATGAGAAATCACGATTGTATCTTTGGTTTAACTTGAATTGATTTTAAATTACATAACTGTAATAAACAGCATATTGTCCATAGACTTAGAATATTACTATCCTAAGTCTATGATATAATCTACCGAGGGTAGGATGGACTCTTTCGACCCAAATCATGCGGTAGTGTCACGCTGCAGTTGATTATGATTCCAGCAGAGAATAAAAGTAAAAAAAACTTATAGTTACAGCCTATATACATCTCACTGCTGCGGACAGGTCTCCTCTCATTTCTGAGAGGGTTTTGAGCAAGGAAGTGTCCGCCGCGCTGCCCCAATGCGTGTTGGCTAGCTTCACATGTCTCCGAAATATTTTTTTTCTTATTTATCAAACATGCAGGTTGTCTCACAATGTTTTCCTTCACCGCCGAGCACGTGGTAAATCAAAATTTAAAATAGCAATTAACAATTTCATTGGTGCCGGCGGGGATCAAACCTGGGCTGCTCGCGTACTGTGAAATTTACAGCGCGCGCTAACCATCTGAGCTACTACGGCAAAGTATACCAGCGTAAAATTCTACTGTGTTTGTAACCCCACTTAATCCTCAGGGGCGACAAAGCATTTATATTTTGATACTTAATCGATGATATATGTAAGAGTAGATGGGTTACAGTATCCACTGGCTATCAAGTATATTATGCTCGTTTGACACCCTTGCTAAATAAAGTAAAAAACAAATAAACTATTCACTAAGCCTTTCCTCTGGAATACAACTGTTATTCAGCTGTAGAAATACATTGAGAGATAATATTTTTAATAATTTTTTGTCTCACCTTAAGGAACGTTAAATAGTTTAACCTAATGAAACCGCCACACTAGCTGTAGTCATTAGAAAATTACAAATGTTGTACTAGATCGTAGGGCTCTTTTTGTGCCAAGGAAACTGTCGAGGTAGGTTCAATAAAAAAGCAATATCATTATCCCAGGACGTCAGCGGTCCACATCTATACAAAAGCCTTTATTATTTTCAGGAATTTTTTTAACCGACGAAGGTAAAGGGCTTCTTTTTATAGCTAGAAGTCCATCTCGGAAGATGAATGGTGTCCTTAAGTGTTCACAGTTCTGAAAACTTACAGTGTGCGTGTAATTTTAAATTTTATCGACTGTTATTCCAACGTCGATGGTCTAGATAAACAACACAAAACGGTACGGTACATAGAGCAAGACTACGAGCAATGCAGATACTAACGCTCTTTAATGAAGATGCTTCTGCTCCTCATGTAGACATGTAGGTTCCCTCAATAAATAAAATAAATAAAACGTTTACATTAACGATTTCAGTGATACTGTAACGGTTGCTGTAGTTGTACGCAGGATTTTAAAGAAAACGCGCGGCTCTAGTGTAGCTCTAGAACAGGTCGCGCGTTTTGCGATTTCTATCGATATTTTATCGATGTGACAATAAGATATCAATGAAGTCGTAAATACTACAAAATATCAAATGTTGCCAGGATGCATCTCGTTATAAATTCAAACGCAAATGTCAATAACAATTAAAATATTCATGAGTATTCCCCATTCATTCAATTTAATTCTTAAATTGGTGCCAAGCTCGTAGATCATGTTGATCAAATTCCTGATTTCGGAATAAGTACTATTTGATTGGGATATAAAAATTTATCACCGCGACCGCTAGATATCAATCAAGGCACTTATCAGGTCGGACTGGTCATCTAAGCTGATTCCATGATAAGCACCGGCATCTTTTATCTATATTTACTTTTTACTTTAATGGATATTAACAGTTCACTTAATGAACTTACGAGAGCGGCCACTATTTTTAAATTAAACATTCAATTATATTTTACGTTTAGAATATACAATCTGCAATACATATAATAGGTGTCTGCACGTATAGTAATATTAACGTTAAAAAAACAACAGGCACTGATCATAAGATTTGATGCTCATATGATCCTAGTAATGATACGGGTACTAGGTCAAATATACGTCTGCAAAAATTTCAGATTTTTCAGACGCCCGTATTCAAATTTCTGTTTGTTATTATTACTGTATTCGGCTTGTCAAAAATAACAGATTAAGAATCATCGCTCTTCCAAAAAAAATTCTCAATACATTTTTCAATCAAAATCACTTGGTGTTGTCGTATATCAAAACTGTCTAACCTAACCTAAGCTAATAGCTATACATATATCCTTTGGGTAATACGTTTTAAGATGTGAGACTTGAAATTTGCGCCAGCCTAGGCTAACCCTTAATCCGTTTAAACAAAAGATACGTAGTTTTGCACCGTAATATAATATTAGCTAACGTTAACGTTACCGTTACAGCTTATTAAAATCCATTGCTGAACATATGCCTCCATAGATTGCGTCATATGGTATATTTATATATGCGTATATTTTCTTTAATTGCCACGCTTGGCAAGCAGGTTGGCAACTGCAATTTTTTTTATTTTTAGTCCTTATCTCCTGGTTTGTTTCCCTCTGTCGTCTCTTACAACACCCACGGAACGATACTCGTATAGCATAGTGGATATTCTTAAACCGCCACTACACGGTATAATATTAGGTAGCAATTATTTATAGGTACATAATGCTATTTTGTATCGTATGACTTGTGTGAGAAGAACGAGATACCCTATTTACCGTTAGCGAGAAATTCCATCTTAGTCCTCAGGGATACCAACACATTTGAATTTTGATTCCTTAACTAAGGATAATGTAAGCATGTGATGGGCAAAGCATCCACAAACCTAGTTACCAGAAATATTACCACTGAAAAGCTACAATTGTGAGATACACAAATATAACTGGGGGTTCTATTCGAAACTGATCTCTATTACGAATGTATGCTTATCGTTAAATAACACGTAATCTATAATGATTTCTTACATGAATAGTACATTACTGAATAAAACAATAATTAATTTAATAACTATACCCAAATAATAATATAAATGACAATGAATACTTAATAAGGTCCGAAGAAATTTTAATCGGTATCACGTTAATATCTTAACCTCCCCGGGTAAGTTTTCGATGAATAACATTACACATTCTCGTTTGTCTTGAATTTGTATGAAGCGTGTTATTTGAATCGGTAAATTTATGTGGAGAGAAAGTTGGAATGCTGCACATGATTTGATAAAATAATAATGCTTCAATGTTTACATTTATAAAAACTGTTAAAGATTAAGTGTCACAATAAATCATATATTTGTTTAATTTTAATTTTTAATTATATATAGCAAAACAGGATTATACCAGAGCAGATCATAATGTGATGTACTAGGATATCATGTTATGTTGTGATCTATAATTGGTATATGGATGGTAGAACAACGATAGCAGAAAGCTCTCTTTGATTAGGATTCCATATGGGTTTTCGTCGCAGCAAATATAATAAAATGAGTATGATTTTGCGTACAATCCTCCTACCAATTTCTGCCGCTAAGTCGATATGTTCTTAAAATTAAAGGCTATGAACCTTTATATTGGAAACGATTGAAATGAAATGAAAACTAAAATGAAAACACTTTATTTTTCGACGTAAAAAATTTAAATTTCGTTTGTCACACGTCAAAATGTTTTTCAATCTACTATTTACTACTACTTTTATAAACATATCATTGTAGACAACATGGTAGTATAATGGATAAGCGTTTGACTGCGGCAGTTTGAGTTCGATTTCCTCACGGAAAAAATAAGTATCTGTATGAAAGTTACTTCATATATTATACGCCCCACTGTCGGACACAGGCTTCCTCTTATTTCTGACCACAATTGCAATTTTTTTTCTTGTTTCTAGAGATGTTTTCCTTCCTCGCCAAACATAATGTGAATTAGTACTTAAAATAACAATTTTCAACTTCAAAAGGAATGAACACGGGTTGTTCGCGTACTACGAAATTTACGGCGGTAGCTCGGCCCCTGAGCTACAGAGGCTCTAGTTTGTATGTGTCCGGTATGTAAGCTTTTCTTAGGGTTTCGTTTTTATACTTTTGCTTATATATGATTAATGTAAACACTAACTTTTCAACTTTTTACTAATGATGACGTCATCGATTCTTCTTAAGTCTCTACCTTCATCAAACATAAAAAAGTAGCAATAAACTCATAAATTAACATTTGAAATTGTACAAAGATAACATATTTATTGTTTTGTTATAATTTAGTGATGAATTAGATCACATAGCATAGAAATTCTACGAGAACGGTTGAAAATAATTGTAAAAAACATCTTTAAACCGTAGTGTCTGTGTGAAGTGAAAATAACTTTGTAATAATTGACGGAGTAACCTCGCACAAACTGTTTGCTTAAAATAAATCTAAACTTTAGGAAGACAGTGAGTCGTAGCAAAGCAATGGTCAATGCAAGGCTTATTGTGAATCAATTATATTAGAAATCAAATAAATTAAGGATACAAAAAATATAATCGTATCAATGAAAATTCGTGCTTAAACATTAACGATAGAAAAGTAATAAAGCATCCAGGACAAGTAAATGATCAAAAAAATAAATCACATCGTGTTCGCAATTCCCAAGACATTTATTTTTATCAGCGCACAAATAAATATCGTTGCTATTTTCGTCTTATACGAAAGTTTAAGCCACTTAATGGCGTCTTTAAGCCGATGTCAAACGATCTGACATGTAGATAGATATTTATTTCTCTCCTTTATGTGAAAACTCTTCAGAAAATTGACTCACATAAAAAAAAGTTTGCTTGAATCTCTATAATAACAATAGCGGAGAGATGCCTCTACCAAGAAGCATGGACTCAATCTCTTGTTTATTGTATGAATTGAACTTTTATTCATTCTTTGCAGCCTACTAAACTATTGACCATACGAGTAGTTAGGCCTCTATTGACTAATTACGGTTATATTACGTTAGTTGTTTTGCGTACGATGCTGCTGCTTCTCTTCTATTTCACTTATCTCTGTAGCCTCTTATACCGCGATGCTATGCTGAATCCCGGAAAATATATAAATTAATTTCACGTCCGATGAGTTTGCAACTCGACGCATCAATGAGTAACTGGGCCTCTGTCCAGTTTGTAATTCTATCAATTCGTTGAAACAAATATCTATATTTCTGTACTATTAAGAAATTTTCCTATTTTTATTATTCTCGTCATCACCACTGCAACCCTTCACAAGTCCTCTGCTGAACAAAGGCCTCCCCCAAGGAATGCGGTTATTCTGAGGAAAAACTGCCAAACTGCTTGCGAAGTATGGCGACTTTCGCAAACGCAATCTAAAATTCGAATCTATGATTATATACATGAATATATACCTTAACGTTATTCTTAGTGATAAATTAATTATTACGCTATGAATGTCTTTGCATCTACTGCGGCAAACAAAAAAACACACCTAATGATATGGAGAAGTACATTATCTTTCGCTGCTACTACTTGTCACCATATGTATTGATAGTAACACTAATATCACAAGAAATGGAAAAGCATAATTAGTAGCACGTTGAGTGAGAACCATTGTTTTCATAATGGAAATCATGAACTTCAATATTAGGAAGTGAAATATTAATTAAAAATTAAACATACAAAGAAAAAAGAGGAGCATACAGTTCTTAATGCTGATATAATCTTTATGAAGTTTATGTGTATTTGCTAATTATAGTTATGTAGGTTTTTTTTACCAAAACTTTGGCTTTCACTACGACATTAACTCCCATAAAAGTTATTTTTCTACCGACTTCAAAAAGGAGAAGGTACTCAATACGATGTATGTTTATTTTTTTATGTATGTTACCTCTTAATTTTTTTTTGGGTGAACTTCTCATGTGGTCCCATATAAATTTGATCACGGTCTGACCAATAGTTTTTGAGTTATTCCTAATAATTTATTTTGAAGTCGGCTGTAAAAAAAAAAATTTAGAACTAATTTATAACTAGTAAGACAAAAAGTATTTTCTAATACTGATGTTTTTGAAAATACATTCGTGGTTTTCCACAAATAACGCGCAAACAATCTGTCATAGCAGAGTTCCAGACAAATCAATTAATGGCGCGCATGATACGATATGGTAAATTTTATCACTTTGTTTGTATCTTTGCATTCCAAATTCACAAAGCGCCGGTTCCTGTTTACGAAAGTCACCTGCTTCCATTTCTAGCAAAGGAAACGTGCACCTTATATATTGCTTTTTGCTAGCATATTGTGAATTACTGAAACTAGATAGCTAGGCAATGCTAGAAAGTATTGAAATAAGTTAAATTTTAAAAAAAAGTATTGAAAAATTAAATTTAAAGAAACAAAAATAAATGACGCGTTGCCAAGTGAATAATGTTTGCTTAAAAGTTAATACTCGTAGTACACGAACAACTAACTAACCAGATTATTTTACCTTTTAATTAATAACCGTATAGTTAAAAAAAATTAAATTGTTTAATTAATAAAATAATTCAACTTATTGTCGTACCAATAATTCATTTTAGCCCTTTTATACTATTAAGATTAAATTTTTGAGTAGCATTTTATAACTTGGCTAAAAAGTTTACGTGAAACAGAACCTTCCTTAGAAAAACCTTTGTAAAAGACATACACTACTACTATGCAATTGCTAAATTTGGCGCAGATAGACTAAACTATTCAAATTCGTTTAAAAAAACTACAGTATTATTAGCAATAATGCTTATAATAATATAAAAACCTCGATTCAATGCTGATTCCCGGAAAATATATAAATAAATTTTACGTCCGATGAGATTGCAACTCGTCGCATCAATGAGCAACTGGGCCTCTATCCAGTTAGTAATTCTATCAATTCGTTGAAACAAATATCTTTATTGCTGCAATATTAAGAAATTTTCTCATCATTGCAATTCTTCACAAGTCCTCTGCTGAACATAGGAACGTGGTTAATCTGAAGAAAACACTATTAGGGTTGCCAACCCGCCTTCGAAGTATGGCAACTTTCGCAAAGTAATCAAAACCGCGAATATATAGTTATATACATGGCTATACACCCTAATGTTATTCTTAGTGATAAATTAATGATTATGAATGTCTTTGCATGTACTACAGCAAACAAAAAGAAAAATGGAATTCCTTGTAAACCTTTTTTAATATTTTAAACGTATTTAAATTTATACTTGTTTTTTATCAGATTTAAAATACAATTTTTAGGTTATTTTAGGAGAGAAAAGGTATTATGATCCCCATATTCATTATTTTGAAGCTTTTAATGTATATATATATATATATATTATAGATAAAACAAATTTCAAATAGAAAAACATAAAACCATTTTCAACAAATAACAGGAGTGATGCCAAAAATAAAAATACTACAATACTATAGATTATAAGTAGAAAACGAATTTATGAATGAACATCCCCTAGTTTCTTCAGACCGTTGGCTATTTGCCACGACCAATTTGCGTGGGTTAGAAAACCAAAAATGTCAGAGGTCGAAGAAAAAGTACTTTTAATGAAGTCAGCTAGACAATTCAGTTGATGACGCACGTATTTTATCTTTAAAATATTTATAAAATGGATCTATGTTCATAAGTGGGATTGTGAGGGGCTTTAATTATGATTATGATTTAATATAAATATAATATTTCGTTACCAATAAAAAGAGACTTCGGTGCTCGTCATCATAAATATGTTAATATTTCACTTGTGTGAAATATTTAAATTTTTTCAAATTTTCGCGTGATAGACCCATGCTGCAGCTATATAAGTAGTATAGTTGTAGCACAAATGGGTCGGCTCGACCGGGGAAGGACCATGCTCTCACAGAATACCAGCGTAAAATAGCGGCTTAACCCTGCTGTGTTTCGTATGATAAGTGTAGAGAACCGGAGACCCTTTTTACTGGAAATGAGACATTCCATCTTAGTCCTCACGGGTGACAACGCATCTGCATTTTGTTTGATGTAGACGTCTATGGGCCGCAGCAACCACTTACCATCAGGTGGACTGTGTGCTCGTTTGTCACCCTTATCCTATAAAAAAAAATATAAGTCAATAATAATAACTAAAAGTTTCACAAAACCAAATATACGACCAGTTTAGGACACTTTATCCGGGTGGTGGCGGCGTAACAGTATCCACTGCCCCATATCATCCCGTGGGTGTCATAAGTCGCCACGGAGATATGACGGGGTGGGCACCAGCACCTCCCTGATAACAACACAAAAATAATAAAATACTGCGGTTAGTAAACCGCCTGCCAAGTATAGAAAATATGGAAAATATCCATTTGAGACAATCTATGGAGAGGCCTATGTTCAACAGTGGATTTTGATAGGCTGTCGTAATGACGGTGATGATGATGATATAGGACACACTACTGTCTACTGTTATTTAAACTACTTCTTGCTATGACCAGATTTATAAAATACTATTCGATATTATAATTTGCCTCTCATTAATTAATTCAATTTAGCGCGAATAACATGCTTCCTCATTGCATTGCGTGATGCACAAATAGTTCCCCCACCTCGGTCTATCGATTCAAAATAGACAATTACCACGAGTAATTCGCCATCGCCAATAAGCCTGCCAGGTGTGGCTAAGACAATTCCTTCCTACAACGAAAAAGGTCCACGTCTGGCTCGCCTTCACGGGGCGGTGAATAAAAAGTATAATTAATTTTGTAAAACAAACGTAAATTTATATAAAATAAACTGTCATAAAATTTAGACTTGTTTTAATTCATTAATATATATAAAACTACTAACGTATAAACCCTAAAGTGACGTCGCTAGATTACATCACTATCGATAAGTAAACTCTCCACCAAGATATCTGAGACGCAAATGTTGAACGTTCAATGAATGAAGAGCTAGCATTCTGGCAGGATTCCAAATAACGGGGGCGTGCGATTGAACGCAATTTTGCAAAGAGTTTCAAAAATAATACGAGACGTCATCTATACTTCTATACTTTATTATTTATAATATAATAAAGCGGAAGAGTTTTGTTGTTTCTTTGTTTGTTTAAACGCGCTAATCTCTGGAACTACCAGACCGATTTGAAAAATTCTTTTTGTATATTATAGCCAGATTCATGTCAAATAGTATAGGCTATCTAGCATTAAGCTATATCACTCAGCTAGCCTTAAATATGGATATTTGTTAAGCAAGTCAGAAGAAAAAGCACTCCCGTAATGATTTATCTGCGTACGCTGGTGTTATCGTTAGGGATACGTAAATACAATGTTCTAAAAAAATATAGATCTTTACTCCATCTAAAAAAAAGTCCACGATGCCATATGTCTATTTCTTATACATAAGCCATAATTAGGTATTTTGTGACAAAAAATTGAAAATTTAAAAGTGATTTATATATATTGATTTATATATATATTAGGCATGGCCTATTTATCCTTACGAACGAAAGTTACTTTATCATCAAGACAATTTTATGAAGATAAACTTTGTACTTTATACCATGTTATTTGGACGCATAGTTTAAGAGATAATGTAAAATTAAAATAATTCAATACTTGGCAGGGCGCGCGAACGTCACATAAACCCTAGCCGCCCGGTGAGAACTGCGAGAACTGCTCAACCGGGAGGGGGAGGGAAAGTGGATAAAACTTAACTTCGCTCTACATCATACATAATATGCCGACAGATAAAAGTACTCCATTAATTATGCCAATTTATCCATCCATTGCTATCAAATAAAATATTTAATTGCAATTATAAAATGACATGTAATGACGCGGGTGAAACCGCGGGGCACAGCTAGTATGGTTATAATATGACCAATGTTATAACCATATGACGTCTGGTATTATTTTCTCTTATTAGGTACCGAGTAATATAAAGATAAAATGAACACCAATACCAAAATAAAGGTAACGATTTTACCAGACTTCATCGGAGTGACGACAGTAAAAATAAAATATCGTTAGAGAGAGGCCACATGTTTGTGAACATTTTTAGTATTGTAACCATCATTATATCAAATCTCATACTAAACCACAAATCCTCACAAGAGACAAGTTAGTGCGAGTAGGACTTGCTGAATTATCATTCAGTATAAACTTAAATAAGTATATAGATAGTTCATCCATCCCGGAAATTATCGGTATCTTACCGACCACTGAACATTACTCTTACAAAAAGGTAAGTTGAATTTAAGCGAAAACATAATTGTGACAAAAAAAACATAAAAGTGGACACATTATAAGGGTTCCCGAGTTCTAGGTTTTTTCTTTTAAAATATTGAACTCTAAAAACATCCTAATTGCAATAGAAAATATAGCTGGATATCATCATCTGCTTAGAAACCATTATTAATAAAATAATTCTAAATCAAAGTATACTATTGCATGACTTCTAGATACTATTAGACACTACAACAGATCACTACTATACTTAATCTGCATAGATGGGATCAAAATTAATAATTAAAAACTGAGGGTAGCTCGAGTTAACTATGGCATCAGGATTCAAACATCTTAATCCCCTCCTGGCGAATTGGCGGAGTTATTTTTATAGAATAAGGATGACAAAAGGCACATAATCCACCTGATGGTAAGTGGATGCTGTGGCCCAGAGATATCATTTGTCAAAGAAAAAATTAAGAATCAAAATATAGATGCGCTGTCACCCCCAAGGGCTAAGATAGAAACCTCGTTTACATTAAAAGGGGTCTCAAATTTATATTTATAACCACTTACATATTGGTGAATTGTATGTGAATACTTCGCTTCGCTTTAAATTCATTTTTCAACATGTTTGTTGAAACCAATCAATATAGTAAGATCGAACAAACAAATATCGGAAAAAAGCAGTATTTTAGTCACTGGCGTCGACTCGGCTCGTTCGCAGACACACTTTCCATTGACGGTAATATATCATTCACTGCAGTCCTGCACTCAAATCGGGAACACTTATTTCCCAGTATCGTAACATGTGCGAAACCATAAATAAATTTTATACGTTTTGCAACGATAAAAGCTCTTTTCAGTCTATTTAGTCAGCACTTCTAAAAGACATCCCTAATGACCTAGTTTTATTCAGATTGCAGCGACTTAAGTGCGGTTCCCATAGCGCTTTATGAACAGTTATCTTAATATTTATCTATTTTAATACCACATACAAATTTACAATTTTAAATACTTAGTTTAAAATTTCATGCTTTTCTGAAAATGAAAAGATGTAATTAACACAGTTGCTTAAAAGTTGATGATTATATGTATAAAACAAGAACGTAATTAAAACAACATCTACAATTCCATTTTAATGATCTCCAAAGCGTTTGAAGAGAAAATAGACGGAAATAAAAAAACGGTATGAATGTTCAGTAGCTAAGTATTAAGGCTGCGACGTTGCGAGGTCGCGGGTTTAAATCTCGCACGGAACAATTGTTGTGTTGTGTTTGGCCTACAAATAATTGTATCGGGTGTTAATGTTTGTCCATATGCAATTTCTGTATGTAAAATTTATCCACGGTACAATAAAATAATTCTAATGTGAGTGTAATGTTTTCTTTTTAAAGACTGCATATCTTAATATATAAAAATCCCATATCTCAATGTTCGTTGACTAGCGTCATCTCCGAAATCTCTCAACCGATTTCAATGAAAATTTGTTAGTATGTATTGCTTGCTCCAACTTCAAAGATAAGTGTTTATACCGATAAGTGACCATCAATAATTTTAGTGCAAATTTAAAGATTCAATGAATTTAATTAAATGATGTAAATTCAATGCAATCATAGGCTCGTCGGAAAGGACAGAACAAACTAGGCCTGCTAGTAAATACATACACAATATCGCAAACCTTCTTTATAGAATTGTAAACAAACAACTAACTGCTAGATATAACTCTGATCTTAAGTTAGGAGGTCTTCCAACAATCGCAAAAGCACGCACTTTTAAAGCAGCGCTCAGAACTTGTCTGAATATTTTATAAGTAACAGCCTATAAATATCTGTTTATTGTGCATAAGCCTCTTCTCGTCAATGAGAGAGTAACACGAAGAATTGAGTCATGTTTATAGCTGGCAATATCTAAAACGTACATATATACTGTGAATTTACAAAAGGAAATATTAAAAATAATTCTGAGCAATACTGCATGATTAGATCATTTGAATAAATAAATAGATATTTTTTTATTGCACTCAAAATAATTGTAACAGATTAATGCCGAAAAGGCATTCTCTGCCATCTTTTGGAGTGTGGTGAGAGCTATTGGTAGAGCCACAACAAAAAAAACTAGCTCTTTAACATATTATTGAAAAAGTATAATCTTTAAAATATAATATATATATATATATATATATGTTATTTAATACATACGAGTATATACACTAATACACTAACTGTATAATAAAGACCGTCTACAAATTGAACGTGAGATCTAGTGAAATTTATAAAAGTACAACTTTCAATAAACGTCAAATATAACGCGTTATGCATTTGAATCTTCATTATATTTTTTAATCGTTAAAAAATCGAATAATATTGAATTTGTACTACAAATATATATTGAGATCCAATTCCAACGATTAAGTTCATTGACGTACAAACGTACATAAAGGTAACACAAACAATCTTTTAAAACACTACACCTCTAAACGTAAAATTATGTTAAATTACAAATATCATATCCATTGACACAAATTCCAATCTTTAAACATATATTTGACTTTCTCTGGATCCACAGCCTCATAAAAATAATTGAACGTAATCAAGAGACCTTAAGAATTGCCGGATTACAGAAATCGAGAATTGAGTGAAGTAGGAGTAAGGTAATACTGGAATGAAATAATACCTTTTAAATAATTGTGTAAAACTGTATTTACGGTTTTGATCGCATTTAATTTACTAATTTTAATTCCCGACGTTTCGAGTGTTTTACAGCATCCCATGCGTGTCACGAGGGGGACTGAGGTATTTGACGTACCGATGTCATAGTTAGCCCGGCTAACTTTAGTGTTTGAATATTAATTTTTTGTCCGATCTACGCAGAATTAGCTTATAGTATATTGAAGTCTTGCAGTAGTATGCTTGGATTTGGATTTAATTTTATCTACCGACTTTAAAAAGGAGACGGTACTCAATTCGCCTGTATGTTTTTTTTGTTTATGTGTGTTACCTCATAACTTTTTTCTGGGTAAACCGACTTCGATGATTCTTTTTTATTTGAAAGCTGATGCTTCTCATGTGGTCGCATATAAATTTGGTAATAAAGGTT
Source organism: Parnassius mnemosyne (assembly GCA_963668995.1). NCBI lineage: Eukaryota > Metazoa > Arthropoda > Insecta > Lepidoptera > Papilionidae > Parnassius > Parnassius mnemosyne. The sequence goes on along the minus strand of CAVLGL010000079.1, from coordinate 13,708,464 downwards.
TGACCAATAGTTTTTGAGTTATTCTTAATAATTTATATTGAAGTTGGTTGTACAACATTTTTAATTTTTAATTATTAATTATAGAATCCCAGGTAGATGGCGGCACCCATCCATCTTCTCAATTGAAATTAGGGTGTTTTTTTAAAATTTCAATAGCATTGCGAATCATTCTTGGTAGAAATCGATGTTTTTTTAGGAGGATTTGTAGTCTATTTGATTTGAAGTCTGCACTTCCCGGGACGTCGGTGCTTCAAGTCAGCTATATGTCCTTTTACACGGGTTTTTATAGATTTCTAGAAACGTCGAGAATTAAAATAAGAAAATTAATCGCGATAAAATCCGTAAATATATTTTTTAATGTATAGTATTCGCGTAAATATAAGATATCATTATTTAAAATAATATTTTCATAAGCTACGGATTTTACCACATTTTTAGCATTCCGTGCCAAAGTTATCAAAACGAAACTCAACGGATCTCTTCAGTGTCGCTACGTCCGTCTATTCTCCTGAACCCCTCAGTACATCTAGATCGAGTTAATATTAGATGCTTAAGCAATAACGTATATTTATATCTATTTGCCTCTATTTCATACCTAACGTCAAATATTTTGCTAGAAAATAAAATATATAAATAACGTCTGAACCACATTTGGTTTTATTAAGTATTTATAATAATTCGTCGTTGGTAAGTTTTTGGAGTTTACTTCTTAAAAAGGGTTTTATATATCGAGCACGTTATGAAAAATGAGATTTATTTATTAGGGTTCCGTACCTCAAAAGGAAAAAACGGAACCCTTACAGGATCACTTTGTTGTCCGTCTGTCTGTCTGTCTGTCAAGACCCTTTTTCTTAGGAACGCGTGGAGGTATCAAGCTGAGATTCATATCAAATACTCAAGTCTACTGTCCCTTGGAGCTGTGAAAAAATAAAACTTCAAAGCCAACGCAATCAACAGATACAGCCGTTTATGCCCCAAATTTTCGACATTCGCAAGGGAATCAAAACCTACAGGGTACTTCCTGTGAACTCAGAATCTTAAAATTTGGTACGAAGCAACGTATTGGCACAGATAAAGGAAAAATTGCGAAAAGCATAAATTTTTAGTTACATAATATAAAAAAATATTTTTAATAATTTTAAACTTATATACCTACGGATTTGTTCGGAACCCTCGGTGCGCGAGTCCGACTCGCACTTGGCTGGTTTTTTTTATTATAAGATTACAACAGATAGGTTATAAAATCAAGTATTACTCGTAACAAAAAGTGAAGTCGTTATGGTTTTCTTCTACATACTACAACATTCTACCTACAAATAAACTCGCGCATCTCATAGCGCGAAATGAATAATGTAATAATATAAGTCACATATTTTATGTAATATAATTTATGTAATATATTTCATCATATCAATATAAATAAAGATATAGATTTATTTACTTCCTTTGCCTGGTGTATTTATTTTAAAACAATGAACACGGGCACCCACGACTTTTTCAGCCACCAGGGCGGCACCACTTAAAACTGAGGTAATAATATTTGACAGATATAGCGGGAAAGTTAATTTGTTCGGAAAATGTAAAAGTTAAAATTTCTTTCTGTAGTATTAGCTATATTTTATATTAATAAGATATAGCTAATACTACAGAAAGAAATTTTAACTTTTATATATTTTTATATTAATAATATTATATTTTATATTAATAAGATTAAAAATAAATAAATCAAACCACAGATATTCATAAAAAGTAGAAAAGTTAAAAAAAGTTTAAATGTGCAAAAAAAATTAAAGAGCAAATCACTGAGGCATTGTTATGTGTATTAATGTAATACTTTTGAAACTGATAAAGTTTTATTAAAAACTAAATTCTCAATTAAATCACATTGTGTAACAAAAAGCTTTACCTCAGTGTAAACTAGCGACATCTGGTGAGCAGAAAATTATTAGCCCTCATTTGTTTTTCAGGAGTGAACGAGTCACGCGTCGGAGCTGACACAAACAATGTTTTAACTGACGTAACAAATGAAGTTTAAAAGATGTGTTGTCATCATATGTGAGCACTAAGATGGAATGTTTAATTACGTTAGTCGAGTTATACTGGTTATACTCTATTTTCTTCAGTGAGATACATCAGTTAAAGGATGGTACAAATCTCGACGGACTCCCAGGCAAAAATGAAATCCCACCTCCTAGAATATGTATGACTATATTGAAGTAAGAGTAACAAACAAGCGCACAGTTCATCAGATATTAAGTGGATGCTGTGAATCTTAGACACCTACATCTATTAACAATTAAGAACCAAAATGCAGATATCTCTGGGGGCGTAAGATAGAAGCCTCGTTACCAATAAAAAGAGACTTCGGTGCTCGTCATCATAAATATGTTAATATTTCATATAAGTGAAATATTTTAATTTTTTCAAATTTTCGCGTGATAGACCCATGCTGCAGCTATATAAGTAGTATAGTTGTAGCACAAATGGGTCGGCTCGACCGGGGAAGGACCATGCTCTCACAGAATACCAGCGTAAAATAGCAGCTTAACACTGCTGTGTTTCGTATGGTGAGTGTAGAGAACCTGAGACCGTTCGGACCGAGTGACAACGCATCTGAATTTTGATTCGCAAACGATGATAGATGTAGATTTCTATGGGCAACAGCAACCACTTACCATCAGGTGGACTGTGTGCTCGTTTGTCACCCTATCCTATAAAAAAAGTATTCTATGCGACTGTGATCCGTCCCCAATCGAACCGACTTCCGAAAGCTTCCTGTATCATGGACCGCTCTATTGACACAATTCTTAATGGCACAGTCATAATTTTAAGCAGTATTTTCTCTTAAGGCAGTTATTAGGGTCCATTTTAAAAGTGACCTACTTCAGAAGCTTTGTTAAGATGCTTGCCCTACTTTGCCTTTGCATAAAAAAGCTTTTCTTGCAATATTTCATTTCATTTACTAACAACTTTGGAATATACACGTTGAAACATCGCTATAAATTACTTGATTATTAAATGTTATTAATAACGTAATTAACTAATTATATTGTTGAAATAAAATTAAAAGAAAATTCGAGAAGCAGCTATACAAAGCTGCAGCGCGAATGGGTCGGCTCTAGCGCGGAGACCACGCTTTCACAGAATACCATCATGAAACAACAGAATAAGGCTGTTGTGTTTTGTATGGTGAGTGCAGAGAACCGGAGATCCTTTTAAATGGTAAAAAGGCATTCTATCTTAGATCTCAGGGGTGACAGTGCATCTGAATTTTGATTCTTATTCGATAATAGATGATAGATATTGCGAATTATTTAGAAGACATCGCCTAGATGGCATCAAGGGTGGGGTAAAAAAGCGTTATTTAAGTTTAAGAAATAATCATAGATAATTTTATTTTATTCATTTTTCGATTAAAAATTATTTCGGATAAACAAACGGACAGACAGACAGAGAAAAATTTTAAAAATGCTCACTCATCTCTTAATGGCATACAAATAACCGCGTCAACTCAATAAAAGGCAATTATTTAGATATCACAGACAGGTGATTTTATTTATATGTACACATTTAGAATCCATATGCTAATTTTAAAGTAACGGCTGCTCTGAGCAATGAGTTGCAGCGGTAAGGGCCGCGGGTTCTAATATAAAATGTATGTTTGTAAACTGCCGCCTCCATACAAGAAACAATCCTAATGTGAAGGTAACGTTAAAAAGAAAGCAAGCATAAAAAAGCTTTTCTTGCAATTTTTTAATTTATTTACTTACAAATTTGAAGTATACGCGTTGAAAAATCGCTATAAATTATTTGATTATTACCTTTTAATAATAATACGTTGTTGAAATAAAATTTGTAACCGGCCATGTGCGAGTCGGACTCGCGCAAGAATGGCTCCGTACTATTACTATTATACGTGGTAGAGCCATGCTGCAGCTTTATTATTACGGTGATGTGTGTTATTTTGACCTGAATGCAGATCTTCTTGACAAATATGGTCGTCTTCTTAATAACTGCATTCGATTCATTTTTAATCCTCGTAAGTATGACCATGTGTCTACTTAACGTTCCCAACTAAAGTGGCTTCCCATTCGTCAGCGACGAAGTGTGCGCGCACTCACAACCCTATACACCATTCTGATGTCTCCTACTACCCCTTCTTACTTAACTTCTCATTTTCAGTACCTTTGCTCTAGCCATAACAGAAACCTGCGTTCTTCGAACAACCTATTACTAAAGTGTCCCTCTCATAAATCTGGCTTCCTACATTCTCCTTCACTGTACAGTCTGTTCTTTTTTTTCAACTTCTACCTATATTATGGATCATGAGATACGGCCTGCTAAGAGACAAACGGACCGACGGACGGAGGTAACGTTAAAAGAAAGAAAACAAAAAAGGGAAAATATGTTATTATTTGCTTTTATAACATATAATATGTACAATTTCACGCACACAGTTACATTATAACAATATCGCTCGGTGACAGCGACAACTTGGATACAGATTCGGATCAGTTGCCGGACTGATTCGCATATTGTATGTGGGTGAGCATTCTGTGTTATCAACACAGTATGCTCACCCTCATCAAATCCGAAACAACACGGCCGTTATTATTGTATTTTTTAGTTTAAATAAATAAATAGGAAAAATGCGATTAAAATTACTTATATATAAAAGCATCTTTTTGGAAATTTGACGTGGCAGATCTTTTTTTCCACTGAAAACTGAAAGATTCGGCACTTTATTCAGCTTCGCAACTAGATTTAGTCCAGTGAGCAGTGCGGCAGCAACTAGCTTTATTTTACGTATAGGACCGCGTGAACTTATACTTTGACATAGGGGAACGCCTGCGTATGGCTACTCCCCTCAGGTCAGGGAGTGTCCCATGTTGTGTTTTTTTATTCAGTTTTGGGTTATTTATATCTCTTATGAAACTAGAAATTGAAGTAAATGAAAAAAAGGAAATCTTAGACACCATATTAATCACTATTTAATATTTATTCCTGAGCCTACATCCTTCGACTTCCTACATCTCTTACCATGTCGTCACCCATTTCGTAGGAGCCACCTACACTTCGTTTACTGGTACAAAGCTGCCACTCGGGTTCTTCAGTTGTTAGATACTTCATTTTTTCGGTACTTACTTTAATCGATTTGCAAAAAAATATTTTAACTTAACTTTGTATGCCCACAGGGTAGGACACAGTTAAACGTGATTATATATGTAACTAACATCTATATAATACCTATCATAGGTATTATATAGATACACGAAATAAATGGTTCTGACTCTGATTCTAGTATTTTGAGCTATATAGCCGCCCTATACGTGATCGTGCTCTGTGTCATTCCTTGTGGGAGGTCTATGACTATATCTTGTGATGAACTATGATAATATTTATAATCCCACTTTGCACGTACGGAAGCATGCAAAAAAGATATAACATAAGATTTTTGTGCACAACAAGAACACTATAATCACGTGTGCATAAACTGTTCCCCAACAAAAACGAGCACTACAGCTTAATCGACCAGATGGCAAAAATTAGGGGCTCTTTTAATATACGCTGACACAGATACAAAATGAGGCCACACAAACACATGCTAGTGTAAAAACTGTCTACCGCTAAATATACGAACTTCACACATTATCCCGTAAAGGTCTTTGTTACACTTGCGAAGGATTATCAATGACGTCACGAGTGGCCCTCCAAAGCGCGAATAATCAGTTAGTTGAATGGAGCCGGATGAGAAAAAACGAAACCAGTGTCAAAGGATTTTACTAAGCCCATTACAACGTAAAGGGTGGTCAATGTTACTCACATTCCAGGTACAAGCGTCACGAGTGACGACAAATTGGCAGTGCAAACATAATATATTTCAATGGTTCCTTTGTTGGGAAAATAATTCTTGATCAACCATCGGCCAAGTTACACTAATCTATTAATATTTTTTTTGTTTTTTTTTTTGTTTTGGCTTTATAACAAAATTGTGATAATGGATATATTTATATATTTATGTATATATCTATAATCTAAATTTTGAGATCAAAGTAATATTCCAATTTGTTATCAAAATTACTAAGGCAAATCTGCTTCTCGAGCTGTGCACATAATTTCATCACCAGATTTACCTATATTCTACGATTCTGTTATTTAAATCTGAAAGGTTAATGACACAAATTATTCGTATGTATCGATTAAAACCATTTTAATTATTGATAAAACTTTGTTTTTATAACTATATATTTTTTACTATCGCTATATTGCAAGTGGTAGAGTTTATGCAATATTATGACTGCAGCATGAAAGGGTCCATTCCACCAGAGAAGGACTACGCTCTCACAGAATCTCAGTGTAAATTACAGCGTAACGCCACTATTTTGAGAATCGTATATCTCAAAATAGTAGCATATTTTAAGATATACGATACTTAAAACAAAAAAAAACAATTTTAAAAAAAATTGTCTGTCTGTCTGTTTGTTCCGGCTGATCTCCGAAATGGCTGGACCGATTTTGACGGAACTTTTATTGGCAGATAGCTTGATATTATAAGAAGTAAGTTAAGCTACTTTTATCTTAGAAAGCAATTAGGGTTCTGTGCAAAAAAATCAAAACCCATGAAATCCAACCGCAATAAATTTAACGAGGACAAAGTTACAGACAGACAGACAAAGAACAGCTAGGTATATAATATAATCAGGGATAGGTGTAGGTGTATATTGGACACAACATCTACTGATCATCACATGTACTGTGTGCACATTTGTGACTTGTATAAAAAATATCAAAGCATATTACAAGGCTTACGCAATGACCAATCAGTATCATAATAATACATTGGAGACAATACCGCAATATATGTATAAAAGACTGACTTTACAGCGTACCACAAAGTAAAAGCAATAAGGCACCGCGGATACCTACCGTAGAACAAACTACTGGCTTGTTTGAGTTTACAATTCCACGTTCTCGGAAGATATTGCGGCTCTGCAGGTAGATTTCTTTTTTGTATTCTTCGCCGGCGAGCACTTAGTCTACGCCTTGTTAAAGTGAGAAATGTTCAAACGACGACACTATTGTTGCCGAGTTGCCTCCAATTTGTTACATAAGCGATCGATAGGAAATATATTTTATCAAGATTACTATAAGACATAGATGTAACGTTTGTGTTAACAGTAACGAATATATTTGACTTAAGCATGTTAATGCGTACTAGATACCGACGTTAGACGTAGAAAAGAAAGGAAATATATAACTCTTTTAAGCTGCCTCATAAGTTTGAACTTTTGTAACTAATATAATCTACATTATTTGATGTTGTACTGCTTTTTACAGACATTTAATAAAGTAAATCTTATATTGTTTCGAATTTAATCAGATTTTTTTTGCAATGCATTCACAATACCAGATCTCTTGCTTAATATCTTGCACTCTTGACGCTGTGTAGTATTAGGCATCTGGCATAAACGTAGACAGAACCGAGATCTATCGAAAGCGCTAAGGTCTCTATGGCGTTTCCGATATTCGCCTATTACGATACCTACGCGCTGATGAATTCTCTCAAAAAAATTAATTTTTTTTTTCGGTATTGAATTTTATATTAAACGTTATACTTAATAAAATTGTATCTTTATATATATTTTTAATCGGTGGTGCGGACTGTTAATGATCGTGTAACTTCTAACTTGAGCGTTTGAGTTCATATTCAAATTCTTCATCGAAACGATGTTACATACAAATAGCAATGCTTGAATCCCATAAGTGGCACTATCGTAGAGTCATTAACAAAGTCTACAACTATATGCACCAAAATGATTCATATTCACATAATAATATTGGTTTCGTGTCACAAATGAAAATGACAAAACGTTGTGGCGTCGGTGTCGCGCCACAATTAAAACGCACCGAAGCTTAAATCGCGCTATCAAAGTTCCGAAGTATTGCGCTATACATAGAATAGCTCTGCACTAATACATGGAGTGTTGGCTGTTCCCCGAGCTGAAGACACTTGTCCGGTGGGAGATCTTCCCTTTTCGTCTACGGCTAAAGATGTGGCATGCGCATCCATTACCATAACCCCTTACAGCTGAACATAGGCCTAAATATTGGCCCCATAGATTGGCTCATAGAAGTTATTTTGCCATAGGCGGGTTGGCAGCAGCAGCTTTTTATAATTCTGAGTTGTTAGTAGGAAGATGCTCCTGCCCATTTCCTGCTTCAATCTCCCTTTATCGGTTTTTACGACACACACGACATGACAAGGGCTAGTGGATATTCTTACACCGCCACTACAGGGTAGAATTCGTACTCATCGCCCAATCAGAATGTCAGAACAACGTACTCGTCATAATGCTGGGCTAACTAATATTACATAAAGAAACAGATGAATAGACAGTTCCAAAGTACTGTTGACTACGATCCGTAAAGAAGCTGTAAAACATAATAAATTAATAAACCAAGATTTCAATAACGCCCACTCGTGCAAAAAGCCGCAAATCACATTTCACACTAACCAAATAAATCCATTCTAAACTTTATATACATGTAAATTATCATTTGCTATTTAAGCAAGGTGATATAAATATTGACAGAAGGCATTTATTGGTATGTTTAATATTCATTGCCACTGTATTCTGTTTTGCAGGATTGGTTATATACATAGTTTATTAATTGCGTAATATATACTCGCAATATTATTTTAGTCATTCATAAATTACAGTCAATCAAAAGTCCAATGCTGAACGTAAGCCTATTGCGCGCATTGCCTTATTTGGCATAGCTGTCACGCTTGGCATGCGGGTTAGCAATCGCAGTCTTTTTTTATAGGATAGGGTGACAAACGAGCACACAGTCCACCTGATGGTAAGTGGTTGTTGTAACCCATATACATCTACATCTATCCTCAATAAAGAATCAAAATGCAAATGCGTTGTCACCCGTGAGGACTAAGATGGAATGCCTCGTTTCCAGTAAAAAGGGTCTCCGGTTCTTTACACTCACCATACGAAACACAGCAGCGTTAAGCTGCTATTTTACGCTGGTATTCTGTGAGAGCGTGTTCCTTCCCCAGTCGAGCCATTCGTGCTTACTGGTACGTGGTAGAGCCATGCTGCAGCTATATTATGGTTGTAGCACGAATGACTCGGCTCGATTGGGGAAGGACCACGCTCTCACAGAATACCAGCGTAAAATAGCAGCTTAATGCTGCTGTGTTTCGTATGGTGAGTGGAGAGAACCGGAGACCCTTTTTACTGGAAACGAGGCATTCCATCTTAGTCCTCACGGGTGACAACGCATTTGCATTTTGATTCTTTATTGAGGGTAGATGTAGATGTCTATAGGCCATAGTAACCGCTTACCATCAGGTGGACTGTGTGCTCGTTTGTCGCCATTATTCTATAAAAAAAATTAAATCTTATTTTACAGTAACCAACATTTCACACCGCTGTTGTACCTACTCATTTGTTATATCTGCAAAAAATTCAATGAATTTGAAAAACAAACGTGATTTATGCTTTTGTAAGTATATTTTATTCACTATTAAATTTCACAAATATTATTTGTTACCTATAAATGGCTATAAAATCAGCTTCTGATTGTAATAAAAATTATACGAATATAACAATTTATTTATGACATTTTAAGAATTGGCAATATTTCATTCAAAGAGTTGTTAAATTTCTGACGGTCTAAGCAAAACGAGATCTATATTAAATTACGAGTATGCATGTCCGCAAACCGCCGAAGTGAAAACACATAAAAGATACGACGACATGTTTACTGGTACAGACTCGCCATAACTTCCTATTCGATCACGAAATTAGAAGATTTTACTGAAAAGCAAGACTGCTCATTTATGTTATGTATATATGTACTTTTTTTTAAAACAGCAGCGTTTGTTACAATTTATGCAAATCATGTACCTGGTTGTATGTAAACATTCACAGTTAATGAAAATACGAGTAGTAGTTGTTTTGTTACACACTGGGTCACAATCGTTATTCATTAGTTTATCTTTCATTGTGTTTTATCAAAGTCTATTGCTGAACATAGGCCTTCTCATAGATTGCCTCACGAGGGGGATATTTGATATACATATCATTTTCTACTTGTTAAGAGGAAGGCGCTGCTGCCTATCTCCTGATTTGTTTTTCTCTGTCGCCACGCCCACGGTTTGTTTCCTTTGGCTTGCTGGCGGTCTATCGAATCAATAAAAAGTTTTAATAACTGTATTACTATAACTTTTAATAAATAGTAGTAGTATAAAATGATTTGCATTTAAAATTATTTTATACTACTACTATTTATTATAGAATATTTTAATACAAAAAGGGGTACAGATAAGCCCACAGTCCACCTGATGGTGAGTAGATACTGTGGTTTTCCCTATAATCGGTCTGGGCCTTTTACGTCTAAAGTAAACGAAATGGTCATACCGCTATCTGTCGGAAGCCATTATATTTTTTTACAAAGAAAAGGGTTGCAGGCGAGCACGCAGTCAACCTGATGGTAAGTGGATGCTGTGGTCGATAGATACCTACATTTATCCTCGATTAAGAATGAAAATGTAGATTTGTTGTCAATCCTGAGACCTAGGATAGAATGTCTAGTTACTAATTAAAAGTGTTTCCGTTTCTCTAGTCTTACCACACTAAGCACAGTAGCGTTAAGCTGCTATTTTAATTATGCTGGCATTCTATAAGAGCGTGATCCTTCAGCCGAGTCAACCAATTATTGCTGCAAACAATAAAGCTGCAGCGTAGCTCAACCACCACCAAAAGTGTATTTTTCTGAATCATTCTAGCTGCCAAAGAACATTTTTGAAATTGACCTACGGATCAACAGGTTTGTATGATATAATCTATGCAATAATTTTAAGTTTTTTTTATACTTTGCATAATATCAATTATTATTATAACAGAGCAATGTCATTTCACCACCACACACTGCGCCTTACCTCATAATGCTATCTACATCATTTTGACAGTTGGTAATAAACCAACGTGCGTTTTTCTAGGCGTATTTCCTCCATGTATGTTTCCACATCGTGAAGTTAACTCTCACTAGTAGGTTTTCCGGAGATACGACTTAAGGGCATTCAAGGACAGAACTTAATCTTTTTTTTAAACCAACTAAACAGAGGATGCTGTGGCCGGTAGACATCTTCATCTATCCCTGATTAAGGACCAAAATGCAGATACTTCGTCATCCCTGATTACTAAGATCGAATGCCTCGTTAGCAGAAAAAAGAATATCCCGTTCTTTACACATGCCTATACATTCTGCTGTTTCACGGTATTCTGTAAGAGTGTGGTCCTATCCTGGTTGAGCCAACCCATTCGTATTGCAGCCATAATATGCCTGCGGCGTGACTCTACTATGTATAACAAAATCTTTCTCTTCATTTCCCCTTGTCGCCTCTTTAAGACACCCACAGGATAAAAAGGGTCGATAGATTCTCATACTCTGCCACAACATGGCAATTAAATACAGAATACATTATTATAGCCTATTAAATTCCACCGCTAAATATAGGTCTACGCTTTTATTAATATTTTGAGTTATAAAGAGGAAGACACTGCTACCCATTCTAGTTTCAATGTGTCTCAGTCACAGTGCAACTTGATTGTAGTAGAGTAGAGTGCAGTATTTATCAAATCAATAATCAATTTAATAAGGTACGGTTTTAAAATGATTTACACTGCTATTTATTTCTCACAAATACTATATATTACTCACAAATAACTTTTCAAATAAATAATTCATAACTGTACATATCAATCAAATGAAATTTGTAACAACTGAATGACATGCAAAACATCATCCAAGATATCTTTAGTTTTAGCAATAAACGCGCTTTACCGTCGAACTGCCAGTACTGCCGCCACTCGTTTTATTACCAAGAAAATGCCTTTAAATATAGAAAACAATGTGACCTTACATTCCCGGAGTCGTGCAACTTTAACATGTTGCTAATCGTGTATTTTATGCACCATCACGGAGTAAAAACTCGTAAGCGCTAAAATGACGCTTTTACCGAAATAATTTTCGATAGTTTAAGAAGACTTTAAATCTTAGTTTCTCTAAAACAGTTTGGCAAAGATTCACTGTTACCATTATATTTTTAGTCACAACATACCTTATTAATATATTTAGAGCATACTGCTTATTTTGAGATTTATTTATAAAATAACTGTGACCATAGTAACCCTATGGTCACAGTTATTTTATAATACGTAACATATGTACGTAAGGATATAAGCCCTCGTCGGTACTTAATAGCGTTTGAAAATGTTCTATACATCGTATTGTACTACATAATTCTAAACCAAATTTCATTTGAATCAGTACAGCCGTTTATGAATAATTAAAGAAAAAACACCCAAACAATAACATTATTTTCACATTAACATTAGTAAGATAACTTCTAGCCGCGGCTTCACCCGAATGTATGGAAAATCGTCTTCGTTTATTTTCTTTTATTTTCTATGATAACTTTTTTCCATGTCTCTTTTGTTAACCCAGGATTTTGTTCATCCAGAACGGAACTTACCTGTTCACTTATGTGCCAATCTGACGTAGAATCAAAGTTTTTACTAAAACTGAAAGTACTGCTATGGGCCTGACGCCAGAGACCTACAAGCAAATTTTAGTAATAGGCTCTAGGATGTATTGACAGGTTTTCGACTGCTGAAGATAGATCGATTTTGTAGTAGCTTTGTAGTAAAGTCGAGCTAGTGTGGAATCCCATCCAGGTCATTTGGTCTATGTACGTGCCAAATTTAATCCAAATTAATTCAGCCGCTTATGAGTAATAAACATCTAAACTTCTTCCAAAACTCTCAAATACTTATATAAATAATATTAGTTGGATCTAGATAATTGTTTTTGAGTATTTTATTAATATGATCCATTCGTACGATATTTAAGACTTCGAGCTAAAACCATACGAAAAGTTGTTGGACATAGACGTTGTCGATGTTTGTCGCTGATTATGACAAATTTTCCCATCTAAAATCATAGATAACGACAAAATCTAAAGTTGTAAATGCTACAAGAAAAAAAAACAGTTTTTTTTTTAAATTAAAGTCAACATTTACAAACGCTTACAAATGGTAAAAAGAGCAATTTTAGACACCTCGCTCTTTTGTACATTTCAAGAGAAGGCAAAGGCAAGGCGAGATGAATCTGTGAAGAATCGCCCCCTATGTCATTTGCATACATTCGATTTTATTACACGGCCATAAATAATCATCGCAACGTTTATGAATTGCACAAACAAGCTTTTCACGAGTTGTAATGTATGTTTATGTGTTCTTTATACTAGAAGTAGTCCTGTGTGTAATTAATCTAGCAAAGTTCGTAGTATAGGAGTATTGTATAGTATACAAGTATATATTAGTAGAATAACAGCGTAAAATAGAGCTTAATGCTGCTGTGTTTCGTATGGTGAGTGTAGAAAACTGGAAACCATTTTTACTGGAAACGAGGCATTCCATCTTAGTCCTCACGGGTGACAACGCATCTGCATTTTGATTTGGAATCGAGGATAGATATAGATGCCTATGGGCCACAGCAACTACTTCCCATCAGGTTGACTGTGTGCTCGTTTGTCATCCTTATCCTATAAAAAAGCATAAAAGACGTAGTGTTAAAGTACGAAGGTTTTAGCGACCGACAGATGGCGAAAATCTATTATTCTTATTACATTTATCAGCTTTTTAATCCTTCTTCTTCTATATACGTCCCACTACTGAGCACAGGTTTTTATGGAAAGGAAATGTCCGCGCGCTACTCCATTGCGTGTTGGCGAATTTCATATATCCCCGAATATTTTTTATTTATTAGACATGTAGATTTCCTTCACCACCGAGCACGTGGTAAATCAGCACTTGCAATTGTAATTAACAATTTCATTGGTGCCGGCGGGAATCGAACCCGGGTTGCTCGCGTACTATCGCGTGAAATTTACAGCGAGCGCTAATCCCTTGTGCTACCACGGCTGTCGCCATTATTCTGCATACATATTAAAGTTATGAATCGACAATAACTAACACAAATAATTACTCCTTACGATACCATGAAATATTTACCCATACACACCTACACTCCACGCTGGACAACCCTACAAGCGCCTTACAACTCGTCTTCACTATTTGATGGAATTTTGGTATCGGCGTTGTGTTGGCTACATAAGAAAAACATCCAACTAATCCATCTTAACCACATTTGGACTGTTAGGAGTCCGTTTTATTTATTACTACTTCAGAATAGCAGTGCTTGGACTGCCGAGTTCCAGTCTGAAAGGTATAGAAAGCCAGAATAATTTCAAACTGTGAGACATTCCATTTCAGTCCTCAGAGGTGACAACGCATATATTGCCTTCTTTGTTTTAAGTTGGATGTAGTTAGTGGCGTAGCGTGCTTTAGACGGGTCCTGTATCAAAATTTATTGGGGGCCCCAAATGAAGAGTAAAGATTTTTCACAAAAGCAACAAAAACGCTTGCATTGAAATAAATAATTAATCAATTTATTGGGGGCCCCAAATGAAAAGTGCAGATTTTTCACAAACGGAGCAAAAACGCTCGTATTGAATAAAATAATTATTTATATTGAATTCCTGTCCCATAGAAGTCCTTACAATTTTTGGTTTTTGGGCCCCTGTAGCCCGGGGGCCCCGTATCATTGATACGACTGATACAGCGGTAGCTACGCCCCTGGCTGTAGTTGTCCATAGTCTGCAGTGGCTACAAGCAATTAGATTGTAAATGCTGTAATAATGTCCTCTAGACCAGATTTCGTTCACGGCAGCCAGTTTTATACAGGAAATAACCACCTGTGCAATACAGAATTTTAGTTCTAGATTGTTGGCGTAAGAATAGATGCACTCTCTTGTCCTTGTCTCTCATAGTACGATAGGACGACAATCCGACACTACCGGAGAAAGATCAAGCGCAGTACCAACGCTTGCCGAGGCATGGCGGTAAAACACCACCAACTTCCTGAATCCGGGCCGCTGCAGAGAATTTCTTGACAGCAAATCCCAAACGCTAACTTCTGACGTAGTAAGATAATATAAATGGATACTGATTGTGTTCTCTTCTCTTGAATTAAAAATGATCACTTGTAACAGTTATAATAAATGAAATAGTTAATGTTTCGTCACACCCGTAATAAACTGACTCCAGCCAACATAGCCACAATACGCTGCGAATTAATATACTGACAAATAAGGCAATAATACTGTAAGGGGCGCATAACCAAACTTGATATGGGCAATAAACTTCGCGAATGCGAGCGACGACAGCCATTACATGTAAAATGCACATCACAATGGATCTGTTGCAGTTTTATTAAAAATCTAGCCTTGAGAGAAAAGTCCAAGAATATGTAGTTGCATTAAAACGTTGTGGTTTTAACACAAATGAAAATCTTTTCCATGATATATTCAAGTAACAAAAGCTTTATGAGTTGTTTGGTTAATCGATTACTTTTAAGCTTAATACTGAATGTTTTTACCCGATTACCCAGACAGAAGGTGGGTAATATTTTTCGAATGTGTATGTAGCTTAAATTGCTTGTTAGGTTGTAACAACCAGCTGCCAGATAATTTAAAGCACGGGGTGTTGTTACATTCATCTTAGTCCTAAAAGTGACATAGGATAAGACATAGTTGTGAAAGTGACATAATGACATTAATATTTAAATTGTTCTCTTTTCAGTATTTTTTACGCTATTGGGTTTTTTTTAAATTACTGTCTTAACCATTGGAATGGTTAATATATTGTCTTTTGTTTCGTCGACTCATACGGGTGTGCCAAATAACGGAATTTTTACTAGTAAAAAAATTCAATAAATCTGCATCTTTAACGAAAGGGGGCGAAGTAACCAGTAACTTTCACAAATGTTATGAGGAAAAATAGTATATGCAAGAATTATTTAGTACTATGACTACAGACTGTCATGTTAAACATTAATTTTTGTTTAACATGACAGTCTTTAGTTTTGTTAAAATTACAATTAGTTAATAAACACAAAGTAACGTAACGTATATTTGGCGCACTACTCGACATGGCCTTCTCTTTTATAATTTTCGAAACCTTATTCCTACCGGGAAAGTATATATAGAGTTTTGGTGACAGCAACCGTAGAAATTAGGATATTTTCCTATCATGTGAGCCCCGATATGGCTTGCTAGGCTGAAATTGGTCTTACGAGCTCTTTGACATGCGTGACAGTAGAGGTGTCCAGCTAAGTTGTAGATGTATGTGTAGCCTAGGTCTCTCTTTGCGCAATTGGCGTTTTACGACTAAAATCTTGAGGCGGCTTTTTTCAAATGATTTTATGCTTTTGAAGATGGTCGACCGCTAAGATGATCTTTCTACTGCAAGCTCTTCCCAAAACGCGGTGTCGACAGCGCAAGCGTTAAGGTGTCTTTTGAACACATCCTTATAGCGCAAATACTGACCACCGTGATTTCGTCTACCTTCCGCCATCTCTGAGTAGAAAACAGCTTTTGGTAAACGTCGGTCATTCATGCGAAAGATATGCTGCCACCACCTAAGGTGACGTATCATTAAAAGAGCTTCTATACCGTACATCCCAGAGCGACGCAGAACCTCAGCGTTAGGAACATGATCCTGCCACTTGAGTTTTAATAGAGTTCTTAGACACTTAAGTGGTAAGAGTTGAGTTTTTTTTTAGGTCTGATTTCTAAAGGCGCTATGTCTCTGCGCCGTGTAAAAAGACCGGAATGATAAGTGCACTAATATATATATGTATACTATAGACACTAATCTTCGCCTCCAAATTGGCATCAGCATTAGCAATACGAGATGGTATCTCCGAAGCCAAGGTGTTGTCACGCCGGATATTTCTACCAAGATATTTAAAATGAGCGACCGCATCTAGTGGTTTCCGTCTAGATTTAGCGCTGTTGGATCAGCTTTACCTCCTCAGGTTGGTTGTTTTAGGACTTGAGTCTTAAAATCGCTTATTACCAGGCCATATTGTTGACAAGATCACCATATGCACCAAACTATCAGACAAGAGGCACACGTCGTCAGTGTCAAGAATCTCTAATATGGAGAGTATAATACTGTGATTACAATCAATGTTTTTTATACCTATTTAATATAAACATGGTCAGAATTGTTTTATGGAACAAAATTTTTAACTATTACGGCTATTTTCTGAAAAAACCTATTTCGTATGATAGCTACAATAATAACGTTTCCGTGAAGTTCACGTAATGCATATGAAATATGACGGGTGCGGATTTTGGTGAACAATATAGTTTCCGTCAGCAGCTAGACTGTATTTGAATGTTCGTTCTTCGAACATGTGCCAAAATTGCCGTCTTTCCGCAAGCCAGTTGCTGACAAAATTAAGCAAGGAAATGTTAGTTTCGACATTTCTATCCTACCAGACAGTGGTGTATGAGTTATGTTTATTTTTGCTCCGATGAATCATTTCTTTACTAAAATTAAGTACCCACATAAAATTTATACGAATAATGCAACAAATATACATATTACACTGTTAAAGGGGTGCCAATAAAGTTTATACGTGTTTTTTTTTTAAATATTTAGTAACATCAAAATGCCGCTGTATTTCGTATGGTGGGGAACGGTGAGAACCGGAGATAATTATTTATTTTTTATCAAGGCATTCTATTTGGTACTCAAAGGTAATGCATTGGCATTTTGATTCTTCATAGTAGATAAATGTATGGCTACAACAGCCACTCAACAGCAGGTTAACAGTACATTTTCACTTCAAAATAAGTGCATTTAGTCAGTGCATTTATTATAATTATATTTAGTCTTTTTTGGTCTATAATTATAATTACATTATAGTGTCCGTTACCCAGTAAAGGCAAGGTATGTTATAATACTTTGTTGTAAATCATATAACCCTAAAACCGATAGAGTATATTGACCGTCGGTATGAATGAATTGATGGTGACCTGAAACGTATGATGAGATGAGTAAGGTCAATATAGAAAATTTTGCATACACAATATACGATAAAAACATCTAATAATAAATAATTTATTTCTCAATTAGTACAAAAGAGACAATAAAGTATAAAAATTAAAAGTGCGTTGCACTTACACGTTAATCAACTTATTAAATTTATCAAACTTCAAGATATTTTTATTTACGAAGTGATGTCATTCGTAAAGTGTGAATTCCTATGTTCTGAGTTATTGTACAAAAATTTACACTCACTCAAAAGTTTGAAAAGCAAGCAATTTAACTGTCTTCTTTAAGCGTTATAAGAACCGCGATAGTTCAGGAGCGCTCGCAAGTTGTAAATTTCACATTACGCGAGCCTCGATTCGATTCACGCTGACATCAATGAAAACGTTAATTGAAAATTTTAAGTGCAAATTCACCACGTGCTAGGCGATATAATACAATAACCTGAACTTGCATATTTGATAAATTGAAAAAAAATATATTTCAAAGACAAGTAAAATCCGCCAACATTTGGGCGCTAGACACTTTCTCGCCCTAAAACCCTTTCAGAAAGGCCTGTGTCCAAGGTGTTTTATAATGTCCATGGAAAATGTTAATTTTAAACGTGGTTTAAAATTAACTTTTTTTTATAGGATAAGGGTGACAAACGAGCACACAATCCACCTGATGGTAAGTGGTTGCTGCGGTCCATACACATCTACATCTATCCTCGTTTGCGAATCAAAATGCAGATGCGTTGTCAGCCGTGAGGACTAAGATGGAATGACTCATTTCCAGTAAAGAGGGCCTCCGGCCACCTGCACTCACCAAGCGAAACGCAGAGGTAAACCTCTACTTCACGCTGGTATTCTGTAAGGTCGTGGTACCACCCCGGTTCGAGCCGGCCCATCCGTGCGACAGCAAAAGCTGCCGCGTGGCTCTACCACTGTTAAAAAAGTTTTTTAAAGGGGGCTACGTTCGGACAGAGTAATAGAGTAATGGAACGTTTAGATACTCGACGTGCACAGACGAATAGGCATGAGTATCCCTCTCTGTAAAATATATAAAAAAATAACATGCTAAAAATCATCACAAGAGCAAAACTCGGTTTCGGCGGCAGTTGCGATAATTTGCCGTCTTAACGAAAGTCTGCGAGTTATTCGGCGAATTGTTCATTCGATAATCTAAACGTGTCATAAAATAACAGCATAATAGTAAATAATATCGTCCAGACTGAATTTCCATCGGCGCAGGATAGGATTAAACAGCCAAAGTGCATGCGCAAGCACACCAGGTGCACTCAATATTCCTTAACGCTCACAGTCCGATGAGGGTACACCGACATCCGACATGACCGGAGGGTGATCAGGCGCAGGACTAACGGCGTTATGTGCTTTCCGAGACACACCGCCAACTTTCTGGCTCCAGGCTGCTACTGAGAATTTCTTGGCAGAAAAACCCAATAGCTGATTTTAGCCTGACCAGGGATTCGAACCCGGGACCTCATGCTCGGCAATAAAAAGAAACCTATTTTTTTCGTAACAAGGTATGCTATCTTAGTCCTCAAGATGTAAGCGTTTTCATTCTGAGTCAAGGATGGACATAGGTGTCTATGGGCACAGCATCTACTTACCATAAGATGAACTGTGTGCATGTTCGTTAGACTAATTTTATATTTTTTTATATTTTACAAAGATTTAAAAAATATAAAAGTAATGATAAATAAAAAATTAAAAATTCAAATCACAGTTTATTGTTTGAGAATAAGGATCTAACTTCTCTGTAACAATGTCTACACGCTCCAGTAAACCTTGTTCCTATCGCGTAAAAACGTATGTAGTCGAACGCTCCGGCGCGGCGGCGAGTAGTTAATGTCAAATAACTAGCGGCTATCCACATCAAAGGCAGTTTATATGCCATTTAGTGCCGATCTCAAGCTATTCTCGAGTCGCACCATTTGACACTGACACTCCTTAGTACTAGATTACTTACTTAATAGCTAATTCCTGTAATGACTTACTTTGATAGGGGCGCAGCGTAGCTCTTCGCAAATAAAGCTATTTTGATTCCCAAGTAATACAAATAGCGTATTACATAAAAAAGTGAAATATATTTCCTTATTCTGTTATACTTTTTATGTGTTTTTAATAGGATAAATATAATAAATGTAGAAAGCAGGAAAACATGTTCGTAGGTAAATGTAAAAAGTCTAAACAACAGCCGTTAAAGTCACATTATAGGGTAAAGGTAATAGACCCCGTGTGTTATTATCCTGTTTCGTCACAAGACATGTGTCAATCGCGAATAGAGCGTTCATTTGACCCGGGTCGCATCAAAGTATTGATGATCGCAATTATATTTTTAAACGTTCCGGAGCAAACGATTAAAACGACATTATTGAGCTGTTCTCATAGATCACAGAGTACTAAAGCTCGAAATGACCATTTGAGTGATCGACCCGAATGACCCGGTTCGTAAAAGGAATCAAAACTTGAATGATCGAGTCACTAAAAATGAATGAACGGCACATGTCTATCCGTTACGTGGGTAAGAGGCGACTATGAGAAATTCCAGAACAATTTCGTGGCCTCTGGTAGAGGGCGGTATCATCTTATCATTATAACAGCTTACATAAAGCTAGAGATAAATTATCCATACCGACTACGGTGAGCTCTGAGCAGTGTCAAAGGTGCGAGACACTTGCTACTGTGATCGACATTTCGTCTGCAAATCATGTTGAAATAGTATACTGCAATGAGAGACCCATGTCTAGCAGAGTAGAAGACAATCATAGGATCATGAAGAAGGATCAGGAAGGAAGGGAAGATCTACTTCGGTCTGCACGTTGTGGACATTGCTAATTTCGTAACTTTAGACGGCAGTAGCTTAACATTGGAACGGTGCTGAGGCGGATTCGAATCCAGCATGGTAAAATAGTTTTGTATGGCCTACAACTAATTGTTCCGGATCTGGATGTTATACTTGTGCAATTTATGTATTTAAACTGCCTGCTCAGAGAAAATCCGAATGTGTGTAACGTTTAATAATTAGCTAAGCGCGGGGCACACCGAGGTTTCACCTGCATATATCACGCGTCTGAGCCGCGCGGCATGTCATGAGACTTAGTTCAAGCATTTCAGATAGCAATCTATGGAAAACGTGGCAAAATTATTGGAGTTCTATTATCTATCAGCTTATATACGTTATAGAGCGAAGTAAAATTTTATTGACTCTCCCTCCCCCTCCCGGTTGAGCGATTTAATAATCAATTATACATTTTAAAAATGATGCTTGAAAGAGCTTTGAAATACCCACATAACATTAATACCCCACACGATCATGTTGTTTCTCCTACTTTCCGTTGAAATTTAATAACCCCACATCTGTGTTCTTGCATGCAATTTATAAAATTATGCCCAATCTAATTTTTATTTCTTATTTTTAAAATGAAATGAATCTAAATCACTTAAAACAAAACCCCCGCGACAGACAGAAAGAAAACCGCCGAGGTCAGTCCGCAAGGGTGCCGTATAGCTCAATTTATCATCACAGGACGCTAAAAATAACAACAAATTCAGTAACAAAACCTTCCACTTACTAAAAGGTACATTGTTTTCCTTGCCGCCTCTGTAACCCACCTCGTGAATCACGCTCGCAACCATCAAGCACGGAGATAGAATTAACGCCAACGTCTCGCTTGTGAAGTTCCGCCGTTCAATTCCCGCCCGGCTCGTAAAGCTGCGGTCGCACAGCGCCGCGTTACCGATCGAGCGCTGATTTGAAAACACCGCAAGTTCTTTATAGCGATGAACCTATACAGCCTGGGAAAGCTCGTAGTTTTTGTTCGATGGCAATACAGAGAGATTGAGATTGAAGATATTTCTTTTTTCTTTAAATAAGACTACTTTTTGAAAAAATATTTATATATATTCTGAAAGTGATAAGAATTTGCTAGTTAGATACTAATAAAAATTAAGAAATTGTCATTAAACAGATAATCAAAAAAATTGTTACAAATAGCATTTGTTTCAAATAATAAGTAAAATGTTTCAGTAACATTTAGTACCATTATAATTGTTTTTATTAAAAATAGACGGTTGTTTTTAGTGAAATAAAGTTATCATAAAAACCTCTCACCGATCGGCTTTTAAAATTTGGATTTGTTGTTGCCCTTTTAGAAGATAAAAGCTTCACCATTAAGGCTGCTCTAATGTTTCAGGCAAAGGGTTCCAGAGGCTTGTTTGGAAAAATACCTAATAAGACTGGTGGTAAAAGATTGGTACGCAAATAATTTTTAAAGACATCAGATGTTGTTAATATGGTCAATGTAATTATAGGGTTACTTTTGTTGTAAATTTATTTATACGCGTATGTTATATATCTATTCGTATTGAAGCTGGATATGTATGTATATATGTTTTGTGTGTGTGTGTGTGTGTGTGTGTGTGTGTGTGTGTGTGTGTATGTGTGTGTGTGTGTGTGTGTGTGTGTGTGTGTGTGTGTGTGTGTGTGTGTGTGTGTGTGTGTGTGTGTGTGTGTATGTGTGTGTGAGTGAGTGAGTGAGTGAGTGAGTGTGTGTGCGTGCGTGCGTGCGTGCGTGGGTGGTTGTGTGTGTGTGTGTGTGTGTGTGTGTGTGAGAACGTTATAGTATTTAACTATATTTTATCTGTGTTAATGTATGTGTTTCGTGGTAAAGCCATGCTGCAGCTATATTAATACTATAGTTGTAGCTCGACCGGGGAAGGATCACGTTCTCACAGAATACCAGCGTAAAATAGCACCTTAATGCTGCTGTGTTTCGTATGGTGAGTGTAGAGAACTGGAGAACCTTTTTACTGGAAAAGAGGCATTCTATCTTAGCCTTCACGGCTGATAACGCATCTGCATTTTGATTCACAAACAAATATAGATATAGATGTATATAGGCTACAGCAACTACTTACCATCAGGTGGACTGTGTGCGAGTTTTTCACCCTTATTCTATAAAAAAAATTAATAAAATGTGGTATTAGGCTTTTTATATAATTTTAACAATATGATTAGTACTTGTAATTTTTTCTAGTTTATCATTATGTTCTTTTTTTATTTTTGTCCCTTGTTATATTATTTCCACAAGTACCAGGTTGACTAGGAATGAATACCATAAAGTATTATGTCCGATCTTTGTAACCCTTTTATTAAGCTGTTTTGCAATAAGACTTATATAAATAAATAAGATAAATATAATAATAGTGAACACATTTTTTTGTTTTCTTCTTCGAGGCTTCTTTGAATATCCATTACACTAGAAACCAAATATCTAGCAAAACATGTCAATATTGCTCTTTATAGTGACAATTTACGATGGCATCGAAAATTAAAAAAATCAGACGCCTACGATTACGTTGCGTTTCTGTAGCGGGCGACTGACGCTTGACGCAATGATCGGAAGTCTTCTTTATTATATAATTAAACACAACATTAAACATTTTTTAATTAGTGATTTTTAAATTAAATTCATTACTACACACAGATACTATAAGTCATTAACTCAAGAATTTATCGCAATACTATCATCTTTTAGCGATGCGAAACTTATTTCCCAAATAAAAGAAAATAAAAAAATAAAACTAACTTTCATTATCATCATCTTTACAGCCCATCACAAATCCACTGCTTAACATAGGCCTCCCAAGGAAATCCACAAAGTATGGTCCAGGACCATGCTTTGTGCATCGTGCCACCTGCATCCATTGATTTCTGGCATCTCTTGCTAGGTCTTCACTCACGCGCGCGCAGTCTATTTCAACACTGTTTTATGTTTTAAATTCAGTGCTATTAAACTTTTGTTATCGTAAATAGGTGTTTATTTATTAAGCTTTGTTAAGACTGGCTAACAAAACTTCACCAAGTAACAACAGGCCCTCGGTGCTTTTTATTTATTTATATCTTTATAACTGACTGGGTTTACCATACGTCATATATATTAGAAAAATAAAAATTCACATCCTTTTTTGTTGCACACTTTCAGCCATGTATAAAAAAATAGATGACCTTATAAAGAAATGTCTTTTGCAATGCTTTGGCTCGTACGTTACTGTAGGATGGTCAGGTAGAGCCATGCTGTAGCTGTATTCTGTATTAAGAGTTATGGCTAGTAGTGTAGTGTAACCCTCCTGGGCCTGTCAACCCGTACACTACACTTCAGGCTCCTGCATCAATGGGTCAATTTGACCGGAGTTTAATCACACTTATCCAGAATTCCAGCATGAAACAGCAGAACAATACTGATGTGTTTCATATGGTTAGTAAATAGTACCAGAGACCCTCTTGCCTGGTAACGAGGCATTCAATCTTTGTCCTCAGAGAGTGACAACGCATCTGCATTTTGATGGTCTGCAATATCCACTTACTATCACGTGGTCTGTATGCCGTTTTGTCACCCATAATTTTATAAAAATACTTTTGTTTTTCTTATTCGTTAGGCAAAAGTGAGTTTTACAGTCCACTGCTGAACATCGACCTATCTTATTTTAAGGAGAATGTTCCTTTATCGTCACGCTTAACATATTGACAATCGTAGAGCAAAATATCTTGCACCATCGCTGCTGCACCTTGCGTCTGTCATATTCTGTTATAGTCTTTCTGTGATTACCAATAGACAATCGAAATGGGATGACAAATATTCTTTCGTTGCTCACGGCCTTTATTCTCGCAAAGTATTAACTGTCATATGGAAAACGTAACAGCTTGCAAAAAATATATAATACCGCTTTTTTTTCTTATCTCCCAAAAATACTTTTTGCATGGTAGAGCCGTGCTACAGCTGCATAAGTAGTATAGCTGTAACACGAATGGGTCGCCTCGACTGGGGAAGGACCACACTCTCACAGAATACCAGCGTAATAAAACAGCTCAACACTGCTGCGTTTCGTATGGTGAGTGCAGAGAACCGAAGACCCTTTTCATTGGAAAGAGGCATTTCGTCTTAGTCCTCACAGGTGACAACGCATCTGCATTTTGATTCTTTATTGAGGATAAATGCAGATGTCTATGGGCCACAGCAACCACTTACCATCAGGTGGATCGTCTGCTCATCTGTTACCCTTGTTCCATGAAGAAAAAAAAGAATAATAAAACGTGTGGACACCTGATGATAGCTAAACGTATAGATAATTTTATGACTAATAGTAACATAGATGTTAATCACGCACAAATACGATTTCCCACTATCAATCAAGTAGATAAAGCCTTACAAAAGTAACACTTAATAACGGTACCGAGATTTCTTATCTTAATATTATTAGCATGCTAATAAAAAGCATACAAGTCTACCGCACAAGTGGTCATCATGAGCATCGTAATTATTTCATAATACTTTCTATCAGGCCATTCACTTTAGAGTTTTAGAGGACTGAGTGAATTGTTTATTTAGCGGTCATATTCCGGCATCGGAGTGGTGCTGAGTTTAAATTTACTCGTATTGACTACCTCGAGAAGAAGTTTAAGTTAGACAATGCTGTTAATAGATTATATTTTAAACTATTTACTGTTAAATTACAACTGTTAGTAAAGTACTAATGGTTTAACTTAAAGCAATCTGCTACTAAGTCAAATCTTTGGGCTGACTAGACAGAAGAGTGTAAGAAATTTTCAAGTAAGATAGAGCCCTAGGTTTTTTTGCTTTTAGTCTTCTGAATGTGTGTTTTATTTTTTAAACGATGTACCTACAATTTTTCGCAATATTATATTGCACTTCGTATAGCATAATATTATACATAGTGCAATATAATATATGTAAATAAATAAATAAACATTTTAAGAGATAGCGCGCACTGTGGCTTATTTTCATACGCTTTGAGAATATAAAACCGCACCAGATTTAAATTATTTAGATTGTTACGATTGCTACAGATTTGTTACGGTGCGTCTTTGCACAGATTTTTTGTATCGAATAGACTTGTATGAAATCCCGTGCACTGCCAATAAAAATCCAGACACCGCTCAGCGGCCACGCAGTTTTTGTCAGGTTTTTCACATCTAATATGTTCACCATAGCGAGTTTGGAAAACTCGTTTAATAAAATTAATGAAAATTTAATCTTCCATTATCGATAAAAGTTGGGATTCGAATGGTGAAACATGCGCATTTTTCACTACTGTGTGCGTAGTCGATGATTTTGTTTAAACGCACTACAACGCACGGCATCGAAGTACACGCTTCACTACTTATCCATCAAAAATTTCTAGAATGCTTATTCCTGTAAAGCATAAAAGTAGTAGTATAGTAGTACTAGTGCAAAAATCAGATGCTAAAAATGTATATAAGACTGCTGATTAAAAACAAATAACCATAATCTTTTTTAAAATAGGCTGATAGTGAAATGAATATTGCAAGTAAACAAATTTATTTAAAAAATAGAGTAAATATAGAATAATATTTTAATTTCACCCGACTCTACTAAGTGGACAACACTTCGTAGATATTAAAATTGTAAAATTTATTTAAACGGGTGAAGTTTAAATAAATAAAGGATAAATAAAAAGAGCTTACCATAAAATATAAAAAGCAAGAATAATGTTTCATTAATGAGGTAAAGAAAACACGAAATAACATCAAAGCTCAATATATTACAGCCTAATTACCTATAGATTATACTTATCATGGCTACGAGACAAGCATAAGAAAAATGCTTTATTTGACCTGATGAAATGTATCCAGTATTTACAAGTCTATTAATAAGATTAAACGGAGATTTAGTTCCAGTTGTCGGCTGCATTGAAACAGGTCCGTGGGGAACGCTCTGTGGACTACGCTATCAAAAATAGGGGACCCGTAAATTTATGGTTTTTATTAGCACCTACATGTAACGCCTTTTACTTACCTTTGATTATAGGATTTATACAATGAATATCTGTTTTATGTTGACTATATTTTGAATATTTAACTATGATGATATGTTCTCTGGTCACTTTAAGCCGCTGCGGCTACACAGGTGGGTTAGTGTCATTGTATGCACTAATTCAGAGACTCTACACGTTAAGCTTCTGCGACATAACAATAGGGAGATTAGGATTCCGTTTTTTTATTCATTATAGACCAGTCATGTTTTGGTTGGCCTTATTACATCAGACAGTGGAGGCGTAGGTAAGAATCGGCCTCACTATGCTGCTGAATAGCCATAGGATCATACTGGGACGCAAGCCCCAGCTGTTGCCGACCATGCGACTGCACGTACCTAGAGCAATTTTAGCCTTATGATGTACGTTAGTTTTTGGTCGATTGATACGCCCAAGTACTTAACTTCAGTGAAGAATGGTAGTTTTGGTGTGACTAATTTGTCCAACCATCTCTTTTTCGTAAAAAGTATTATAACAGTTTTAGCAGCATTAACTGATAAACTGTTATCCCTACACCAGTTATTTATGGTGTTTAGGGCTCTTTGTATGATTAGTAATAAAGTACTGCAAAAACCCCTCGCAATGATCACAAGGTCATCAGTATAACCTAGTGTATCAATAAGAAGATCTGCCATCTTGTACAATAATTGGTCAACCACAAGAGTCCAAAGAAGGGGTGAAAAAACTCCTTGTGGACAGCCTCTTGTAGTTGCAATGTCAATCGAAGTTTGAAACAGCGCTATTTTTGCCTTTCTGTTTGAAAGCATCCACTTCACCTACCTGATGGTTGTGGGGTCAAAATCTTTAGATGTCAGGCCCCCAATCAGTAGTGATGTGGGGCTACTACCACAATATATATAAAGGCACAAATAACTATTTCTTTATCCTCCAGCGCCTTTTCGATCCTGTCAATAACACTGATCAGGGCTGTTTATGTAGATTTACTTATGCGGTAAACATGCTGGTTGTAGTGTGTGGGCCTCGTGACTAGAACTACATCGCTGATATATCTATCTATAACTTTTTCCAATGTCTTTAGAAGAAACGAAGAAAGGCTTATAGGTCTAAAGGACTTTGGTAAAGCGTAGTCCTTTCTACCAGCCTTAGGTATGAATAGAACTTTGATAATTGTCCATCGTTCTGGAATCTGGAATAAACTTGCTCTGAAAAATTTCACCAGATAAGGAAGAAGAATATCGATACCCCTCTGTAGTTGGATGGGAATTATTCCATCCTCCCCACTTATCTTATATGGTTTAAAGGATTCAACAACCCACTGCACCAGGTTTGGCCTTATTATCTTTACAGCCTTACACCAGTCCTCATTACAAGGCCTTCGTAGGACTCTGAAAGAGTTTTTTTTTTTATATATAGGATAAGGGTGACAAACGAGCACACAGTCCACCTGATGGTAAGTGGTTGCTGCGGCCCATAGACATCTACATCTATCCTCTGTTACAAATCAAAATGTAGATGCGTTGTCACCCGTGAGGACTAAGATGGAATGCCTCATTTCCAATAAAAAGGGCCTCCGGCCACCTGCACTCACCAAGCGAAACGCAGAGGTAAACCTCTACTTAACTCTGGTTTTCTGTGAGGTCATGGTACTACCCCGGTTCGAGCCGGCCTATCCGTGCGACAGCAAAAGCTGCCGCGTGGCTCTACCACTGTTAAGAGTTCGAGGCAAAAGTCTTTTGTGACCCTGGGAAGTGAGTGGACACTAGTAACTTCAATGTTTCTTTTTTAAGATGCCCGATCAGATTAGGTTTAGCTTCCGATAGCATTTTGTGTAGTCTTACACTGCGAGTAAAGACTCAACTTCCTCGCATTGCTTCCTCCACAATGCTTTCTTAGCTTTCCTAATTTCTTTATTATATTCATTTAGGGCTGCTCTATAAATATCCCACTCTTTGTTTTTTAGCCCTATTGAATAGTTTCCTGGTCTTTTCCCTAAGCTCCTTTAGCTTAGTTTTTGTTTGTTAGGATTATCTAAGTGTTTCTGTTCTGTCTGTTTCCTATTGAACCAGACCAAATAACATTCGATAACCACGTGAAGGAAGAACTCCTCCTTGCCCCGGGGATCAACATGACCTGCGCTCTCTCCCAGAGCCATTCGCCAATCTGCTCGCCGGACAGGAGAGCAGAATAGATGTTAATCTAGTCCTACTGATAATGTAAAAATGTGAGAATTAGGAGTAGAGAGAGTCTTTTCCTGGTAAATCCGACCCATTTGTGCTATAACCACAATGTAGCTGCAGAATTGTAAACCACCTAGTGTTAGTTTTTTCGTGTATCACGGCTGGAAAAATTTCTGGAAAATCTAGAGAACACTAACAAAAAACAGTATCAGTTAGTAGCGGTTAGCACTATTGCAGCATTTCCTTCAATTTCTGAGTCCCTTGTCCAGTACTGGACCACAAACGAGAATGACGGAAGCTATTAAGGCAAACCCATACATTAGGAGATGCCCATTGAAGAATGTATCTTATTTAAATAACAAAACTGTTTTTAATTTTTCGCTAAGGTCCACCTATCAGATCGTCGAATATCATAAATACACAAATTACATTTCGAAAATGGGTAGAAGAAAGTTTACACAGATTTGCCAAATGAAATGAATCATTTTTACGTTGTACTTTGTCTGTCATTGTATATAATTGCAATTACAGATTGTAAGGCATTTCATCTTAGACCTTAGATGTGACAACGCATCTATAGCCTTCTGTGTGTTGAAGTTCATGCGCCAATTTGGTTAAAAAAAGGAATATGATAAAAAAAACAAGAGCACAAAATAGTAGTGATACACACGGAATACATTCTCGCTTGCAATTCTTTTTTAAAGACTGTAAATTAAAAATAATTATAAAAAATCAGTTGTGATAAAGTTAAAAAGTTAAATGCTATTTTATGTTACCTGTATCTTCCATTATTACGTAAGAATAAGGCAACAAACATTTAAATCACTTTATTATGATTATATTCATTGTTTGTCACAAGCAAATATTGTCTACGTAATTGAGATTATCTGACCATTTAAATTAAAGAGGAAAACATTCAAAAAACATATCATATGTCAGTAAAGCATATTATCCTGGAAAATTGTTTATAAATATAAACGTACTCCAATACATGTAAATAGTAGCTCCTTAGTTAGTGCTAAGATATAGTTATTTAAATAAACTATATAGGTACTAACCCAACGTAACTCACCAAATTTTTTTTTATAAAAAGTTAAAGCCGAATTCTAAGAAAAAAATAATAAAATATTTTTCATGTAATATCCGCTCTACTGCTGTCAGACCGGAAGTCTGAAGGGTATTGAGAGCCAGTATAATTACATCTCAGTCTTCAGAGGTGCCAATGCAGCCCACCTATTTATTTATTTATTTATTTATTAGTAAGACATGCCAACAGCATACATATTATAGGACAAAACGTCACAATAGGTAATTTTTTTTCTGCCGACTTCCAAAAAGGAGACGGTACTCAATTCGACTGTATGTTTTATTATGAGTAATTACCTCATAACTTTTTACTGGGTGAACCGATTTCGATGATTTTAATTTGAAAGCTGGTACTTCTCGTGTGGTCCTATATGAATTTGATCAAGGTCAGACTAATAGTTTTTGAGTTATTCTTAATAAATTATTTTGAAGTCGGCTGTAAAAAAAAATTAATTTTAAATTATGTTTGACGTTGGTTTCAAGTGTAATGGACTGCTGCAGTAGCTTATTAATCATCATCTTTATTCTTAATCTAATATAGATGCAGGTGTATAGCCACTGCATCCACTTACCATCAAGTGGGCAGCGTCCTCAATTGTCACCCTAACTTGTTTACAAAATTTACATAATAAACATGGAAATAGTTACACTAAGAAAATTTACCTCAGCTTTTTTTAAACGTCTACGCGTTAAGTAAGGACATCTTCCGTAACAATTATAATATGATGCTGTGGTTTAAATATAACTCATACACTGATTAAAATCTACAATTTATTCAGTACTATATAAATGCATAAAAGATTATACTACGTATTTCAAAAAAAATGTCAGCATATTTCAATAAAGTGGCCATCGTCATCATCATCTTCATCATCATTATCATTATTACAGGCCGTCCATTGCAAAAACAAAATAAAAACAATTTAAAGAAATACTTATTAGCTAATTTTAGTGTTTAACTTTAACTTTATTATGTAAATGAGACTCAAATGTTCCTGCAGATAAACTGCGTAAGCAGTTTTGCGGGAATGTGTGTATTAAAAACCAAACTTTGTACTTTTAATAATAAATAAATAAATAAAAAGTTTGGCTACACTACGATTTCCACAAAACAAGGCCCTGAGTATCCATCCACATCCTGCATGTCTTACAGATTTTTCAGTTAACATTTCGAGAAAAGCTTAATATTATCTAATTCTCTTACTCCATTATTACACACTACCAGACTGCGTTACCAATTCTGTGTTCATCAACCTGCCTGATCAGAGTGATAAGGGTTTGGCAAAACATTAAGGAAATGCGTTATATTATGGTGGATTCTAAAAAAGTATTTTATCCATCTAGTACTTTATACTTGGCAGAACCACATACGATACCAGCATTAAAAAACCACTTTATCTTAGTCCTCAAGGGTAACAACGCATCAGCGTTTTGATTCTTATCGGTGATATATGTAGGTGTCTATGGGCCACAGTATTCATTTTACGTCAGCGTAATCAAAAGGCCGATAAGACAGAATAATTATTTCTTGTCAATATACAACTTTATTTGACAGCGAAGTTTTTTTATATAGCAGAGGGGACAAACGAGCATGCGGATCATCTGATGGTAAGTGAAAACCGCCGCCCATGAACAACTGAAACGCCAGGGAAATTGCAGATCCGTTGCCGGCCTTTTAAAAAGGAATAGGCTCTTTTCTTGAAGGTATCGGTCCAGAAAAATCGCTGGTGGTAATCGATTACACAAGGAAGTTGTGTGAGGGAGAAAACTTCTTCTAAATCGCACAGTGGTGGACCGCCAATCATCCAGATGGTATGGATGGTAACGTGAGTTTTGTCGCGATGTGCGATGGTGAAATTGAGCGGCTGGAATTAATCCGAACAATTCCTCAGAGCCCTTCCCGTGATAGATGCGATAAAATACGCAAAGAGATGCAACATCTCTACGCAGTACCAGTGAGTCAAGCCGATCGGAAAGAACTCGGCCGTCGACGATTTGAACCGCTCTGCGCTGGATGCGATCAAGTGGAAGGAGCCGGCACTGGAGAGCCCCTGCCCAGAGGTGGGAACAGTATTTCATGTGAAGCCGAACATGCGCCTTGTAAAGTTGCCAGCGGTGTGCCGGCATGAAATACGGCCAATTTGGCCTTCTCTTCCAAGTGACCACGAAACTGCAGGTTACTCGATATGTCTACACCGAGGATTCCGATACTGGATGAGGCAGTATTGGAATCCTCAGTGGTGTAAGAAAATTCACTACTCCATTTCATCCCGTGGGTTGTGTAAGAGGTGTTTAGTGACTTTAGTTCCTAAGCCGGCTGTCGTGGTATGCATAAAGCATTCTCCACCTCCTCGCGTAACGGGGTAGCCCTTTTCAATTGCTTCTAGGCGCTAAAAAAGCCCAAATGCAAAAAAATTGAATTTTCACTTCAATTATATACCTATCTCAAACTACCTCGTCATACCTATGTATTGGGTTATACAAGAGGTAACAGAAGGAAATTAGAGACAAGTTTGACTGCTTGCCTTGCAAAGCAACTACGTTAAGTATCCCTTCCCGTAGGGTAGGCCTATGTTCAGTAGTGGATTTTTGAGTGTCTGTAATGGTTACGGTAATACAATCATTCATTCCATTCAATTATAAAGCTTACGAAAACATTTTTTACTCTTTAAGCTGCTCAAAATCCACAATTTATTTTCATAAAACGCATACTTAAGCAACATTTATTATGTGTTCATTCACAGTAATGCCGTTTGTGACACACAAACATTCAATTATCACGAGCATATGTTACGAACTATCACCTGCCGTGTCAAGCACTCTCGCTACATTCCTTGGGCGATTTTAATAAAAAATAAATAAAATATCAACAAGTCTCGTTCCAGCGGCGTGCGCTTACAAAGACTATATCTTTATATACAATCCTATGATCAAGCGTTCGGATTTTAATAAATCGCTTCCTGTTATTCTATCGACATTATTTTAACGGGAAAAGGACTTTAGATAACGGCATAGAATAGTTATGAACACACTACTGCGATATGAAATTAAAGCAGAAAAATATGTACTTTGATATTAGTATAGGTAAATATAGAAAAGTACAATATATAAAATACCGAGTCCGTATTGGGCCGTGTAGTGCCGATGTAAGAATATCCACTACCCCATATTCCTTGGGTATATACTTCCATGGGTGTCGTAAGAGATGACAGGAGAAACAAACCAGGAGGTGAAGAGCAGCGTTTTACTTTTTTAGTTGTTTTAACTAAGAAATAAAAACTGCGGTTGTCAACTTGCCTGCCAAGCATGGTAACTCTGGAAAATATCACCCTATGACGTAATCAATGGGGAGGGCTAAACATAAAAATAATTTATTTATACACAAAGCAACAGTGTTAAAGCTAAAGATCATTATTTTTATTATATTATTTATGGACAGCGTGGATGTGACTCACCTGATGACTAAAGCCTCCCATGAACAATTGCAACACGTCTCTAAGTTACAAAGTCACCACTCCAACCCGTATCGGTCAAGAAAAATCGCTGGTGATAGAAGGTTCCATAAAGTGGTCGTGCAAGGAACAAAGCATAAGCGCTGAGCGTATAGATGATGCCGATGGTATTAAATTTTTTTTCGCAAATTGCAATGGTTAAGCTTGTCGACTTAAATTAATCCAACAATTTCCGGAACTCCTCTAGGTAAATACGTTTGGCCGAGCCGAAAAGGGGAGATTTCTCGCC
Source organism: Parnassius mnemosyne (assembly GCA_963668995.1). Taxonomy (NCBI): domain Eukaryota; kingdom Metazoa; phylum Arthropoda; class Insecta; order Lepidoptera; family Papilionidae; genus Parnassius; species Parnassius mnemosyne. The sequence goes on along the minus strand of CAVLGL010000079.1, from coordinate 13,674,654 downwards.
GGGTAAGGTGTTCAGCCCGGGGAGCGGCCAATGCTCCATGTAATAGTTTGGAGCAATTCTATATATACCGCAGTACCTCGGAACTTTGATAACGTGATTTAGGTTTCGGCGTGTTCCGCTTGTGGCTTGACGACAGAAATGAGATAAAATGCCAAGAGGAGCAACGTTTAACAAGCCAGTAAATCGAGCTGATCAGAAAATACTAGGTCATAGACTATTCGGGTGGTTCTTCGTCAAGTAAAAGGAGTTAGTGCTGAGACGCTCGGGGCAGAGAGATGAGAAAAGTATTCCAGTAGTGGGATTAATAATTGTAGTAAGGTAATATCATTGGATAATTTATTGTTAATGGATAATTTCTAGGGATCTAGGGGATATTTATTCGTGATGATCGATGAAACACGTACGTGCTTTGACACGTTGGTCTCATTTCATAGTTGATTTGGTGTTTAGATTTTTTTAAAGACTAAAAAATTTACATAAACACGACAGGAAAATCAATCAAAATATTATGTGTTGACAAAAGTAATTAAAATTCATTCATTGATCATTTTTATATTTTCACGGGCAATTTTTGTTCGATATTTAACGATGCCAATGTAAGTTAACAAAGTTTTATTTTAAATAATATACTTTTACGAGGAGGCTCAAAATCGATGAACGATAAAATCAGTATTCATTCCGCTTTTAATCTGAATGTATAAAATGAAAATTAGAAACAAAACAAGTATGTATAAAATATTTACAGATTGCGTTTTAATAGCACATGTAAAATATCTGTGCAAAATATACACAACATTCAAATAGTCTCGCAGACAGCATTTAATAATTGTGTTATGTCATTTTTATATTTGTTTGTGGTGTACAATAAAGTATATTCATTCATTCATTCAATAATTTCTTCCAAGAATGCACATTTAAAACAAACTTGAAATTAAACTAATCAACCCAAGGAAGGGACTTAATATTCTGCAATATATCTTGGCATATAACACATGGTTACTTATAAATTAGCTCCTGCGAACGTGTGAAAACGTGCGTGAAAACGAACCTTTGTATTAATGAACATAGTGCTCCTCGTGGGAAACTATTCATTTTGGTGCATCCTCATACATACTATAATATATTAATAATTTGTTCTATAAATTGACATAAAATATATTTGAGATCGTTTCGACCGATTTTCGACTTCAGCTATAATTGCGAATAATCCATTCAATTTTAACTGACTATTGCATTTTGTCATGAGCAGAAGGTGGCAAAACGTACCTACATCGAAGAATTCTGCGAAGTTTTCTTACTGTTTCTTTTTTGGCCAGAGCAATTTCATTTCAAAACGATAATAGATTTGGACAACGTGCAGGAAGTACGAGTGGGAGAGCAGCAATGCGCAGGATGAAAAATTGTCTACGCACAATTATTAAAACTACTTTCTCAGCTATATTATTACCCATCTCTGCTTAAGAATGAACGAGGAAAATATAATGTCCTCCAGACCGAAGTTCGGTCACGGCGACAAATACTAATTTCATTGGCTTTTTAACTGCCGTGCATATTAATTCACTAGCTGTGCCCCGCGGTTTCACCTGCGTCATCACGTGTCCGAGGTGCGCGACGACCTAGTTCAAGCATTTTATAACGGCTAGGGCTTAAGCGTCGTTCGCGCGCCCGGCCAAGTATTGAATTATTTTAATTTTACATTATCTCTTAAACTATGCGTCTAAATAACATGGTATAAAGAACAAAGTTTATCTTCTTAAAATTGTCTCGATGATGAAGTAACTTTCGTTCATAAGGATAAATAGGCCATGCCTAATAATAACGCTCATAAATCACTTTTAAATTTTCAATATTTTTTGTCACAAAATACCAAATTATGGCTTACGTATAAGAAATAGACATATGGTATCGCGGACTTTTTTTTTAGACGGAGTAAAGGTCTATATTTTTCTAGAACATTGTATTTACGTATCCCTAACGATAACACCAGCGTACGCGGATAAATCATTTCGGGAGTGCTTTTTCTTCTGACTTGCTTAACAAATATCAATATTTAAGGCTAGTTGAGTAATATAGCTTAATGCTAGATAGCCTCAATCTGGCTATAATATACAAAAATAATTTTTCAAATCGGACTGGTAGTTCCAGAGATTAGCGCGTTTAAACAAACAAAAAAACAAAAGACTCTTTCGCTTTATTATAGATTAGTGTAGATAATACTATCAAATGACCCTCACCTTAAATGGTGCTGATCGTTAACGAACTCAGTTTTTCAGATCTATTCCGTAACAGTTTGTATCAACAAGGTATCATCTTACAGAGTGAGATGTGGTCAGTGATTGTTTTATAAATATGAAGGTGATAAAAGATCACACATTCCACCTGAAGTTAAGTGGAAGAAATGACCAGTAGATGATACAAAATAGATGAAAAGCTTAGTTACCTACTAGTAAATTATCTAAAGGACTGGAGACCCCTTTTACTAAAAATGAGACATTCCATCGTAGTCCTCAGGGGTGACAACGTATTTTGATCCCCGGTTCGCCGCACTATACGAATTCATTCTTATTCATTATGCTGCTATCTTATGCTGGTAATCTGTGCGAGCTTATTCCTGATTCTCTTATCCGACCATACTACGCTCTATTCACAGTTTATGTTTAAAACTTGACAATGACATCATCAATCATTACAAGCATAATAAGAATCAATGCAATACTTAAGAATTATTTCCTTAGACCTATAACCCTCGAGTCTTACGTCACGTCGAGACGAGACGTTCAATAAATAAATATAGCACTAAACAAACTCTTATTAATTAGTATATTTATTAACACATATGCGCGGAATTCACAGTGGCGACTAAGCACACTCGGCGAGCATTCAGCATAATGAGCCCTTGTGTTTGACTTGCCGATGAGCTCAATTCACCATGAGAACTAACACAGGCACTTGTACATAGACATTTACTTTCGAAATGTTGCTAAAGACTTTTCATGGAATTATTCGTATTCAGAATGTTGAGACTCTCGACCTAACAAGTTCACTGATGTCTCACTTGACATATTTCCTGACTAGATACTTGTGAATACTTTTTCTGTGTTATTCCCATTAAAACATAAGAATATATTTATCTTAGATTTTAAACGCATGTACAATTTTTTTTTATAACAGTAAGGGTTATCATCGAGCACACAATGCAACAAACGGTAAGTAGATGTTGTGGCCCATAGACACCTACATCTATACTCGATTAAGAAATAAATTAATTTATTTTATACTTTTTAGTCTTTGATAACAAAATATTTTTAACATTTATACATTTATTTTAAGTAGGCGAATGGGAGACTTGAGGCATGTTCACTAAGACGTCATCTCTTTGAACTGGTAATTTGAGCAGTCTATGCAGTGTAGAGCCACCTACTAGTCGTGCCACAACTCCAGTCAGAGCGCCAATCTTTGTAACCTGCTTCCCGTAATATCTATTCATTTGATTTCTCAACAAGTTAAACAAGAACGTCTTTCCTGTTCTAGCGCCATCAGTTACGAAAAGTTTAAACCTTTGTTGATCGCCCTGTTGTTGCGACTGAATGTTTGACGTGATAGTATTGAATTTTACTTTGGTCCATATTCATAGCCTGTCGTACTGAGTCGAATTGATCGTTGGTCATAGCCTGTTGAGGATAGTTTTCATTGTGTTCTATATTGTCCAATACTGGAGGTTCTTCGGGGATCTGAAATGCGTGCACTTGATTGAATGCAATTTCCAGCTGCCGGTCGCGCTCTATGTGCTGCTCCATGTGACCGCTAATTGCCTTCAACTACTCTTCCCGAGCTAAAAAAGCCTTTCTTGCACTATAAAACCCTTGTAACAGTTCTGCTTCTGAGCGATAAGGCATATACTGAACCAGCAAACTGTAATAAAAGTTCTCCGGATCACAGTTCTCACAGTTCTTATGATCATTTTACTGTTGTCTGTTAACGTAATCAATTGCCGATATGTTCGAGTTGATATGTCCTCATTGTCTTGATCAATGCTTTCTTCGCTTTGGTTGTTCTGGTAGTAAGTGTCAAAGAGCATTGCAAACTCAGTCGGGCTAATATTAGAGAAGTCTATGTCGGGTGGTCTGCGGGTCGTTTTTCATACCGATAGAAGAGGTTGTTGCAGTATCCTGTGGCTTGCCCATGATCGTCAAAACGCAATACTCGATATCGCTGCTCCGGTTTCCGTGTATTTAAAAACACACAACTACGAAAGCTGTCACGAAGCGGCAGGTGACACAGGCGAAAAGCGCATTCTGGGGCTGACACTTGCCTTTTATGGAGAATTTTCATACAAATTCTGAAAAGCCGCCGAGAAATGTATAGCTCCTCTCGCTGTATCTGTTGAATGGCTTGAGCTATTCCCGAGTCTAAATTAGTTGGCTCTCCTTTCGACAAATATTTGGCGATATAGAAAGCTATCGCTTCATTCCACCCACAAGGTTGGATGTCCATATTTCTCGTCCAGACTTTTAACAAATTGGGATTGTAGCTGTTGACCCACACATCTTCTATCCGCCGTTTAAGCAGACATATTCTTCCTCCACTTCGAATAAAATCGTCCGACAAATATGCAACTCTCCGGGTCTCGCTGCATTCTTGACGTGGAAAATTAAATCGGCACCTTACTGTGGTGTTGTTTTTCGTACATGTGGGTGTATGTTTATGAATCTGGCATTTTTTTTACCGTATATAGATATATCAATATTATTCTATTACACTCTCCATGTACTGGTCTATATACATTTTATACAGGCTACCATGATACTATTAACCACCCTCATGCCATTCAGCCCTCGGCACGTTTCTCACCTTGGCTTGGGATCTTTAAGAACCTACTACCCTATTTACACGTCAATACACATCGTATATAGATATATCAATATTATTCTATTTACACTCTCCACGTACAGGTCTATATACATTTTATACAGGCACCTATGCCACCTATGTCAATATTTACACTATTAAATAATTATAATTATAATTATAAAAAACTAAAACTAGGAACTTAATTATCATATAATCCTACTCCCCGCGGTATCTTGCCAAGAACGCTGGCCGCGTTTCCCCGCTGAATGGCTATACTTAGCCTTTGAGCGACAAAAGACACCTCTTATCACCAGCAGCAACGACCGGCCGCAGATGGAGTTCCTTTAGAAACTTCACCGCACGTGAACCCCACGGACAGATAGCCTCTACAGCAAATGGCACAAATATGTAGTCATCTCTCAGAGACTCATATTTGCGCCACTTACTCAGTTCAGCTGCGTCTGATGCCGCCCCGGCTTTAAACGAGGTACCCCTGAGATGAGAGACCGCCAGAGTGTCTACGCAAGTAGCATCCCACACTAGGGCTTTACCTCCCTCCCAAGGAACCAATGTGATACCGTCGGGTCTCCTGCCATCGTCTCTAAATATTCCACAAGGCTCTGAAACCGAGGGAACATTTATATAGACAAGAGCCCTTCGGATGACATCGTTCAAAGAACCGTGTCGTGAAAACCTACCAGCGCTTTTCTTACATGAAAGTCCGTGGAGCCCAAACTTGTCGACGCTGCTACCACAGGGGCACTGATAGGGTTGACAAATCGCCGTTCCTAGTCGGATATCTACGGCGATGTGCAAGCTTTCCCCATCATGTAATGTGCCGAGATTACTTGATGGTAAAGCGTGTAACCAGTGACTAGATTCCTTAGTCGAAACAGCTAGAAGGCGTGCCTTATCTTGGTCACTATGGAAATTATGAAACAAATCTTTCTGCATGCCCTGTACCAACGAAATATCCCACTATTTTTGTTGGTATAATAATATAATAGGTTTGTTATAACCTTGAAACCTGATCGTGTTCAAAGTCCATTACGTGGCCTTTCTCACAAGTGCAAACACGACTATGATACGATATTCCATCATGGGATGCCAGTGCCTATCTTCGACTTCATCATCAGGCCTTGAAACCTAATGGTGGTCAAAGTTCATTACAAGACTTTTCTAAGAAATTTTCTAAGAAAATGATACGATTTTCCATTATGAAGTTCCAGTTCATATCTCCCGGCTCCATCATCAGATCAGTTCGAAAGTACCATATATATAAGTAATGTCATCAGAACTACATACAGCTGCCAATTTTCATTACGCTACGACCCTTGGAAGATGGTTAAATTTGTTACCATAGTTAGTTACATACAGGTCGACCTAATAAAAACGTGTTAAAAATGCAGTTAAGTTGGCGTTGCCTAGGTTTAAGATGGAAGTGTCGCAGCCCTTACAATATTATGTTGGTATTTTATGCTAGTATTCAGAGCGAGCTCGATTTTTCCACGGGTTCTTTCCCGCATTACCTATGTTCGAGCAAAAATTTTGATATTCGAAACAGATTATGTCGTGTTTCGGTGGTCAGAATATCAGTTATGTATGCATAACTAGTATTTTTAAAGGTTTTCAGCTAGTCGAAGGACTTTTCAAAAAAGTGCTAGCTGCGATATATTTTTAAATTGTTTTTCCATACTTACCGCTGGGAGGGCTTCATGAGCGTCGTAACGGCATCACTTAAACTATTTATGTACTACCCATTTAGTTAATGGGAGAATACCTTTGTAAATTAATGACAATTTTTACATGGTAGAGCTGCAGTATGGATGTTGCATAAATGGGTCGGCTCAACCGGGAAGCACCACGCCCTCTCAGAATGTCAACGTAAACTAGCAGGTTTATGCTGCTGTGTTTAGTATGATAAGTGTAGAGAACCGGAGACATTTTTACAGATTTTGATTCTTAATCGACAGGATAGATGTCGATGTCTGAGCCACAGAATCCATTTACCACCTATATATACTAATTTATTAACATTACTAGGCATTTTCACTGCTATTTGGCGGCAGAAATAGATAAGAAAGTGGTGTCTAACCAATTAGGCTTCCATGCAAAAACGGCCCTACCACCTAGTAAGTCTTTAATTCGCTCCCTGCCACCAGTCTGGGACGTTTACGTCCAGCCTAATAGAGATCCATCTATCGGAAGCGATGATATCTTCGCGACACTTCTTTAAATCAACTTCATCGTTAACATACATACATATACATACATATTATCACGCCTCTTTCTCGTAGGGGTAGGCAGGTACCACTTCTTTCCACTTGCTACGATCCTTACATACTCGTTTTGCTTCGTCCACTTTCATAATTCCCTTCATACATGCTCTACGGTTTAGGGTACTCTTGACCTGGCCTTTTTCAAGACGTCCCTGATTTGGTCTAGAAATGTCCGCCTAGGTCTACCCCTTCCAGCACTTTCATTCACACTCGCCTTATACACTTTTTTCGTCAATCGTTCTTCATTCATTCTCTCGACATGGCCAAACCATCTCAGCATGCCTTTCTCAATTTTTGTCACTACATCTTCTTTCAGACCACAACGTTTCCTTATCTCACTATTTCTTATCCTGTTACTCAGTTTAACTCCTATCATACTTCTTAATGCTCTCATCTCAACTGCATTTATTCTGCTTTCATGTTTCTTCTGCCATACCCGACTTTCACTTCCGTACATGAGTGTCGGAACCAACACCCCCTCATGCACAGCCAAACGAGCCTTGTTAGACACCTTCCGACTGCTCATAAAGGAGTGCAAAGCTCCATTCACCATGTTTCCTGCATTCACTCTTCTTTCGATATCACTCTCACACGTTCACTCATCATTCTCACACATCGTTAACAATCTGTAAAAATGCATCAAGTAAAAAGATGAACTCTTATAATATATGTATATACATATACACATACACACATGTATGTATATATTATATCAATAAATATATAATAATTGATGTATGTGTATTTATGTATACATATATATATATATATATATATATATATATATATGTTTTTATATAAATCAACAATATCATACATTGTTGCGCAGTGCTTAGTTACTAAGCGCATACACATTCTAAGATGAACATTTTTAACATTAGGTACGTATACACGTTGAACTCAAAGTAATTAGCAATATACACATGCAATAAGTTATTCCTAATGCATAGAATACTAATTTTAAAATTTTGTATTTAGCTACATATAGGAAGATTAATTCATTAATTCGTTAATTTCAGCCTATAAAAAGTCCACTGTTGTACATAGGCGTCTTCCGTAGATTTCCTTATAGGATTAGGTATGTTTGGCACATAGTTGCCACGCTTGGCAGGCAGTTTGACCGCAGTTTTTATTATTTTGAGTTGATTATAGGAAGATGCTGCTGTTCATCTTCTGTTTCATTTCCCTCTGAGCACACTCACGAAATGGTAAACTCGTAAGGTAAACGATACCGCAATTAAATATTACTAATAGGAAATATTAATAAAGTCCTCCTAATAAGCCAAAATGTAAATATTAATTATTAATGAATAAGAAATAAATTCTAGTTCAATAAGAACATTACGTGACAAAAGAAATCTGATAAAAGAATTAAATAGTTTGGAAAATCCAAAAGTGCACGCCACATGAGTTTTTCATTTAATTTTGATGAAAAAAATAAATTGTATTCCTGATTTTTAATTTTTTTTATTTACGTGCTTTAAATTTAGCGCTCTATCATTTTAATAGGTAGTGTCACCTACAGGGAAAAAATTAATAATGTTTACTAAATTAAATCAATTACACAAAGTACATAATCGATATAGGCTGTATCGTACATTTGTACTTTGTCTATCAAGGACTAAAAGCGCCTTTAAAATTTTACTATCAATAAAATTTATAGAAGTTGAAAATAATTTTATTCACAAACTACGCGCACTAGACTATTGATATGAAATATGGAACCAGTTGATGTAATTCTGAAGCTAATAAAAAAACCCGGTATCGATACGGCAATTTTTTGGGAGTTATCGTTACCACATATAAAATCAGCATCTGGACGTTCACGTAAATTTTTTTTCAAAGTAGCAATATACTGGGTGGCGAATAGGTTATCACGTTAAATAGCACAGCAGTTAATACAAATTGATATATGTCGTAATTTCGACACCCGGTCCCATTTCTTGTCACTTCGCGCATAGAGAATTATGCCTTAAATTGTTAGCCGTAAGTACAGTTTTTGTTTGATCTTTTCTTTATTTTAGTAGTTCGCATTAACAATGTTTAAACTACCTATCTTCGCCTTTAAATGGCATGGGTCTTTGACCACAGAGTAAAGAAGACCAGAGGGGAAGCTTTCTAACAACGTCGAAAATCTATACCTATTCTGATAGGGTTATCACCTGATGCAAGAGAAAATTTTAAGAAAAAAATAAAATTATTATATTGTATAAAATAACATGTGTAGTCATTGTAACTTAAGTTAATATAATAACATATCTGTTATTTGTAATTAAAATTGAAACTGCAAAAATTGTACATTTTGCTAATTTTCATGCTTAGCTTCCATTACATATGCATATCTATACATATATACATATTAGTAATGACTGTGATGATGGTAGTGGGCAGTGGCGGTGTTAATACACCACCACCACCAATATTACTACCAGGATGATGGTGGCGGTAGTAAGAGATGTGGTGGTGATGCTGGTCGTTGTGGTAGTGCCAGTGGCGGTCCTTTACTCATGTGCTTTGACCTTCTAGAATTCATCAGGTGATATCTGTATGTGTTTACATGATGTTATTTAATATTAAAACGAAATAAAATGCTTCCGCGACTAATGTATTAATTGTTATATAGGTATTTTTTTAGTTGTGTATGTTTAAAGAAATTTATGTAGCATAGGTCTTTTCATTTTATGTGATAACTTTTTCGTCACTCGGTATAATGATTCTTTTTTAAATATAAGATGGATTGATAATAAGATTGATGGAGATGGACGACTTCTTGGCGCAGTGGCTTAGCAATGAGTTGCAGCGCTAAGGGCCGCGGGTTCGAATGCCGCACGGAACAAGTATTTGTATGACCTACAAATAATTGTTCTGGGACTTGGTGACTAGCCTTGTGAAATCTATGTATGTAAACTGCCCCCGCGATACAGGAGAAAGTCCTAGTATGAAGGTAACGTTTTTAAAAAAATATATAAAAAAGATTAGTTAAGATTAATTGCCTCAGGCATTAAGTCCGCCTGTACATCATATTGTATGAAGTTTAAATAAGTAATTAGTGTTTTCTTGATATAAGGCTACTTAAATTATCGTATAAATTCATATGGTTACGATAGAGGCATTTTAAGAACACAAAATTGCTTGACCTGGACGTGTCGAGAGTAAAGCACTACCTAATACCGCTTCGCGTTAAGGCGTGCATAGTTTTCATAAGATCTTACTAACAGCATTAAATTTTATATGGCTATCCTTTTTTTTTTTGAAATTCTAATTGCAAAACTACTTCATTCATCAAAAGCAAACAACTGATTATTTTTTGTAATTAGCTCGATATTCTAGGCCATGGTAAAATTCTAAAGAAAGTATTTTCATGGTATAATAATATATGATTTTTGTAGTGAAAGTAATTGAATATTAGACAATCTAGAAATAACTTTCCTCATGGTGTATATTTCTTCCTAAAAAGTTATGTATCACACGTTTTCTTTTAAACAATGACAATGTTATGATTACCATTAAAGCTTCATTATGATCAAAAGTATGTAGTGCAAAATTACTCCATTTATAAAATTTTACAACTTTATTTATGAAGCTTTAAATAAAACTATGATTACGAATTTTATCGCGTTTAAATTAGTTATTTTAATTCCTGGCGTTGCGGGTGCTTTACAGCAACCCATGGTCAGAGGGGGAGTCTGAGATGTTTGCCATCCCGATGTCATAGTTAGCCCGGCCACCTTCAGTTTTTGAATGTTAATTTTTGGTTCGATCTACGCAGAATGAGCTTACAGTATATAGTAGCCTTAGTAGCCTATAGTAGCCTTGCAGTGGTATGCTTGGGTTTGAATTTAATTTTGTTAATCATAGGATCCTAAGCAGCTGGCAGCGCGCATCCATCTTCTCTATTGAAATTTAGATGTTTATTTTTAACATCAATAGCCTCGCGTATTATTCTTCGTAATTAAAATAAGTAAATTAAACGCGATAAAATGTGTGAATATAATTTTATTCAATGTGTAGTGTCCGCGTAAATATAAGAAATCATAATGAAGCGTTATTCGCGATTAGTTTTTCCTTTAATTACTGCTGCAATAAAAAAGGGCAAGAAGATCCGATGATTGTTAAATACGAAAACGAAGAAAATGAACTCTATCATCAAATCTTCTGGAACAATAAGGCTTCCAGTTTGGACCATCTCTTCCACATTGAAAACGCATAATATTAAAAAAGTACATTAATTTTAGGGCGATATTTTAATGAAAAATTCTAGTAAAAAACAAGTTTAATGATTTTTTTTACTAGGATGTCAATTGCTCTGTATATGAAAATACGTGATACGATTAAGAACTCTCTCGAAAACAAGTAACATGCGAGAAAAGAAAATTCAAGACCTTTTTAAGATATTGTAACGAAAACCATGAGATTAAATTATCACATATCCAACTTGAAATAAATTATTTGTAGATTACAAATCATGGACGTCTAATGTAAAAAAGTGTTTTATTTTATTGTGAAGGGCTGACAAGTTCACAGCTGAACATAGACCTCTCCCAAGGCATGCTACACAGTCCCAAGACATCTGCATCCATCGACTTCCAACACGTAACTCCATCTAATGAGTGGTCACCCAACATTTTGCTTGCTCAGTTAAAAGAGATATGTTCACTTCGTTCAAATAATTTCTTATCCAACATTACATATTAAGTGATAATTACAATAAAAAACATGTAACTGCTCAAAAAGGCAAAATAAATTATAATTGGCTGTAAATTAAAACCAATAACAATAAAATGACGACTGTTTCTAGAAAAAGATGATGTCAATTAATTGTTAAGTACTCGTAATTGTTAACTAGTCAAACATCTGTAAGTCGAAAGTTAATTAGGAGATAATTTCGTGTAGTAACTTAATAATCGTATGTAGTAGGAAATAAAACATAGACACATAATTAAAGAAGCTTGAGTAGCGTTTAATTTTGGCCGTGAAATTAATCAAACAAAAACAATTTTTATAAAGGTTACTACATATTTATACTATAGATTTTTTTTTGTCAAGGCTTAAAACTAATCTTGGAATTCATTACTTTATTTGATATCCGATCCAATTCTCTTTTTGCATGTTTTGTTATTTATTTTTTCCATGCTTTTTATTTATTTTTTCAATACATACAACCGGATCTGGTTTTGTATTAAGGATTCATCATATAATTGATACTGAACAATAAAGCGTTTATTTTAGAGCCGGTTTTAACTGATTATTTACAAGAATGCGGATTTATTTGAAGATGACGACATTGTATTCATCGAAATTAAAACAAATTGTCCACAAGACGGGTTATTTTGTAGATTTGAAATGCTATAAAATCTTATTACTGTCATTAATTTTTACAAATCGTATTAGGAATGCGCAAACTTATCGATACCGATTATTTGAATGGTATTATTTGTACAATTTGTGAACTGTTCATCAAAATCAATTGAAAAAAATTTAATTTTTAATGCTTCTAAATTCTATATGTTTAAATAAAAAAATCTGTAATATTTATGTATTCAAATATTATTAGTATTTATCAGTATCAATTTTCTTTTGTTTATTTTTGCATTCAACAGTAAATATTGTATATTAACCTAATTTTACAGCTTGCTTTTTAAATGCCAGTATTCACTTCATTTAAAATTTTACTTATCTGTAAGTGGTTCACCCAACAAGTCAAGTAAAATGTTTTACTGTCGTAGCTTACAGCGGTACTTGTCTGTATTGTATATAGAATGAAGAGAGTGGCTCTTTGTACTACTTAAATAAGGAAGAGTACGTGAGAACGAGAAGAGCAAGTAACTTCACAACGGAACCTATCACTCGTCTTCTTCTTCTTTTTCTACTTTATTCCGTAACAGCCCAGTGCCAGATATAAGTAGAATTTCCATGATTATCAGGCTTGATAGACGCATTGTCAATCGCAGTTCCTGACTTCTTGTAAATTTAACGCCGCCAAACGAGGTAATAGGTACATAGATCCTCTTACGCCATAATCATACGACATGGTAATAATATATTCAATAAAATAGTTTTATAATATTCATATTTACATAATATGGGTAACACAACTTGATACTGCATACCTATAAACATATTCGTTAATAAAATGCAGCTATTCAAAAAAGACTACAGAGTGAATTACCCCAAACGTCCCTGAGGGCTACGATCATTCTTTAAATCGAAACATAACAGAAGGCGTATTGGTGGTACTTGAATGAAGAAAGACAGGGTTTAACCTACCAAGTTGGACTACTACGTAGAAAAAGAATAGCTACTATATGGTTAAATTAAGATGTCAATTATTAAAAAGAAAAGAAAACAATATGTGAACAGTTGGAAATAATTTAATCATGTAATTGGAGTACGCCAGTGATTAACAAAAGGATAATTAACAATGTTGTGCCCTATTTTATGTGGATACCAGATGATAACCTAATAAAAATTTCAACTCTACAATTATAAATAATAAATCACAGCTTAGCTACAGCTATTAATTTAGGTACATGATGTATAATTATAATTATGACCCAGTGCCACATTTTAGTTACCAATGTGCGCCCCGCCGGGGCTCTAACTGTCTTCCAATCTCAATGTACCTATTATTTTGTTCGGTGTGTGTGTACAGTATGTCATTTGTTGATATGTTGAATATATCAAGTTAATTATTTCGCCAAAGAATAAGTACTATTACAAATTGAATAGAAATTTTGGATTTAACATATTTTAGTATTATTGTAATTTATAACCTCATACGCACAAAGGGTTTATTTATTTATTTTTGCTACCGATTTCCACACCAAAAACTCAAAGCGATTTTACAAAATGGTCTCAAAGCTTATAAAGTCTCACTGCCGCGCTCAGTCGCGGTTAAATTAACCATTATCTTTGGAAAAACAAAACGTTTTAAAAATGGTTTTATATATAAAAATAAAATATATAAAAAGATTTTATATATTTTATTTTTATACATACATTTATATACAACGTTAAGAATATCCACTACCCCATATCTTCCCGTGGGTGTCGTAAAAGGCGACAAAGGGAAACAGGCAGGAGATTGGCAGCAGCATCTTCCTGGTAACGGCAAAAATACAATAAAAAAACTGCGGTTGCCAACCCGCTCGCCAAGCGTGGCAACTATGACAATATACCCCCCATGATGAAAGTTACGAAGAGACGGCCTCCAATCACTAGTCTGCAGGAAAATGGCATGATGTTTTTAAAATCTGATTCTTTCAAAAATAAGTGACAAATATGCACACCATCCACCTAATGGTAAGTGGATCCTGTGGCCCATAGACACCTACATTGATCCTTAAGTAAGAACTGATGCAGATGCATCAGAACATGCATATTTGAGAACTAAGATGCCTCGTAACCAGTAAAAAGGATTTTACGTCACTCGCCATATGAAACAGAACAGTAATGTTGGTATTCTGTGCAAGAGTGGCCCTTACCCGGTCGAGCCGAACAATTCGTGCAACAGCCAATATAGGCTGCAGCGTGGATCCACCACTTATGTTTCGAATGAATATACAGTTTAAGTTAGTTAGTAGTAGTAATTTAAGTTTAAAGGAAAGTTGATATTTACTTCACATATCCCTTTTGGGTCATTCATTCATCACAGCTGATCAAAAGCCATAGATTGCTTCATGGTTGGGATTTTGCCACAGTTGTTATGCCTTGCATGTGGGTTGATACCCGTATATTTATTATTTTCGGTTGTTATCAGGAAGATGCTGCTGCCCATTTCTGTTTCTGTCTCCCTCTATCACCACTACGTGGTAGAGCCACGCTGCAGCTATATTAGTGGTATAGTTGTAGCACGAATGGGTCGGCTCGACCGGGGAAGGACCACGCTCTCACAGAATACCAGCGTCAAATAGCAGCTTAACACTGCTGTGTTTCATATGGTGTAGAGAACCGGAGACCCTTTTTACTGGAAACGAGGCATTCCATCTTGGTCCTCGCGGGTGGTAACGCATCTGCATTTTGATTCGCAAACGAGGATAAATGTAGATGTCTATGGGCCATAGCAAACACTTACCATCAGGTGGGCTGTGTGCTCGTTTGTCACCCTATCCTATAAAAAAAAATACACAGCGCACATTTTGAGGACATTGATTGTTATCAAAACCTCCGAGAGGGAAGGCACAAATGAGTTAAATTTTAAGTAAAATCTTAGCCGCACTGCGTGTTTTCATCATCTTAGTTGTTAAAAAGCATTGTAGCTCCGAGGCATACACTCGGTTTCACTGCTCACTGAATTATTGATTTGTTTATTCTAATACGCTCATCCTAACTATACACAAATTTAAATTGCTTTAAATATTTTAATTATAAACGTCATTCACACTCATTATATAAAATAATTCGCACAATACATATGGCCTTGGATTTGACGATAAAATAATAACAACCCAGGATGTATATACCAACAAAGCTTACAATTAATGACTTTTGACATAATTTTAGCCGATTTCGAAAGAGAAAGTGGTTATCAATACGAATGTATAGTTTTTATAAATAATGCTATGTCGTCGTTCATTGTAAACCGATTTTATAATTAAAAATTAATGTCCTACAGACCGAATTTCGTTCACGGTGGCCAGTCTCTGCGCAGGAGAGGATTATAGCGCACAAGTGTGTCCGATGGGACGGTAAACCGATACGATCGGAGAGAGATCAGGCGTTGGACCAACGGCTTTCTTTCCAAAGCACGGGGATGAAACACCCTTAACTTTTTGAATCCGGGCCGCTACTGAAAATTTCTTGACATAAAAACTCAATAACAGATTTTGGCCCGAACTGGGATTCAAATTCGGGAGCTCATAGTCAGCAATCACGTTTACGACCGGCCGAGGCAGTCAATATACATTTCAAATACATTTTTATATTTAAATAATTATAGTTCGGGGTTGACCCATATAAATTAGGAAATAAAAGTCCACCCCTAAGAGTGGCAAAATAGGGGTTGAAGCTTTTAATGCAACTATTTAATTCTAGTTAAGTCGAGCTTCTGATATTAATCAATTCAAAATGTAAAAAGAAACTCAAAAGTTCAAAAATTAAAAAGAATAATCTTTATATATGCTATGCTTCTGTACGTGTTTTTTTTTCTTTTTTTTATAGGATACGGGTGACAAACGAGCACACAGTCCACCTGATGGTAAGTGGTTGCTGTGGCCCATAGACATCTACATCTATCCTCTATTACAAATCAATATGTAGATGCGTTGTCACCCGTGAGGACTAAGATGGAATGCCTCATTTCTAGTAAAGAGGGCCTCCGGCCACCTGCACTCACCAAGCGAAACGCAGAGGTAAACCTCTACTTCACGCTGGTTTTCTGTGAGGTCGTGGTATCACCCCGGTTCGAGCCGGCCCATCCGTGCGACAGCAAAAGCTGCCGCGTGGCTCTACCACTGTTAAAATAAGTGTTTGTCACTCAACTCCTTCTAAGTTTCGCTACACCTGATGAGAACTATTGTGGTACCGATTATAAAGAAAAAAACAGGTGATGTGACGAACAGATCAAAGTAAAGACGAATCTCATTTTTTTTGTCACAGATAGATGGCTACTTAAACATTCATGAACTCCAATTTGGATTTGAGTCACAGTTATCCACGGAAAGTGCAATCGTGAGTCTGAAGCGCGCTGTCAGATGCTACACAGACACTCCTGTGTATGCTTGCTTCATGGATTTATCTAAAGCCATCGATCTGGTCGTGTACAGCATCCTGTGGAAGAAGCTAGAAGTAATTGGGCTGCCTTCAGAGTTGATCTCCCTGTTCAAAATATTGTTACGGCAATCAAGTGGACAAACGAGTACTCAGAACCATATAGGTCGGAATGCGCGGTGAGGCAGGGGGGTTAGGTTTATCAAAGCTTTTCAACCTATACGTCAATGTGCTGATTGAGGACCTCAGCAGGATGAGGCTCGGATGCCACATTGGTTACGTATCATTACAGGCCTTCACAAGTCCACTGCTGAACATAGGTCTCCCCTAAGAAATGCCACAAAGCACGGTCCTGATCCTGCAATCCATCGACTTCCTGCATGTCTTACCAGCTCGTCACTCCATTTAGTGGAGGGTTGTCCTACACTTCACATACCGTACGAGGCTGCCACTCGAGAACCTTTTTCCCCATCGGTTGTAGGTTCTTCGAGCTATATGACCGGCCCATTGCGACTTCAGCTTACTAATCCTTTGGGCTATGTCGGTAATCTCACTCTCATCTAAGTTTATTACGCAGAAAAACCCCGAGCATAGCCCTCTATATAGCTCGCTGAGCGACCTCGAGGATCCTCATACGGCTAGCAGTGAAGGACCACGTCTCAGATCGATAGATCATCACTTGAAACACGCACTGGTAGTACAATCTTGTTTTCAGGTTTTGAGGTATACCTGACAAGAAGAAGTGTCGATTTTCCGAACGCTGCCCAGCCAAGTTGAATCCGTCGATTGACCTCTCGGTCGAAGTTGGACTTACCTAGTCGGACAATTTGTCCCAGGTAAACATAATCGTCAACAACTTCAAGCTTAGTGCTCCCAAGAACTACCGGCATAGGTGTGATATGGACATTACACATGATCTTTGTTTCGTCCATGTTCATCTTAAGAAGTATCCGTTGGGAGATACTATTGAGGTCATTAAGCATAGCAGCTTCGATCCATGCCATAAAGACTACATCGTTGGCAAATCGAAGGTGAGTGATGTACTCCCCATTGTTGTGAATACCGTATCCTTTCTAGTCCAGTAGCTTGAAAACGTCTTCCAATGCAGCGGTGAGGAGTTTCGGGGATATAACGACACCCTGCCTTACACCTCCCTGCAGTTGGATAAGTTTCGTACTCTGATTCTGTACTCGGATAGTCATCGCAGCCCCACAGTACAAACACTTCAGCACTTCGATATACCGACAGTCAACTTGGCACCGCTGAAGGTTCTGTAGCACCACCCAAATTTCGACGGAATCAAAGGCTTTCTCATAGTCCACATACGCAAGGCCTGTCTTCTGTACGATTTGCTAAAGGGTGTCTATATGGTCTATGGTACTAAAGGATCTTCGGAAACCGGCTTGTTCGGTAGGGTGGAAGTCGTCGAGTCTACGTGCGTAACGATTCGTAATGACTCTTGAAAACAGCACGTAGACGCGGCACAGAAGGGATATAGGTCTGTAGTTCTTCAAGAGAGCGTTGTCGCCTTTCTTAAAGAACAAGACCACCGCACTTCTGCTCCACGCCTCCGGAGTAGTGCCACCATGGAGGACGGAATTAAAGAGCTTCTGAAGGACTTCAAGTACCGGTTTTCCACCCGCTTTCAGAAGCTCCGCTGTAATTCGTTCTTCAACTGGGGCCTTGCCGTTTTGAAGGTGCTGGAGAGTCATTCTATTCTCGCTTTTAGTTAGGTACTCATTGCTCAACACCTGTCAAGGTTACGCTTTTTAAAGCCTCGAAATTACTCGAGCAGTATATGGGTCAACTATACTCAAAAGTTGTCTAACGCATTGCTTATACAATACAATAATGCATTCAGGGCATTGTTGGATTGCCACGATACAGCAGTGCCTCTGCATTTTCGCACACGCAGGGGTTGACAGTTTCCCGGTCATATAGAAAAAAGCCGGCTTATTTTTACGGCGAGTTCGCGGCAGTCGCAATAATGTTCATGGTCCACGCTGCAACCCATATTAAGGCTATCGCCGACAGTGGAGACTGTCCACTTATCGAGCACCTTGCAGGGTCACTAAATCACTCTTAATTATTAAGTACTAACATTAGTTATTATGCCGTGTAGTGGCGGTCAAGAATATCCACTACCCCATATCCTCCCGTGGGTGTCGTAAAAGGCGACAAAGGGAAACAGGCAGGAGATGGGCAGCAGCATCTTCCTGATAATAGCCAAATTACAATAAAAAAACTGCGGTTGCCAACCCGCTCGCCAAGCGTGGCAACTATGGCAAATACCCCCCCTATGAATGACAGTAACAAAGAAACGGCCCCCAGTCCCCGGCGGCCCCGCTATTCCTGGCTACGGTGGCGACCATGGTAACGGCGGGGCAGGGGGTGCTAAGAATCTCCGGTGGAGGTTCGATTGCCACCTTAGACGACTCGACCTGGCAACGTACAACGCACGCACCCTGAGGACTGACGAGAAGATTGTGGAGCTGGAAGAAGAGATAGACAAGTTGCGCTGGCATATTATAGGATTATCCGAAGTCCGAAGAGAGGGGGAGGACACGGTAATCCTCGAATCCGGCAACTTGCTCTATCACCGGGAGGGCGACCATCTGTCCCAAGGAGGTGTCGGATTTATCGTCCACAAGTCTCTCGTTAACAACGTTGTAAAGATCGGGAGTGTGTCGACGAGGGTTGCGTACCTTATACTCAGAATCACCAAACGGTATTCGCTGAAGGTCATACAGGTTTACGCACCAACCTCGGCACACCCCGATGAGGAGGTGGAGGAAATGTATGAGGATATCTCTAGAGCCATGCATTCCTCCAAAACCCAATATACGGTGTTAATGGGAGACTTCAATGCAAAACTAGGCACAAGAGAGAACGGTGAGCTGAAAGTAGGGAAATTTGGAATAGGGCAACGGAACCCAAGGGGCCAGCAGCTGGCCGACTTCATGGAGAAAGAGGGACTCTTTATGATGAACTCTTTCTTCCAGAAGCGGCCCCACAGGAAGTGGACCTGGTCGAGCCCCGACGGTTCCACAAAAAATGAGATTGACTTCATTATGACGACCAGATGACAACTGTTCAGTGATGTCTCCGTGATCGCGAGGGTGAAAACTGGTAGCGATCACCGAATGGTTAGAGGCACACTGAACCTAAACGTTAAGTTGGAGAGGTCTCGTCTAATGAAGTCAACGCTCCGTCCCCCTCGTGCTCTGTTCCAAAGTCCCGAAACCTTTCAGCTCGAGTTACAAAACCGTTTTCAGTGCCTGGAAGACTGCAATGAAGTGGACGATATGAATGACAAGCTCGTGGAAACTGTCCATGCGGTCGGAGCTAAGTTCTGCAAGACCCGCCGCAGAAGAACACAAAAACTCTCCGATCACACTCTTAATCTCATGGCTGTTAGACGGGAGATGAAGCTACATTCTTCAACAGACTTGACAGCATACAGGCATCTGAACAGACAGATCTCCAAATGCATGCGGCGGGACTTACGCAACTTCAATACAGCTCGTATTGAAGAAGCGATCGAGCGGAACCAAGGCTCCAAAGTCTTTGCCAGAGATCTGTCTGCCAGAAAGAGCCAACTGTCAAAGCTGAAGACAGAGTGTGGCAGCATCGTTTCCGGGACACCTGAGATTTTGAGTGAGATTGAGAGGTTCTATGGGCAGCTGTACACATCATCGTTGGAGCCACACGCAAGTGTGAGTAACGATCCAAGAGCGAGTCTCATCCGACACTATTCCGAAGATATCCCGGATGTCAGTCTGAGCGAGATTAGGATGGCTCTCCAGCACCTTAAAAACGGTAAGGCCCCAGGCGAGGATGGAATTACAGCGGAGCTTCTGAAAGCGGGTGGAAGACCGGTACTTGAAGTCCTTCAGAAGCTCTTTAATTCCGTCCTGCATGGTGGCATTACACCGGAGGCGTGGAGCAGAAGTGCGGTGGTCTTGTTCTTCAAGAAAGGTGACAACGCTCTCTTGAAGAACTACAGACCGATTTCCCTTCTGAGCCGCGTCTACGTGCTGTTTTCGAGAGTCATTACGAATCGTCTCGCGCGCAGACTTGACGACTTCCAGCCTCCCGAACAAGCCGGTTTCCGAAAGGGCTTTAGCACCATAGACCACATACATACCCTTCGGCAAGTTGTACAGAAGTCCGAAGAGTACAATTTGCCACTATGTCTGGCGTATGTGGACTATGAGAAAGCCTTTGATTCCGTCGAAATTTGGGCGGTGCTGCAGTCCCTTCAGCGGTGCCAAGTTGACTGTCGGTTATCGAAGTGTTGAAGTGCTTGTACAGTAGGGCTACGATGGCTATCCGAGTACAGAACCAGAGTACGAAACCTATCCAATTGCAGAGAGGTGTAAGACAGGGTGACGTCATATCCCCGAAACTCTTCACCGCTGCATTGGAAGACGTTTTCAAGCTTCTGGACTGGAAAGGATACGGTATCAACATCAATGGCGAGTACATCACTCACCTTCGATTTGCCGACGATATAGTCCTTATGGCAGAATCGCTGGAGGACCTAAGCACTATGCTCAATGACCTCAATAGTGTTTCCCAACGGATAGGTCTTAAGATGAACATGGACAAAACAAAGATCATGTTTAATGTCCATGTCACACCTATGCCGGTAGTTGTTGGGAGCACTAAGCTCGAAGTTGTTGACGAGTATGTTTACCTGGGACAAATAGTCCGACTAGGTAAGTCCAACTTCGACCGAGAGGTCAATAGACGGATTCAACTCGGCTGGGCAGCGTTCGGGAAGCTACGACACATCTTCTCGTCAGACATACCTCAAAACCTTAAAACGAAATTGTACAACCAGTGCGTGTTGCCAGTGATGACTTACGGAACTGAGACGTGGTCCTTCACTGCTGGCCGTATGAGGAAGCTCAAGGTCGCTCAGCGAGCTATGGAGAGGGCTATGCTCGGAGTTTCTCTGCGTGATAAACTTAGGAATGAGGATATCCGCAGTAGAACTAGAGTGACCGACATAGCCCAACGGATTAGTAAGCTGAAGTGGCAGTGGGCCGGCCATATAGCTCGAAGAACCGACAACCGATGGGGAAGAAAGGTTCTCGAGTGGCAGCCTCGTACCGGTAGGCGAAGTGTAGGGCGTCCCCCCACGAGATGGAGTGACGACCTGGTAAGACATGCAGGAAGTCGATGGATGCAGGTGGCTCAGGACCGTGCTTTGTGGCATTCTTTGGGGGAGGCCTATGTTCAGCAGTGGACTTGTGAAGGGCTGTAATGATGATGAATGATGATTAGTTATTAAGTGATTTTTTTTTAAATTTATAACACTCGTGGATTCTTGTTGTTCAAGAAATAAAAAAAAATATTTAAGCGGCTAGACCGATGTTAACGAAATGTTTTGTGTGGTTTTAGTGGGTTCCTGAATGGACCAATTGGACCCGTTAGGTAGCTCTGTTTTCGAGATCTAGAAATCACTCATGCGAAGCCGAGGCGGATCGCTAGTTTCCGTATAATAACTTCTAGTAAATGCTAAGGGATAGCGTATAGAATGATTAAATCCTTCGGAAGCTTTTATGTAAAAATTGTTTTATTATTTTTAGTAATTTCAGGTCAACTTTTACATTTTATGAAAAGTTATATTTTTTTCATAAGGATAATTATGTCAATTTTCGTCCAGGACGACAAATTCCAAATACTTTTAACTTTTATTAGATCAATGTATAACGTAAAAATTTTTTAATCCGAGACATCCTTTTTCATCATCGTCAACTGTTTTACTTACCAGCACCAGCACCAATTATTAATTTCTAAGCACATATAAAAAGAAACGTCCTTCAGCTCGCATACAATATATCATTACTGAAAGCTAACATATATAAGTACAGTAATCTATGACTGAGAGGTTAATAATGCTAGGAGACTCCGGCGCGTTACACTAGCCCGAGTTGACAAACTTCACGAGTACTTGAAATATATTTTATATACTTGACATATTGGTCTAATCACGATGTTTACTTTCACTACCGAGTACTGCGGAGTATAAAAAAATGACAGTTTCAGTGATGCCGTTATTCAATCCTGAAGCAACCACGAGTCTAAGTTTATATTATTCAACATTCCATAATTTTCATTTTAACTCAAATTTCATCGACGGAACTGACCTATTCATTTCAACTCCGTACTCCATTTCAACGAAAAACCGATAACAATCAAAATGGCGCCTGAAGCGTCACCAACTGTCACCTAACTAAACGACCGCATTAAAATGAAACGGCTCAAAGGTAATGGACATAAATTAAATAGTCATCCACGTCACTCAAGGCTAAAAACTCAAAGAAATACTCCTTGACGGAAGCCAGGTAGTAAAGATTCGAAACAAAAATATGAGATAACGACAGTTAAGATGTTAAATTTTATTAGTAACAAACAAAGTGGACCTAATTTACGTTCTTTTGCCTGTGAGATAACGGCGGCACCGTGCGGCTTTATTGATGACGCTCATTCAAAACTGTCGGACTTAAAGTTATTATCACATTTGCAAAAAATCATAAAAATAAAAACTGAAATTATTTCATGGCTGTGTTTTTATTTTTAAATTTAGTCATAAGTCTCATCTTCAGAAAATAATCTGATAATAAGATTTTTAAAACGTTACCCCCACACTAAGATTTTCTCCTGTATCATGGGGGCAGTTTACAAACATAAATTCCACAAGGACAAACCATCCAGACCCGGAAAAATTATTTGTAGGCCATACAGATACCTGTTTCGTAAGGGATTCGAATCCGCTGGCCCCAGCGCTCCAACTCATTTCTAAGCCACTGCTCCCCAGAGCCGTCATCATCATTTGACCAGTCTGCAGAATTCTACGACTTTTCCCATTGGGAGAACAATATAATATGCTGCCACCCGTCAGTGGTCTCAATATTTTACGTACAGAGTTTCAATATTTTACGTACAGGGTTTCAATATTTTACGTACAAAGTTTCAATATGTTACGTAGAGGGTTTCAATATTTTACGTACAGGGTTTCAATATTTTACGTACAGGGTTTCAATATTTTACATACAGGGTTTCAATATTTGACGTACAGGGTCTTCCATAGTCGTCTATCACAGCACCCATGAGATAGTAGAGTGATTCATTCCTTTGCGTTGCCACCACACGGCTTAAGTTTTACTAAGGAAACTCAGATTTTTAATGATTCGTATGTTTTTTACAATAACATATTACTTTTACCTTTACCGTCCCTGCCTATTAAAGTCCACTGCTGAACATAGGTCTCCCCCTTAGATTGCCTCGTAGAGGGGATATTTACCACAGTTGCCACGCTTGGCAAGCGGGTTGGCAACCGCAGTATTTTATTCTTAATCCTCATTAGGAAGACGCTGCTGCCCATCTCATGATTTGTTTCTATTTTTCGCTTCTTACGACACCCACGGGACGATATGGGGTAGTGGATATACTTACACCGCCACTACACGGTACTTATTACTTTTATTTACCAGTTATTAAAGATCAAAGTAATAATTTTAAAGAACTTGCATAAAATACTGTTTCAAATACGCTAAACAATTAAATACTTTAATCTTAAAACTAACAATGGGTAGTACATATTGTTCTGTTCATCTTTGACAATAGAAGTTCAAACACGAATAAATTGCAATCCTTTACTGAACAAGCACTAAAACAGCACACAACACATTGGTTACAAGTAAATTATACGAAGAGCTCACAGACTTCGCCCGAAGGCAAACAATGAAGCAATAAATGTGAGTACCGTAGACTAGAAAGCTACCACATATCGACAACATATAAATCAGAGACAACATCTAGTATTACTACCGTGCCCGCAATACGCCGGAAATATATCGAAGAATGTTACAGACTGAACATCGGTGCATAAGTCAGTTTTCTGTTACATAAAACACGCCTGTTCGTGGATGTGGAACGCCGTTGGAGTTACTGTACCTGTCGCATCTCTACGTTGATTTATTTATAGGTACAGATTAAATTACGGTAGCTCACGACATATCCTAATTATTAATATTTTTTATAGAAATACGTATACCCGCCGTATGGCCGCGTGTAAACGACGTAAGAGAATGCATTACCCCGTTTTGATCTATGAGTGTCGTAACCGGCGACAGACGACTGTATCGTACGGCCCGTTGCTGCGAGACCTATAGGCTGGATTTCGTGCTCGACCGACGCGACGGTCAGCATGTACCGTACGCGCCGACGGTACGTCCTGATCGTCGGTCGAGGCCAAGCGTTTAGTGCTTAACTGACGGCAAGCTTTGTTAGACGTGTACAATTACGAAGAAAAATTAATCCATTTGTTAACTCTATAATATGTGCGTACTATGTAAGGAATAATGAAAGTGGACGAAGCGAAACAAGTATATAAGGATCGTAGCAAGTGGAAAGAAGTGGTCTCAGCCTACCCCTACGGAAAAGAGGCGTGATTATATGCATGTATTATATGTATTTACGCAAACGATTACGGCATAAAAGACGGAAAAGATATCATGTGCAACCAATAATTGTAGACCGTTTAAATGAATTTTTGTTCATTGTATTCGAAATTGCGAGAACAATGTTCATGTATCAATGTTCACTTTTGTTCGCGATAATACGTACGCGCGTAGGGTCGGTCCCTCTGTCAGCGTCGCAGTGAACGCACGCATGTACCGCCATAGCGCGTCAGTCAACCTACGTACGTCGGAGTAGGACCGACGAGCTCGACCGACAGTCCTCGTACGCGCGACGTTGCTGTACGCGTCAGAGTTAACCCGGAGTACTTTCTTTTTTAATTATTAATTTTGATTTGAAGATCTGGTCTGAAGGTCTAAAGGTACTCTGGGTTAACTCTGACATCGGGACGTCAATCACCTCAGTCCCCCGAGATCATGGACGCTGTAAAGCACCCGAAACGTCGTTCAATGTGTAGTATTCGCGTAAATATAAGAAATCATTATTATTATTTTCTAGTACTGTGATCTGCGATTGCCAATCGGCCTGCCAAGCAACTCGTGGCTATAATGAGAGAAGCCCATATTTTCATGCGTCATGTTTACTTTTATGGCATGATGGTAAAGAAAAAGAAGACTTATGACTAATAATACTAGGCAAATAAAATATAGTTGCGACAGGAGGAGTTACCAAGTACATATTGGAACGAAGTTCTTTATCGGACGGTACGAATTTGGCGGATGGAGGCTAGGCAAGAAAAAGTGTAAGATTTTTCTGTCACGACCCCTTCTTACGTAGTGTAGATGGCCTTGGCGGTTATAAGGAAACGAGATGGAATAACGTCTATCTCCATCGCACTTTTCTTATCTTACCATGAAAGAAATATTATTTTATTTTAAATGACGTTTCATAACATATACATACATACATACATACATAACATAGATCTTTAATAGGCGCTAGTAATTCATTTATTTGTATTTGTTAGTCAATAATATAATACGTTTATCAATAATAATATATTAGAAGCGTCACTAGCCTAATGCCAATGGCATTAGGCTAGTTAATGTCGTGGGTTCGAAACAGCCATTCGACTACTATCGTGAACCACTTCTAACACAAGCATTTTAAGCTTAGCAGAAGTGGTTTAAGATAACATTAGTAAAGATTAATAGCATTGCTATATATCTTTATACGTGGTAGAGCCATGCTGCAGCTATATTATGGTTGTAGCACGAATGGGTCGGCTCGACCGAGGAAGAACCACGCTCTCACAGAATACCAGCGTAAAATAGCAGTTTAACGCTGCTGTGTTTCGTATGGTGAATGTAAAGAACCGGAGCCCCTTTTTACTGGAAACGAGGCATTCCATCTTAGTCCTCACGGGTGACAACGCATCTGCATTTTGATTCTTAATCGAAGATAGATGTAGATGTCTATGGGCCACAGCAACCACTTACCATCAGGTGGACTGTCTGCTCGTTTGTCACCCTTATCCTATAAAAAAAAATTGATAGTATTTTAAAAAAAAAGCTTCGTTCCAACCGAGTATTTCACGACTCTCACGCATGTTTTTTTTATTTTATATAAAATTTTAAGAAATCGCTTATATAACCACAGTTTTTGTTTTAATAAAACAAAATATCGATATTTCATTTTCTTTTCGGATCTCTGTCAATTTTTTTTATTGCATGCCTTAAACGAAAGCGCAAGGTATGTTGTACTATCGCCTAAAAATTAAGATTCCAACGTTTTTATCGAATAAAATCATATCTAGCAATCATATTACACATATAAATTATATAAAAAGCACATTGTTAGAAAGATAAATGATTATTGAACTTATTAATATTTTTTTTTAATCGATTAATTGCTATTGTTAAATAAAAAAGGAGTTTTAGTGGCATGGATTATGATGTGGATTTATCATTTCCCAAGGCTTGTAAACACGATAACTTTTGAAAATATCAATTGTATAACTCAATCTATTTTTTAATCTCTTCGTCTATCATGTGGGAAGCCACTGAACGTAAATGGCAATGCAATTTTGTTTTGTTTAGCTATAATTAATTTTTTTCGGCTCCAAAATGGCGAAATTTTCGTTGATTTGGTAGCCTTGTATGTAAATTATTTCTGTAAATGGGGAGCTAGAGCCACAGAGTAGTTTACTCACTCACTCAGTTCGGCGCCAGTCGCCGTCGTGACTGGACATTGTTTCGGTTGTTTGCAGCGGCTCAAAAAGATCGCTGTACAAATACACAATATTCGAATAACCAAATTTCTTATTACTTGATTATAATAATAATAAGAGATTTTTTATTACAATATTTTAAAAGTACAGAATAAATAATAGTAGTACGTACTAAAAGTAAGTAGTATCAATTTTTTTGTCATGGGTAACATTTTCATGGTTTTCGAGGGTGTTGAAACCGATAGGGTTGTCGAAATGTAAATCCAAGATGGCGGCCGCAATAGGTATAATTTTTTTCATCATGGGTGTCATTTTCATGGTTTTCGAGTGTGCTGAAGCAGATAGTGCTGTCGAAATGTAAATCCAAAGTGGCGGCTGCAATAGGTATAATTTTTTTCATCATGGGTTTCATTTTCATGGTTATCAAGGGTGTTGAAGCCGATAGTGCTGTCGAAATGTAAATCCAAGATGGCGGCTGCAATAGGTATCAATTTTTTCATCATGCGTGTCATTTTCATGGTTTTCGAGAGAGTTGAAGCCGATAGGGTTGTCGAAAAGTAATTCCAAGATGACGGCTGCAATAGATATCAATTTTTTCATCATGGGTGTCATTCTGATGGTTTTCGTGGGTGTTGAAGCCGATAGTGCTGTCGAAATGTAAATCCAAGATGGCGGCTGCAATAGGTATCAATTTTTTCATCATGGGTGTCATTTTTATGGTTTTCGTGGGTGTTGAAGCCGATAGTGCTGTCGAAATGTAAATCCAAGATGGCGGCTGCAATAGGTATCAATTTTTTCATCATGGGTGTCATTTTCATGGTTTTCGAGAGTTGAAGCCGATAGGGTTATCGAAATGTAAATCCAAGGTGGCGGCTGCAATAGGTGTCATTTTTTTTTCATCATGGGTGTCATTTTCATGGGTTTCGAGGGTGTTAAAACCGATAGTGCTGTCGAAATGTAAATCCAAGGTGGCGGGTGAAGTACGTACCAATTGTTTTATAATGGGTGTCATTTTCACGGTTTTCGAGAGTGTTGAAGCCAATAGTGCTGTCGAAATGTATTTAAACTACTTTAAAAAATTCCGTATAATCATGTTATACGTAATTTTTTTAATGTGCTTAAGGCATGCCCAATTGGATTCACCAATATTTTTATCATATTGTAAGGGTAAATTAATAGTTAAAGTTATAGTTACTATATCTGATTCCACCATTGTGACATGACACGCCTGCCAAGCGTGCTACTAACCAACTAAGGCAAATAGCCCCCGTTGTAAAAGTCTATGGGGAAGGTTATTTTCAGCAGTGGTCTTTAGATAGGATGAAATTAATGATTGAACGAATGAATTTAACATAAAAGGACCTATGAAATTGCCACTTTTGTTGAAAAGATAAAAATTACTTAATCAAAATATTGTGCAGTATTTTGATGCTCTGCTATATTAGAAGTTTATTGCACGTAAATCGATAAACTCTTTACAAGCATTCTTCACTGCTTCTTTGGAATTTAAAATTGCCTAAATTGCCTATTACAAAGTTATCTAAACTTCGAAAAACTTTAAAGACGAAAGTCTATTAGGGAAAGTTTTAGAAAGTGTGGTAAATGCGTAGACTCTAGATTTAGCTCTGCTAATTTTGCTAAAGTCTGTTTGTTGTATCTACAGTATTTGGCCGCTGACATGAGGGAGCAATGGTGAATAGCAGTTTATCAATCATAATTGTATGAGTGCCTGCTTCTTCACCATCATTTACAATTTTTGACCGCAAAAGTCACGGTCTACAGCAACTGAAGCACGAGATGGCAAAAATCTATCGTAAATATCACCAACATTAGACCACTAAACCTTCATCATAAGCTTCTTCTAACTATTGTTTCTTTTCAGCAATTTTTTTGGCTTGGCGCCTGGATCTAAGCCCTGTGATAAACGCTTGTGATTGTCATATAGGATCCTCTTCTCATCACAGTTTTTTTTTATAGGATAAGGGTGACAAACGAGTACACAGTTCACCTGATGGTAAGTGGATGCTGTGGTCCATTGACAGCTACATCCTCGATCATGAATCAAAATGCAAATCCACTTCTGAGGACGAAGACTAGGCCTCGTTTCCAGTAAAAAGAGTCTCCAGTTCACTACACTCACCATATGAACATTTCATAGAAGTTAAGGTGACAAGCTAGCACAAAGACACCCGATGGTAAGTAACTGCTGTCGCCCGTAGGCACCCACCTACGTTTATCATCTATCAAGAATCAAAATGCAGATGCGTTGTTACCCCTGAGGTCTAAGAAGGAATGCCTGGTTACCAATAACTCGTCTCACTCACTCACTCAACTCACCATGCGAAACATAACAGCTATTTCTTACCGGTATTCTGTAAGAGGCTCGAGACGACCCATTCGTCCAACAATCATAATGTAGCTGCAGCATGACTATGACACGTATAAAACTTAACTCAAAATTCCATCCTTTCTATGCCGATTCAGCAATATGATGCAAGCTAGGATGCGGGCCGCTCGCTGTGCCTCATTCAGTTCATGAGGCATCCATTTGTCAAGCTTAATTATTTAACTGATTTGTGACAAATGATCTTATGTTGATTCACACGTGAAAAGCCAACGCAGGATCTATAGCAGAAGCTATAGTTTGAGCCAGATTCGTTTCCGCAATCGCCTTATGTTAGTCATTATCAACCTTCTTCTCCGAACGGCCACTCGTATTTAAAGTCAAAATTTGCCGAACGAAAGCAATTGAACTTGTAATTCACAGTCCGTTTGTTAGTTTGTTAGTAATGATACTAGATACGTCATTGATATTGCGTGCTGTGAGAGGCATTGTTTCTATGTCAGAATTCATCAATTTTTTTAAACTTTTATCAAAATTTTAACTATTCAATCGTTTTAAGTGGTCTAATGAATATCACAAGTTCAAGGTAATAACTACAATATCGTTTAAATTTGTACATTAAAATCTTTTTTCCCAATTTTCCCACCCTAAAGAAAGTTTGAAATAGATTCGGCCGTGTCCGAAAAATCGGTAAACATACATAAAATTAAAAATCATACGCGTCTAATATAATAATCATCTAATTTTGTTAAACTTGGAAAAATAACACGAATTTTCTAGTCCATGGTTATAAATATATTACAAAGAAATCGCAAAGTAATGAATGAATAACTGATTTTAAAGGGAAATAAAGTCTCGAATTCAAGTTGTTCAACAAAACGGCAATGCCGTCAAAAACATAACTTGTAAAAAAAAACCAAGTCTTGCAACGCAGTTCTTCTGCCATAAAAAGTTATGAGATCCATGTAATACCAAGTCGGTTACTTTATTCAGTCCCTACTTAAGGGTCCTTCAGTCTTAAGTTATTACGTAATTAGCTAGCTTAACATCTTATAGTGACCATATCAATATTAAAAATATTTTATGTTTTAAATACATAGATTGACTTGGCCATCATTTCTTTTTGTAGATAGTTATATCTAGGTACCTATCTACACCTATTATTCCATTATATTGTACATATACAGGTACACTCATTTATTCACTGCAAATGTAACTTTGTAATCCTATATATCTATATGGGATTACAAAGTTAATTATGCAGTTGATGTATCTAGAAAACTGGACGAAAATTGCAAAATATTTTAGTTTTTCCTTGATTTGTAGACTAAACACTAATTGTATTCTAAATTTGCAGCATCTCTGTCTGCTATAAGCGCCTTAGAGTTTTGATGATCGGTCAGTCAGTGAGTGACAAAATTAAGAAACTTTGACTAGTTATAATTCTTAAACTACTAGTTCAAACTGCATGAAATTTGAAATATACCGTGTTTATACAATGCCTGCTTGGCTTAAATTAAGGCTTCTAGTAATATCCACAACGAAGTTGTAGGGGGTCAAAATTGGCCTGAACTGCTTCGAGAAAAGGATGGTACGGGCGTGCCGCTTTTTTGCTCGACTTGGCGGGGGCACTACCGTGCCCCCAGATTTTATAATTAAATAACTAGTGATAACATTTTCACGTCAATCTTTGTTTGAATCGTCTTTAATTCGGGACAACCTGAACCTCAATAAGTCCACTACAGTTTTTGAGCTAGGCAAATAATAACGCTGATATTTATTGTAAGAAGCTGCAGATCGTGATGGAAAGCTGGCATAAAATGTTCATCGAAATTTTCGGTTCTTCTCACACCTCACACTACACATACAACTGTTTCGAAACATGAAGCTTTGAATCTGAACAGTTTCTCTAATCTATCATACTTACCAAAATTTGCCCAGAGATACTACAATTTTAAGCATAATATTCCGATTAATATTTTCCTGTTTCTCAAGAAGTCATTTCACGGCTCGATAACGCAGTGACTAATGACTATGTGTTTGGCTGCGACGATGAGTAGCCGCGTGTTTGAATCCCACTCGGAATAAATATTTGTATGTCCTACCAACAATTGTTCTTGGTTCTTCTTCAACGACCCTCCACAGTACAGGAAAAACCGTAGTTTGGGGGGTTAATGTAAAAAAAATGGATAAAAAAGGAATAGAAAAGAATCATTGACTCCAATGCACAAGACTAAAAAAGTGACATATTAATTAATCGACCTTGAAGTGGCATAAATGTGTTTCAAACACATAGGGTTCAATATTAT